>JANAVB010035019.1:11262722-11760222 GCA_029216955.1 Iris pallida
GCGTATCGCAGCTCCCTGTGGACCTTCTTGAATCTCCAAGCTCTGTCCTCCGGTGCTCTGACTAGGTTCTCCGTGAACCTACTGAGTCTAGTAAACTCTAAAGTGTACTGCGCAACCGTCATAGTCCCCTGCTGCAGCATCTCAAACTGCATCCTCAGCTCATCCCGCTCCACATTTGGGAAAAACTTCTCCTTAAATAGAGTTTTGAAATCTGTCCAAGAAACCTGTGCTGCCGCCAACTGGGGCTCCTCCCGGTACCAAGCCCTGGCCAAGTCAAAGAGTCGCATGCTCGCCACCCTCCACCTTCAGGTCATAGGATCTGTGCTATCTTCAAGGTCCTCTCCGTATTCTCCCGCCACTCGTCCGCTTAGACGATCCCCTCGTTGCCCCAAAAGTCTATCGCAGAGGTTCTGGTAGTCCTTGGCCGTCCCTGGTCTCGGTGCTGCTAGTACTGCACGTGCTGCTAGAGTTGGTGCTGCCGGCTCTCTGGTCCTGAGCGCATCTACAACTGTCGCCCGAAACTGCACCGCCTGATGGTTCTGGGCCTTCATAAACTGCTGAACATAGCCATCACCTGAGCGCCGTCAAAAATCGTCGAGGGCAGCGGAGGAAAGATCGAAGGCGGTGGTGGAAGCTGATCTACTGGACTATCTGGTGCAGGCTGATCCGAGCTGCCTGCAACTCCCAACTGATCAGCGGTCTTCCTCGTAGAGGCCATCCTGCAACAAAAGAAAACTTCGTGATTGATAAAAACCTAACCTACCAGAAAATGTAAATGTTTATATAATAGCCATATATATCCGATGTATCCGATTTCCTATGCTGTGATTCAAGTTTTCCTAATGTAAATCAAGTCCCCCAATAGTACTCTAATACCTAGGTACTATTAGGAAAGACCTGTATAGGCCACCACTAAAACATGTCACGACCCGCTCCCGAATAATCGGACACAAGTCGGACACGCCCAGCCTTCATCGTTGGACATGATGAAGTAAGCTGTACCAATCTAGGAAAATCTAACCAGATAATCATGAACAAGTATGAAATCACAGCATCTATAAACGTATTCCAGAATAAAAGTACATGTCTCAGAATTTATTACATTCCAGCAAAATGAAAGATAGAGTATACTAGTTTCAAATACAAGAAAAATGTAAAGTGCGAAGGTAAAGCTCTAGGCTTCTGCAGCCTCTAAGTCAAGAGCAACTCCAGCTGGCTCTACTACTGCCTCTACTGGTCTCGGCATAATATGTATCGCTCAGAGCCTCCAACTCACCTACAACATATCCTAGTCAGGAGCGGAGCAAAGTATAGTTCTAGGTAATGAACAAGAACAGATATGGAAATAGTACAAAAGTACATGAAATGAATACAGCAAAGTACAAGAAAGTAGTACAGGAAATGAAGCACAGGAACTACAGTACATGAATGTAAAGTACAGAAAAATGTAAAGTACATGAATGAAACCATAATCCTGAACTACCAGACATGATAAGTGTACAATATTTGAAATACATCTAGTCCATGTGACCGACTGGGGTGAGTACAAGAGCATGTACAAGAGTACATGATATAGTACGACTTAGGGCCCGCGTGCACAATGCGAGGCCTAAGCTATCTATATGAATTAGTAATCGGGGATTGGTCACATGGCTAGTGTATTTCCCACCCAACACAAGTAAGTACAAGAACAAGATAGTACAGGAGTACATGGGTACAGGGTATCATGTCATGATGTATCACAAGAAAGAGTACAAGAATGTAAATGCACAAGACCATAGAAAAGTACTTGCCTTGCTCCGAAAAGTACGGGTAAAGTATAGAGCTGGATGTCCTCCCGTTGTTTGGGGTACAAGTTGATTAGGATTAATACTAACTTGTTAATTTAGTTCAAAATTAGCCTAGCTATATCACAAGTTTAGGATCACAGAGGAATTAATTAATTTGATATTCATTAACTTAATTTAGAAAAAGATACTACAACTTAACAGGGTTACCAAGAATATAGACATGTTGGAACTTATTTGTTACTCCTAGGTTACTATTGGCCTATTAAACTCACCTTAAGTCTACAACTTAACTTAAAGTAAAGGAGTGTAATGAACACAAGTTATATCAAGCTTTAGGATTGAAAAACCAACCTCTACTAATGTCTATCCTTACACAGGACTTAAACATGGTCTTATTCCTAGTGCAATAGTACATATACACTGAGATTGGATTCTCAGTTTTACACTGAGAGTCGGTTCTCAGGTTTACACTGAGAATCAATACTCAGGTTTACACTGGGATTTCTTCTCAAGTTTTCACTGAGAATCAGGGCAGTGATAGGAAGCCCCAGTTCAAAGACTTAGCCACAATACTGCATATGGGTTCCCAGGTTCACAAATCCTATTACAACATTGCTCAGTTTTATTTAATTGAACCAAGACAGTGATATGCAATTCTATCATTCCTTCATCCAATTTCAAATCATTCCTTCATTAATATACAGTCCATACATTACTGTGATGATAACTGGCTATACTTCAAAATCCAGGTTAATGGGAATTCAGTCCCAATCTGTTCTAAATTTCTAGGTTACCCAATTTATCAAGACAGTGAACACAAATCTCAGATTCAAACATTCTTCAAATATTGCATATGCAGTTCTATTTCACTAACTGGATTAGTATTGCACATGTAATCTTAGTTTTAACAAAATGCACTAATCAGTGCATATGAGATCCATGCTTACCTGAACCAAAATTGCTTACAAAATCCATGCTTAATCCAGGCTTATCGATTTGGGTCCAACATCAGCCAGGTACTTTCAACAAGAATCATGAGAACTGATTCCTCAGTTGAATAAATCCAAAAACTAATACAGGAATTCAGTTGTCACTACCATTTCTAGTATGAGGGTATTTTTGTCATTTTTGGGGTATTTTAAATTTATTAGAATTAATTAGAATTTATGGGAATTTTTAGGAATTTATTTGGAATTGTTTGACTATGTTGACTTTTGACTAGTGTTGACTTTGTAGACGTACCTAGAAGCTAACCCTAGTTAGTGGGCTATGGTTAGGTCAAGTGACTCTAGTCTAACCTAGCCTAGCACTTGGTTTAAGTCATTTTAGCAATAGGAATAGAAGTCATAAGTCATGACTTATGGTTTTAGAACCTTGTTAAGTTTAATCTACATTTAGCTTTGTAGCTTGGCCCAAGGCCCAACCATTTGACTAAACCCTAAACCCAAGCCCTAGTGGCCGGCCACACCATCAACATAGGGATTCCCACCATATAAAACCCCTTCCAAATCTAGGGTTGCCTCTTTTCTTTAGGAAGAGCCCTATTTTAAGGAGGTGAGTTCTATCTTAATAAATTCATTATAATTCCATTATAGGTCCTAAAATCCCCAAATTAGTTGCATTAGTTTCTAAATTTGTCATTCTTGCTGTGTGAATGTTTTGGTTCAGTTTGGCATTGATTAGGAGTGATTGGGATACCAAGCAAAGAGCTAGGAAGAGGCCTTTTCCATGAAAGTTCACAAGGAGGTAAATTCTTCAAATCTTCATGAAATTTCATGTAGTCTTCACCAATAGGAAGCCCTAAGGGTCCCCCTAATGCCTGGATAAGTTTGTGTCCAGTGTCGGTGGATTCGTGTCCATTCTGGACACGTATCAATCACTAGTCCTAGGTGTTTGACAAAATGCCTCAATGAGCATTTTGTATTAATTTGATTTTGTTTTTTGAATAGGAATTAGAGTTTGTTCTTGCTTACTGTTTGTGTCTTTGTATCTTGATTTTCGTGTCGTCCTGTGTCGGTTTGATATTGTGGACACGCGCGCACACACGGTCGCGCGCTGCTACATGGATCCCCTGCCTATCGGGCCCTGTAGCGACACGACACGTAACTTTTGGACACGAAACTTGACACAGGGCAAGGGGCACTGACTGACGCCATGTGTCAAGTCTCACGTGTCCCCGTGCCGTGTCGAGAGAGTTATGGATCCCACACGGGGATTTGTCTGTAGCAGTGCACTGGTTTCACCCACTGACACGGGTCTCGTGTCCGACCCTGACACTTCGTGGACACAGGCCAGTGGGCCCATGAGGTAGCCCTATAGGTGGGCTACCCATATGTGTCACCACGAGATTCATTCGTGTCCTGTGTCGTGCACACGACACAAGCGTACGTGTGCACGAGACAGTGCACTGTATGTGTATCACTCTGTGTTTTCTTGCTGTGGACACGTCGTGTCGGCCTATGGGTGACACGAGATGATGTGTGGGGTTGTGCACGAGGGTTATGTTCATTTTTCTAATCATTAGATTCATGATTAATGAAATTGCTAATCGAATTCTTTATAAAAAATCAATGTCTGATACTGTCAATTATTTACCTGTCAATTTTCCAGTTTCAAATTGATATTGTTAATGATTTTAACCCTGCATTGATGTTTTAATTACTGAGTTTTGGGTTTTAAACATGTTCCTATACATTATCTTGCCATGATGGAAAGTTGGTGTTAAATGATGTGTGTAGGCTGTTTTGATAAAATTTCTTTTTCCTATTAATAGATATTTGAAATGTGTGTGGCTTAAGGAGTTCTGTCATTTGGTTTAATGTTAAAACCTGAGATTAGAGTACATGAATTGCATTGCCATGTTAATCCTTGTTTGCCTACATTTCTGTCAACCTTAAATTTTAGTTTCCTAGTTAAAACCTGAGAATTTGGCCATGTATTTCCTGCATTTTCATGTGACACTCTTGTTCACTGTCAACAATTCAAATTAATGTTCCTATATTAAATCTGGGGTTGGAAGGGGCTGTTATGCTAATCTGAAACTGCGAATAAATCCCTTACTGATAACAGTGGCTTGATACACTGTTTTTCCCTGTTCTCTACATGACTTTGGGGTGTTTATTATGTGGGGTTAACCTGAGTTTAGCAGGATATGAATTGGTGTCCATTCCTTCTTCCTATTTGGAGACTGAGTTCAATTCCAGTTTTGTTTAAACCTGAAATTGGTATTAACTGATCATTGGGTTGAATTTTGAAATTTTTGAATGTTCTTCATGGGACTGAACTGAGTTTGATCCCAGGTTTTGTGTAACCTGGGAATAGGCCATATCATTTCCTGCTGTACACTATCCTTCACTGTTTCTCATGAGTATATACACACACAGTATTCTCATTCACTGCCACACCCCTTCCTGCACACCTTACACTGTTGGCTAGTATATTTTCCTGCACACTGTTTTCCTGTATGCCATATACACACACACACATGATACACACACTAGCACCCTCTCTCTCTTTCTCCATATTATATTCCTTACATGTAGGCCATGATTACTTAGAGGCATATACAATGTGTAGATGTGATATTGTGTGAATGTATATATCTATTATATATTTCCTTATTAGCTAGTGATGTAGGTTTACTTTTAGCCTAGATTATGTACTATATTATTGTGTGGTATTAATGTATGGGTATAGTGAGGTTGTAGACTAGCTAAGGGTCCTAGAATTTAGCTAAGCTATTTTGTGATGTAATTTGTATAGGCTTGCCTAGCCTTGTTTGGCATGGTGCTAGCTAGTATAGATTGGAATAGCCTAGTTTAGACTCAACTAGACTAGATTGACCTAGTTGACTCCTAGGGTTGACCAGAGTTGACCAAGAGTTGACTTTGGCCTAGATTGACCTAGAATCATGTAGAATGCATAGTAGGACTCCATATTACTATTCTGGACTTGTTGTGACTTGTGCTGTTCTGATTAGGAGCTAGACACCACTCCTTGGACGGTACTCTTCATATTGGACACTCAGTTACAGGCGAGTACATTCTCTGATTATTTCATATCCTGCTTAGAATTATCTCCTGCAGTAGATTACTTTACTTGTACTGTCACGATGGTCACACGAATTGGTACTATATGGATCCCTTCTTGAGATGTTATCCTTAGGGAGCATCGGGTACTCTATGTTCTGTGCGTTTCACTTACATGCCGTATCACTATGCTTCATTGGTTCCTTGATCACTTATGACATATACTCTTATGATCGTAGAGTCTTCCTGGAATCCTTATCCTATTTATGGGACTACTATGTATCACCTTCGGAGTCTATCACCTTCGGGGTCTATCACCTTCGGGGTTTGTTACATAGCATCATATAACATAACCTGGTTGGATCCTTGTGTATTGATCGGGGGTACGGGGGAGTATAGTGGACATGTGAATAATACACTAGTAGTTTCTTATCAGAGTCATTCCTTAGTGTCTTATCAGAATCATCCCAGGCCATTTACATGTTCATGATTGTACTCTGACTCACTAGTCAGTGCTAGTTCCCTATGTATAGTAGATATTTCTATTATAGCTCTCTCTGTTTACATACTATACTTCTTTCAGTACTTGTATCTTACTTTACTGCATGTTTATATTTCTAACCTGCTATAATCTGTTGAGATGTACTGTGCTCGCTCCTGTCCTGACTGGACCTGTTGAAATATTACAGAGGACGAGGAGGAGGTCTGCCTGGACACCTACTACGGGGCAGCCCTAGATGACACCTATGAGCTGGACCCTCAGAAGGATCCAGCAGTAGCTGAGGACCTTCCTCCGACTGCCTAGACTAGATAGTTAGGCTATTATCTTCATATAGTTGGATCATGTTCTAGTTAGACTCTTTATTTTGGAGATCAGTTGTATATATTCTTTTATCTGAGACCTTGTACTACTGGGATTATCTTAGACTACTGTTTTATCTATTTTATTTCTTGAGTTCTGTTCATATCGTGCTATATCTTTCTTAGTTGTGATTGAGTTTCTATTACTATGTTACCCCGTTCGGGGTATAAACTGTTAGATATATATGCTAGATGTTGTGACCTAGGACAGCATTCTACTGCCGACACTGCGGCGTAGGCTGGACGTATTCGCGTCTCGTGCCCTTGCTCTAGGGTGCGGGTGACACGTTTTTAGTGGTGGCCCATGCAGGTCTAGACTAGAAGTGTAGTGGTGCTCGAACTAGAGTAACACTGCAGCCTGCTATAGGATATAGGACATTAATTTTAAGATACTCAATCACTTTAGGAAAATTCCTTTTATTGCCATCTAAATCCTTTTGTCAGCTGATCCTTTGAATTATAATTGTCCGCCTTTGTTATTTCGCTTCTTTCTCAGAAATTGATACTCTTGTTTGTCTATCTTCAGGATGGAAGAGACTCGATCGCAGCGTGCCGTCCATGAGGATGCTATAGAGGGGACTGCTACCTCTCAGCCAGCACGGCGAGGCCAGGGGACTGCAGCTCTTGCCACCTCAGCTCGTGTTGAGACCTCGGCGCCGCAGCAGGGGGTATGCATCCACCGACTGGGAGGCAGGACCCGGACTTTCCAGAGGATCCTTTCTTGCTGCCACCGCCTCCAAGACATGTGGACGCAGTCAGATGTTCACATTTCCAGCAGTTCATGGACCGACAGTAGGTTCGGCAGGACAGAGGCATGGAGTTGGCCGTCACGACAGCCGCAGCTCGACCGGTGGTGCAGTAGTAGAGGACACCAGGGATCGAGCAGTTTCAGAAGATGAGCCCCAGGGACCTTCATGGGGACAAGGGGATCCTGTATGCCGACGAGTAGATCGAGATTATGGAGGAGATCTTCCGCTTGGCCAGGATTCCAGCACCTCAGTCGAGGCCGCAGCTAGCCGATGCGAGATCTGCTCGTACCTGGTATCAGTCGGACCCCAGGGGGGTGGGTACCAGGGCAGACTTGGGAGCAGTTCAGGGGCTTCTTCAAGAAGAGTTTCTTCCCAGATTCAGCAGTCAGAGCCTTGGAGACACAGTTTGAGAGCTTGGTCCAGGGTAGCCTCTCAGTTGAGGAGTATGCGGGAGAGTTTGGCCGTCTTGACAGGTTTGTTGAGGGGTTGAGCGAGACGGCGAAGGCCCAGAGGTTCCGAAAGGGTCTAGTCAAGGGGTCAAGTCCCTGACCAAGGGGAACAGAGATGCTACGTTTGAGGAGATCTTGATGGGAGCCCTGCTAGCAGAGGATGATCTTGAGCTTAGGCTCAAGAGAGGGAGAGACCCAGTTGGGGGCAGTAGCAGCAGCGGAGGCCAGGCCAAGAGGCCTCACTTTCAGTTTCAGCAGCCTAGGCAGTTTCAGGCTCAGCCGATTCAGCAGAGGCCAGCTCAGTATCAGCAGCCGAGGCAGCACCAGCAGGGCCAGAGGCAGGTTACCAGTTGTGTCTACTGTAGGAAGCCTGGGCATATTGCCAGTGAGTGCAGGAAGAAGCTGGGCCTGTGTCTACTGTGTGGTTTAGCAGACCACCGATGAGGGAGTGCCGTATAGTACGAGCAGCTCCGGAAGGAGGAGCCAGAGCTCCAGTGGGCCAGCAGCGGGGACCAGCCCTGCCGACTCAGCAGCAGAGATTTGTCCAGCACCAGCAGCAGGCCAGGGGAGGCCACCAGGGACGAGCTTTCGCCATGGCAGCATGAGAGGCTGAGGTGACTGGAGAGCTGATTGCAGGTTCGATTCTTCTCGACTCCAGTCCAGCATTTGCATTATTTGATTTTGGTGCATCGCATAGCTTCATTTCAGTATCTTTTGCGATTAACATGGTATCATAGCTGAATCGTTGCCTAGGACTTATAAGATCTGACCGGGGTGGTATTATCCTCGTGAGTGATATTTATAAGGTCAGAGAGTAGTTTTGGGAGGCCGTGAGTTGGAGGTAAACCTGCTCGTAATGCCATTGCCGAACTACGATATAGTATAGGCATGGATTTGGTTGAGCAGGCACCACGCTAGCATCGATTGCCGAGGGGGTAGAGTTCTGTTCAGAGCACCGGGGAGCCAGAGTTCGAGTACTTCAGACGTCAGGCAGAGCAGAGCAGCGGAGTCTTCTGTGGAGTCTCGGTCGAGGAGCAGACGATTCCACACCCCTTGATAGCAGAGTATATGGATGTTTTCCTGGAGGAGTTGCCGGGACTGCCACCAGACAGGGACATTGAGTTCTCGATAGACTTGGTTCCAAGAGCGGAACCCATCTCTCAGCATGTCTATCGGGTAAACAACAGCGAGCTGGTGGAGCTGAAGAAGCAAGTGGATGAGCTACAGGACAAGGGCTTCATCCGCTCGAGTTCGTCGCCATGGGGTGCACCAGTGTTGTTCGTGCCGAAGAAGGATGGGTCAGTACGCATGTGTATTGACTACAGGGCACTCAAGAACCTCACGATCAAGAACAAATACCCACTGCCGCGGATCGACGATCTGTTTGACCAGTTGAGCGGAGCTCGGGTATTTTCTAAGATTGATCTGAGGTCGGGATATCACCAGGTGAACGTGAAGGGGGAGGATATTCCCAAGACCGCTTTCAGGACGCGGTATGGACAGTTCGAGTTTCTGGTTATGCCATTTGGGCTAACCAATGCACCAGCTGTGTTTATGAACCTTATGAACAAGGTATTCCATCAGTATCTGGATCAGTTTGTAGTGGTGTTCATTGATGATATCTTGATATATTCTAAGACTGAGGAGGAGCACGAGGAGCATCTTAGGATCGTGCTGGAGACTCTCAGGAAGGAGCAGCTTTACGGAAAGCTCTCTAAGTGTGAGTTCTTCTTGGACCGGGTGGACTTCTTGGGGCATGTGGTGACTGGAGATGGTATCTCAGTTGACCCCAAGAAGATTGTAGCAGTCGAGGCATGGGCAGCGCCGACTTCAGTTGCAGAGATCAGGAGCTTCCTGGGGCTGGCAGGGTATTATCGGAGATTCGTGCAGGATTTCTTCCGGATCGCAGAGCCGTTGACATGGTTGACCCGGAAGGATGCTGAGTATGTTTGGTCAGAGGAGTGTCAGGCAGCTTTTGATGAGTTGAAGAAGCGGCTGACGACAGCTCCGATTCTGACGTTGCCTTCAGGATCAGGTGGTTTCACTATTTATAGTAATGCTTCAGGAAAGGGGCTGGGTTGTGTGTTATAGCAGCACGGAAAGGTAATTGTCTATGCTTCCAGGCAGTTACGTCCCCATGAGAAGAACTATCCTACCCACGACCTGGAGCTGGCAGCAGTGATATTTGCTCTGAAGCTGTGGAAGCATTATCTGTATGATGAGAGGGTAGAGATCTTCACAGATCACAAGAGCCTTAAGTATGTGTTCACTCAGAAGGAGTTGAACATGAGACAGCGCAGATGGTTGGAGTTGATGAAGGACTTCGACATTGCACTGCAGTATCATCCAGGGAAGGCCAACGTGGTTGCCGATGCCTTGAGTAGGTATCCGACAGCCATGTATTTGACCATGGATCGGCATTTGCTTGCCGACTTGGAGAGCCTTGGGATTGAGGTGATCGTGACGGGAGTGCAGATGCAGCTATGGGGGATGCAGATACAGTCAGACTTGATGGACAGGATCAAGGCGGCTCAGTTTCAGGATGTGGCTTTTCAGAGTATCAGAGAGCAGATCAGTATAGGAGTGGGGGATCCTGAGTTTTCACTTGCAGAGGATGGTGCCCTGAGGCACGGTGCCAGGTTATGTGTGCCTAGCGGGGAGCTCAGAGAGCAGATTATGTAGGAGGCCCACAGATCTCAGTACTCTATACACCCGGGTGCCAACAAGATGTACCGAGATCTGCGGGAGCATGTATAGTGGTCAGGAATGAAGCGAGAGGTGTCCCACTTCGTGGCTAGGTGCTTGGTCTGTCAGCAGGTCAAGGCAGAGAGACAGAGGCCCGGTGGATTGTTGCAGCCACTGTCCATTCCCGAGTGGAAATGGGAGCATATCACGATGGACTTCGTTTCAGGATTGCCGCGTACTCCAGAAGGGAAAGACGCGATTTGGGTCATCGTTGACAGGTTGACCAAATCGGCCTACTTCTTGCTATTCAAGGTGGGTACGTCTACAGAGAGGCTGGCGGAGATGTATATGCGGTAGATAGTCAGGATCCACGGAGTTCCGGTCAGCATCGTCTCAGATCGGGATAGCCGTTTTACTTCCCATTTCTGGAGGAGTCTGCAGACCAGCTTGGGCACTCAACTCAAGTTCAGTACTGCATACCACCCCCAGACGGACGGACAGTCGGAGCGGACTATTCAGACCCTTGAGGATATGCTGCGGACGTGCGTTCTGGACTTTGGAGGTTCTTGGGAGGATCATCTTCATTTGGTGGAGTTTGCCTATAACAATAGTTTCCAGGCCAGCATCGAGATATCACCTTTCGAGGCTCTGTACGGGCGTAGGTGCCGTACACCCTTATCCTGGGAAGATGTTGGTGAACGAGCTTTGCTGGGGCCAGAGATGATTGTGGATGCGGCCGAGAAGGTGAAGCTCATCAGGGACAGACTTTGCGTGGCGTAGGACAGACAACGGCATTGGGCTGATAGCCACCGGAGACCCTTGGAGTTTGAGGTACAGATTAGAGTAGGATTAGATTTAGGTTGTTTCTTTGAGATTTTTGATCATGTTTGTTATTTATAATTAATTGAGACCTTGCTTGTGATTAGGTTGGAGACCAGGTTTTCTTGAGGATATCTCCGACTCGTGGTACGATACATTTTGGTGGAGGCAGAAAGCTTAGCCCGCGCTTCATCGGCCCTTTCGTTATCAGCGGAAGAGTCGGTGACGTGGCTTACAGGCTAGACTTGTCGCCTGCACTTGTGGGGGTCCACAATGTATTCCATGTATCGCAGTTGAGACGGTACATGGCTGACCCTAGCCATGTGCTCGATTATTCGGAGATTGAGGTGGGTCCTTCTTTCAGCTATCCAGAGCAGCCTGTGGAGATTCTGGATCGACGGGAGAAGGTTCTGAGGAACCAGGTGATACCTTTGGTATGCATCACATGGAGGCATCATTCTTCAGAAGAGTCTACCTGGGAGCGGGAGGATGAGATGCACGAGCGGTACCCTTATCTTTTTGGACCTTGAGGTATACTTTCTATCCTTCTCATCAGTTGCTTCTCGCCTTTCAATTTCGAGGACGAAATTCTTTTAAGGAGGGTAGATTTGTCACTACCACATTTCTAGTGTAAGGGTATTTTTGTCATTTTTGGGGTATTTTAAATTTATTAGAATTAATTAGAATTTATGGGAATTTTTAGGAATTTATTTGGAATTGTTTGACTATGTTGACTTTTGACTAGTGTTGACTTTGTAGACCTACCTAGAAGCTAACCCTAGTTAGTGGGCTATGGTTAGGTCAAGTGACTCTTGTCTAACCTAGCCTAGCACTTGGTTTAAGTCATTTTAGCAATAGGAATAGAAGTCATAAGTCATGACTTATGGTTTTAGAACCTTGTTAAGTTTAATCTACATTTAGCTTTGTAGCTTGGCCCAAGGCCCAACCATTTGACTAAACCCTAAACCCAAGCCCTAGTGGCCGGCCACACCATCAACATAGGGATTCCCACCATATAAAACCCCTCCCAAATCTAGGGTTGCCTCTTTTCTTAAGAATAGCCCTATTTTCAAGGAGGTGAGTTCTATCTTAATAAATTCATTATAATTCCATTATAGGTCCTAAAATCCCCAAATTAGTTGCATTAGTTTCTAAATCTGTCATTCTTGCTGTTGTGAATGTTTTGGTTCAGTTTGGCATTGATTAGGAGTGATTGGGATACCAAGCAAAGAGCTAGGAAGAGGCCTTTTCCATTGAAAGTTCACAAGGAGGTAAATTCTTCAAATCTCCATGAAATTTCATGTAGTCTTCACCAGTAGGAAGCCCTAAGGGTCCCCCTAATGCCTGGATAAGTTTCGTGTCTAGTGTCGGTGGATTCGTGTCCATTCTGGACATGTATCAATCACTAGTCCTAGGTGTTTGACAAAATGCCTCAATGAGCATTTTGTATTAATTTCGATTTTGTTTTTTGAATAGGAATTAGAGTTTTGTTCTTGCTTACTGTTTCGTGTCTTTGTATCTTGATTTTCGTGTCGTCCTGTGTCGGTTTGATGTTGTGGACACGTGCGCACACACGGTCACATGCTGCTACAGGGATCCCCTGCCTATCGGGCCCTGTAGCGGACACGACACGTAACTTTTGGACACGAAACTTGACACGGGGCAAGGGACACTGACTGACACGCCATGTGTCAAGTCTCACGTGTCCCTGTGCCGTGTCGAGAGAGTTATGGATCCCACACGAGGATTTGCCTGTAGGCAGTGTACTGTGGTTTCACCCACTGACACGGGTCTCGTGTCCGACCCTGACACTTCGTGGACACAGGCCAGTGGGCCCATGAGGTAGCCCTATAGGTGAGCTACCCATGTGTGTCACCACGAGATTCATTCGTGTCCTGTGTCGTGCACACGACACAAGCGCACGTGTGCACGAGACAGTGCACTGACAGTGCACTGTATGTGTATCACTCTGTGTTTTCTTGTTGTGGACACGCCGTGTCGGCCTATGGGTGACACGAGATGATGTGTGGGGTTGAGCACGAGGGTTATGTTCATTTTTTTAATCATTAGATTCATGATTAATGAAATTGCTAATCGATTTCTCTATAAAAAATCAATGTCTGATACTGTCAATTATTTACCTGTCAATTTTCCAGTTTCAAATTGATATTGTTATTGATTTTAACCCTACATTGATGTTTTAATTACTGAGTTTTGGGTTTTAAACATGTTCCTATACATTGTCTTGCCATGATGGAAAGTTGGTGTTAAAATGATGTGTGTAGGCTGTTTTGATAAAATTCCTTTTTCCTATTAATAGATATTTGAAATGTGTGTGGCTTAAGGAGTTCTGTCATTTGGTTTAATGTTAAAACCTGAGATTAGAGTACATGAATTGCATTGCCATGTTAATCCTTGTTTTCTTACATTTCTGTCAACCTTAAATTTCAGTTTCCTAGTTAAATCCTGAGAATTTGGCCATATATTTCCTGCATTTTCATGTGACACTCTTGTTCACTGTCAACAATTCAAATTAATGTTCCTATATTAAATCTGGGGTTGGAAGGGGCTGTTATGCTAATATGAAACTGAAAATAATTCCCTTCACTGATAACAGTGGCTTGATACACTATTTTTCCCTGTTCTCTACATGACTTTGGGGTGTTTATTATGTGGGGTTAACCTGAGTTTAGCAGGATATGAATTGGTGTCCATTCCTTCTTCCTATTTGGGGACTGAGTTCAATTCCAATTTTGTTTAAACCTGAAATTGGTATTAACTGATCATTGGGTTGAATTTTGAAATGTTTTGAATGTTCTTCATGGGACTGAACTGAGTTTGATCCCAGGTTTTGTGTAACCTGGGAATAGGCCATATCATTTCCTGCTGTACACTATCCTTCACTGTTTCTCATGAGTATATACACACACACACAGTATTCTCATTCACTGCCACATCTACCTTCCTGCACACCTTACACTGTTGGCTAGTATATTTTTCTGCACACTGTTTTCCTGTATGCCATATACACACACACATACACATGATACACACACTAGCACCCTCTCTCTCTTTCTCCATATTATATTCCTTACATGTAGGCCATGATTACTTAGAGGCATATACAATGTGTAGATGTGATATTGTGTGAATGTATATATATCTATATATATATTTCCTTGTTAGCTAGTGATGTAGGTTTACTTTTAGCCTAGATTATGTACTATATATTGTGTGGTATTAATGTATGGGTATAGTGAGGTTGTAGACTAGCTAAGGGTTCTAGAATTTAGCTAAGCTATTTTGTGATGTAATTTGTATAGGCTTGCCTAGCCTTGTTTGGCATGGTGCTAGCTAGTATAGATTGGAATAGCCTAGTTTAGACTCAACTAGACTAGATTGACCTAGTTGACTCCTAGGGTTGACCAGAGTTGACAAAGAGTTAACTTTGGCCTAGATTGACCTAGAATCATGTAGAATGCATAGTAGGACTCCATATTACTATTCTGGACTTGTTGTGACTTGTGCTGTTCTGATTAGGAGCCAGACACCACTCCTTGGACGGTACTCTTCATATTGGACACTCAGTTACAGGCGAGTACATTCTCTGATCATTTCATATCCTGCTTAGAATTATCTCCTGCTGTAGATTACTTTACTTGTACTGTCACGATGGTCACACGGATTGGTACTATATGGATCCCTTCTTGAGATGTTATCCTTAGGGAGCATCGGGTACTCTATGTTCTGTGTGTTTCACTTGCATGGCGTATCACTATGCTTCATTGGTTCCTTGATCACTTACGACATATACTCTTATGATCGTAGAGTCTTCCTGGAATCCTTATCCTATTTATGGGACTACTATGTATCACCTTCGGGGTCTATCACCTTCGGGGTCTGTTACATAGCATCATATAACATAACCTGGCTGGATCCTTGTGTATTGATTGGGGGTACGGGGGAGTATGAGTGGACATGTGAATAATACACCAGTAGTTTCTTATCAGAATCATTCCTTAGTGTCTTATCAGAATCATCCCGGGCCATTTACATGTTCATGATTGTACTCTGACTCACTAGTCACTGCTAGTTCCCTATGTATAGTAGATATTTCTATTACAGCTCTCTCTCTGTTTACATACTGCACTTCTTTCAGTACTTGTATCTTACTTTACTGCATGTTTATATTTCTAACCTGCTATGATCTGTTGAGATGTACTGTGCTCGCTCCTGTCCTGACTGGACCTGTTGAAATATTACAGAGGACGAGGAGGAGGCCTGCCTGGACACCTACTACGGGGCAGCCCTAGATGACACCTGTGAGCTGGACCCTCAGGAGGATCCAGCAGTAGCTGAGGACCTTCCCCCGACTGCCTAGACTAGATAGTTAGGCTATTATCTTTATATAGTTGGATCATGTTCTAGTTAGACTCTTTATTTTGGAGATCAGTTGTATATATTCTTTTATCTGAGACCTTGTACTGCTGGGATTATCTTAGACTACTGTTTTATCTATTTCATTTCCTTGAGTTCTGTTCATATCGTGCTATATATTCCTTAGTTGTGATTGAGTTTCTATTACTATGTTACCCCGTTCGGGGAGTATAAACTGTTAGATATATACATTGCTAGATGTTGTGACCTAGGACAGCGTTCTACCGCCGACACTACGGCGTAGGCTGGACGTATTCGCGTCTCGTGCCCTTGCTCTAGGGTGCGGGTCGTGACATCAGTTCAGTCTACAAACTAATCCCTTGGGTATATTCATTAAGGTACTCTACAGCTACCTAAATGAACTTGGTACTGATACATGAATCCTAAGTCATTAAATTGAATCAATCATTGACACTGATATGTGTCTCAGGGATCCACCCAACTAAAACTGCATATGCAGTTCAACACTCACTCATCGAATCAGTTGCACATGCCATCTTTAGGTTCAACAAAATGAACCAAAGTATAATATATGTGTATCAGGTTCATGTAATACACTAGTATGAGTTTCCATCACCAAACTAAAGGTAATAACATGCAGTCTCGGGTTCCAATACTTATATATGTAATCAGATTCATCAAGTTGAATCAAGTACTGAGTGCAAAATATATGGATAAGCACAGTCTAATTCTAGTTTGATTCCAGGAAAACTGAACCTTCATTTGAGAACAAATATTGGCTGAAATGAACATATAATGCAACTGAACTCATCCTAACGTGAACACTACCCCCTATGTCTCCTGACCAGTCTTCGATTACCATGATTAGGTCCTGCCCCTTACATTGTTTAGTTATGCATTTTGAACAACTATCAATTTACCAATCATATTTAAGTTACTCTAAACCCTCTCATACAAACTCAATGATATAGATACCATATCAAAATCAGAATAGTCCTAGAACAAAACTGAATACTCAATTGGAATATCACCAGATCATTTTATAGAAACAAAGAGTTGAGCATGAGCAGGGAAAATTCATTGTATTGAATAATCTTCTAAACTATGCCTAAATTCTCCTCTAACATAGAAAAGCTAAACTCAGAAAATATGAGAATCTACTCTCACCACCTATTCCTGAATAGTTTTAGGTACACCATATCATTAAACCACAATTACAACATTAAGAAAATCAGGGAATTACCTCTATAAAATCAATCAGGCCCAGTGTCTGCAGCTTATCAGAATTTCCCCTCAGCCCAAAATCTGACGCTCGAATCATCAAACCGATGATCACACAACTCAACCCATGAATTGATCCGAATTTGAAATATTTCCAAAATCGAATTGAGAGAAATATAGGATTACTCACCAGGTTACAGACTGATAAGGAAAATCTATCAACCTTGAACAACTCAACTCGATTTTGATCTATAATTTGACACCAATATTGAGGATAGATATGGAAACGACAAATTTGAAATTAAATCAATGGATGTCGATTTTTACCTCGATCGATTGATTTGGATCAACCAACAGAATGTTGAGGAACACCTAAAACAGAATCAAACAACCTATAAACGAAATTAACCAATTCTAACTCTAGATCGATGAAAATTCAAGAAATAGATTTCTGAGATCAAACATTCTTACCAATGGTTCGATGGATCAAAGAACGTCAAAATAACAGAGTTCGTCGAGATTCATCACTCGACAATTGGATCGATCTTGATCAGCAAAGAAATCAAATCAATAGGTTTCCAAACCAATCAAAATCCCATATCTAAGATGTAATGGATCGATTCTTCACCTGTAGGTTCACTGCCAGCACGCTGAGAGGAAGAAGGAGTCGAGGATCACTCACGCGTCACCGACTTGAGCAGCACCCGTCGTCGTCAAGGTAGACTCTCAGTCGTCGTGGGAAAATAGTACTGTCCGAGCCATGGTCATCCCCTCCAGAAACTTGAATTCAAATTTAGAGATTGAAGAAGAAATTGGAGAGTAGAGCTTGCTTGATGAGTTGAAAAATAAAATGGGGAAGAAGGAGATTATATAGGGTCGGCTGGGAATTTGGCGTAGGAGTGAGGCTAACTATGGCGGGAAAAGCCACCACTCTTCTGACAATTTCAGTTAGGGGAGGAGGAAGAGTTGTTGAGAAATTTCAAATTCGATTTCTGTAACATTTTCTTCTCCCCCAAATAAGTATGTACACGATTGTATACACTTGAACTATTAAAGTGAAGAAGGGTGGGCTGGGCTGAGAATCCCAACAGGATTTAATGAACAAACAAAAATAATAATAATATAACCTAAGGATTAAACTGTTCAATTATAAAAAATATTTTATTAAAATTGATTAACTAAAAACATTGGTAAAATTTAATTCTGGGAGGTAGGCTCACAACAAGCATCACCTACATATTTGTGAAACCTGATCATAGTACCTGCCACTACCTCACCTGATGCTAACGCCTCCACCACGGTCAAAGCTATCACTTGACCGTGTCCTCTGGGTGCTGGTCCCCTCTGCTGGAAACCTCTTTGGCGATTCTGGGTCCGAGCTTGGACTTGTACATACTGCTGGGGGTTCTGCTGCTGAAATACTTAGGCCTGAGGTGGCAAGGGCCTCGGAAACGGGTACTACTGCTGCTGGACTGGTACTGGGGCTGGCCCCCTAACCGAGGGACTATAAAAGGTTGATGAAGAGGAACTCCCCCTATTCGGGCAGTTTCTAACCCTGTGGTCCGGTGCCCGACAAACCAAGCACAAGCCCTGTGCTCTGCGATATTCTGACACCACGTGCCATGACTTTCCACAATGAGTGCAAACCATTACGGAAGACTGCTTCTGCTGCGGCTGGGATATGCCGGGGTCGAATGTTGAATCGACGCAACAGAAGCCGCCCGCCTCGGAGCTCCAATGGTCAAAGCCCTAGCTGCCGGGGCTGGTGCTGAAGACTGGTTCATCTGGCCGTGAGACCGCTTCCGACTTCCGGCCCGGTCCACAATCCTCTGGGAGGTATACTCATGCCTCCTAGCTGCTCTCAATACTGCATCAAAGGTCTGATGTTCGAACTGCTACACTGCCAGCAAAATATCCAGGTGGAGTCCCTACTGGAACCGCTGAGCTCTGTCGAACTCGGTTGCCACCAAGGTTGGAGCAAACCGACTAAGCCTGGAGAACTCGGTCGCATATCCATCGACCGTCCTGCCCATCTGCTTCAAGTTAGTGAACCTCGTCTGTAGATTATATCGAGCTACAATATCAAAATACTTGGTCTGGAATCTCTCACGAAATATTGTCCATACAATAGGTGCCCTTCATCCAATGGCCTGCGCAGCCCACCAGCTGCGGGCTAGATCCAATAACTGCAGGCGCACCACGGCCACATTCTCGTCTTCTGGGGTCCTGGCTGCTTCTAGAATAACCTCAGTATCCTGCAACCAAGCATCTGCGGCAATAGCATCTTCACGAGGGTTCAAGCGCTTGAAGCTGTTGGTCGCACTGTTACCTTGATGACCACCTCTGCTCAAAGCATCTTGTACTGTCTGGTGCAATGCATCACCTCGACGATCCTGTGATGCAAGCAACTCCCTGATGAGTCTAACCAAGACTTCATCACCCTGCCTTACAGGTTGGGCTGGCTGTACTGGAGGTTCTGGATCTCCGGGAAGCATGACTCGGGAAGTCGCTCCTGAGTGCTGAGCTTGATCCTCTGGTTGCGGGAGTACTCGTTGAGCTCCTTTCGGCTGATTGGCAGGTCCAAGAATAGTGTCGCTGAAAAAGATGACACAGGGAACAATAAGGAAGGACAAGGACAGATCAAAGATATAAGAATGTGATCATGTCAAGATTTTAGAGATTTAGAGGATACGAACAGAGATCAAGGGCGAGTGCTGATTGAGACATCTATTCGGTAAACCCTCATATATCTTGATTCACAAGACCTGCATGGGCTACCACTAAAACCGTGTCACGCCCCAGAACCAGAATACTGGAGAGCGGGGGCGGACACAGCCAGCTATGTATATTGAAGTGCAACCCACCTAGCTATACGGTCACGGCTGTCTAGATACATGAGGGTTTAACTACAAGCCATCAGTCTCTTATGGTCATGAACAAGCCTATTGTCTCAATCTCAAGCAAGTAATAGCAGTAACAAGATGTCAGAGCACCAAATATACAATAGTAAGGCGTCCCATACATTACATATTTGGATGATAATAAAGCTAGTCGTACAAAAGGTGAGGACTAGCAAGAGTTTCAGTCATACATGATCAACCCTAGGATTTTTTAATCATGTTACAGCCTGTAGGCAGATAGTAAGTAAAGTTGCAAACGAGCTAACACTTGCTCGATAGCTAAACGTCTCAAAAGATTAATTTTACAATGGAGTGGGAGAGCCAAAATAAAAACCCACTCGTTGCCAAGGTTACGCCTGGTGGTCACCATCTGGCTGGAAGGTAGGAATATCCTCTGGAGCTGCTCCGGTATATGGCCATACAAAACTAGCTGGGTCAGATCCCAGAAAGAGTAAGTACCACAAAAGAGGCTTCACTTAAGAACTAAAACCATCAATTAGCACAAGAACATAATTATAATAAAGACTGAAAATATGGAAAATTATGATGATATACGATAAGATAACCATGGGACTGTTCAGATAACCAAGTTACAACCCTTAAACCAAACAAGGACCGGGGTTGTAACCCTTCGTCTGAACGGAACTTGGTTTCCCACCATTTATCGATAAAGTAAAAATGCAAGCAATTAGGTCATGTAACAGTCTTGTACAGGATCAGGACAAGACTAGACTGGTTAGACTCTATCCAATCAATCACGGCCAAGTAATAAGTACGGCTTGATACTTTAACTAACTAGAGTTATCACAGGCTTAGTTACTAGCAAGATGTAATGAGATTTGTTCCACAGCCACAAGCCCTGTAGACCATCCAGGCTTTCCGGACGCAAGTTAGGGGTTGAATTTATGTGGGTACATCGTCCAGGAAATGTATGTACCCTTAAGTAGCTTGAAGGGTACAACACATAACAGTGTGCTGGAAATGTTCCCTACTCGACGGCAGGCTACAGATCCTAGGATGGGGCACCCAGATAACGGGATTGCCTGTAGCTGGGAAATCTCTTCATGACTACTGGATTATTCTAGTTATTAGCCTTAGTCAATTTTAGTAGGTAACCCTGACCGTGGTACACACGGGTCCCTGTCCTAGATATAATACAAGACAATACTGGTCATTTGTACAAACACAATCATCCACGGTGTCCAGGCCATTCATTCTTGTCATGTCATGCTAGCCGTCGCAACAGCATTCAATAGTTCCCATCATGCTTACTAGTCATGTCTTGTCATGTCATGCTATGTCATGTCAGTTACTTATCATACCATGCCATGTACAATTATCAGTCCACTCGTGTCAATCAATTCAAGGTTATCAAGTTCGTGATAAGAGGGTGCAAGCACAAAAGGCACATGGGTACGCATAGGGGCTCAAGTCTCTACGCGAGAGAAACTACACTAGGCTAGGGGCCCCGAGCGTAAAAAAAGCTTTACGCGAGCAAGACCAAGGAAGGACCCCTCTACGCGAGCAAGCACCCTATGCGAGCAGGTACTCTATGCGAAAGGAACTCTACGCACGCGAGCACTTGGGCGAGACTCTACGCACGCGAGACTCTACGCGAGACCCTACGCACGCAAGACTCTACGCACGCGAGACTCTACACGAGACTCTACGCACGCGAGGGTAGCCCTCGCGTAGAGCTCGAGTGAGCTCGGCGTGGAATGGATCACGCGGGCACGCAATGCGTGTGCATAAAAAGGAAACACTACACGGGCACGTAAAAACGTGTGCGTAAGGGAGGAAATGCTACGCTGGCACGTGAAAACGTAGGCGTAAAGGAAAGTCTCTACGCGAGCACGTATGAACGTGTGCGTAAAGGGCTCATCTTCTCCCCCAAGGCCAAGACAAGCAGCCATGGGACTCAAAACTCAAGAAACCCCATCTCGGCCAAGACTTGATGAAATCCAGCCATCCAAAAGCCTAACTTGCGTAAAATCGAAATCTCCACCACATGGAACTCTCTATTTTGAAAACAACCAAGTTCAGTAGATCAAAACCATGAAGATCAAAAATACTAAAACTTAGATCTACATGAAATGAACTATGGAATTAAAAAATGCTAAGTACTAAAGTGTCTTAGATCTCGTGAGGAAGATAATAGAACAACAAAAGTTAAGTTCCTCCATGAAGCAAGTTGCACTTGCCTACTGCGGGTGGTCGGTAGAGAAATGAAGAAGAAGAAGAAGAGAGTTATGAGGAATGAATGAGGAGAGAGAAGGGTTGTTGGGTTAATAAATGGTAGATGGTGGTAGGTAGGGGTTTGCATACTAACCCAAACCAAACCCAACCAGACCGAACCCAACCGAACCCGGTGCATGCCCAAGCCAGAATAAACTACACGGGCCATAAAATGCCAACTAACTCCTGCCAATGCAAGAACCCAAGACTAGCCAGCCAGGACAAGTCGAAATACGGGACCGAGATACGTATACGTATAACAAAAACCGTGGGTGACAACTCTACCCACCTTAAAAGAATTCCGTCCTCGAAATTTAATCAAGAGGCTAGAGATATCGAGCAAGCTACACTAATCACAGGCAAGATATAACTAAGCAATCAATCAAACAATCAATCATGCAAGCAAAGAATTGAAGGCATGAGGCATAAGGAAGACATTATACCTCACGAGTCAAACAGGTCGGGATATCACGATCGGATGTCATCCTCACGCTCCCACGTTGACTCACCCAAAGAGTGATGACCCCAAGCAACATGGACTAATTTGATAGTCTTGTTCTTGAGTATCTTCTCTCTTCGGTCCAATAAGGATACAGGTCTCTCCTCATACGAAAGGTTGGTACCAACAACCAATTCTGAATGATCAAGGACATGACTCGAATTCAGGATATACCGTCGCAATTGGGATACATGGAAGACATCATGCACCTCACGCAACGACGACGAAAAAGTGAGACGATAGGACACATCACCTACTCGCTCTAGAATGTCGAATGGCCCTATATACCTAGGACTAAGCTTTTCCCGTACGCCGAAATGAATGATGCCACGGGTAGGCGAGATCCGGAGGAATATATGGTCGCCGATAGAAAATTCAAGGGGACGTCGATAAGAATTGGCCCAATGACGCTGGCGATCTTGTGCAACTCGAAGATGATCTCTGACTTGCCTGACCACCTCAATAGTTCGTGTTACCATCTCCAGACCAAGCATTTGTCTCTCGCCTATATCGTCCCAAGCTAAAGGAGATCTGTACTTTTTGCCGTACAAGGCCTCATAGGGTGCCATTTGGATACTAGCCTGGAAACTGTTATTGTACGAGAACTCCACTAGATACAAGTGATCTTCCCACGAACCATCGAAGTCGAGCGTACATAACCGTAACATATCTTCAAGAGTCTGGATCGTGTGCTCCGACTGACCATCTGTCTGCGGATGATAAGCTGAACCGAACTTGAGACGAGTCTCCAAACTTTTCTGAAGACTATGCCAAAAGTGCGACATGAATATGGAATCTCTGTCAGAAATAATACTGACTGGTACTCCATGCAACCTGACTATATGCCTGAGGTATATCTCTGCAAGCTGATCCGTCGACTGACCAATCCTAAAAGGAAGAAAATGAGCTACCTTGGTGAGTCTGTCGACTACAACCCAGATAGTATCTCTCCCAGCTGGGGATCTAGGTAATCCCGTTACAAAATCTATGGTAATGTGCTTCCATTTTCATTCTGGGATCGATAAGGGTTGAAGAAGTCCAGTCGGTCTCTGATGTTCAGCTTTAACTTGTTGGCAAACTAAACATCGGGAGACAAATTGGGCTATCTCCCTCTTCATGCCAATCTACCAAAAATGCTGGCGGATATCACGATACATCTTCGTACCGCACGGATGAATCGAATACTGAGAACTGTGAGCTTCTGCCATGATCTCCTGTCTGATATCACCACTGGGTACACAAAGACGCCTTCCATGCCTAAGTGTACCGTCCTCATGGACACATAACTCTGGTCTTCGTCCTGCTACATATTCTGCCCTAAGCTGCTGAAGCTTAAAATCTGATGACTGAGCTAACCTGATCCTATCAACTATACTGGACTAAACTTGCATGCTGGCCATCAATGCCACATTGGTAGGAAGGACAATTTCTATACCCATCTTCTGAAGATCTGCTAACAACTCTGGTTGTGCTGTTAGAAAACAAACTCCGGCTCTTCTGTTCAGTGCATCTGCAACAATGTTGGCCTTCCCAGGATGATATTGCATGTTGATGTCATAATCCACAAGTAGCTCTAGCCATCTCCTCTGACGCATGTTAAGATACTTTTGGGTGAACACATACTTCAAGCTCTTGTGGTCGGTGAAAACCTCCACCCTATCTCTATACAAGTAGTGTCTCCAAAGCTTAAGTGCAAACACTACTGCTGTCAGCTCCAAGTCGTGGGTCGGGTAATTCCTCTCATGATCATAAAGTTGACATGACGCATAAGCTATTACCTTCCCATGCTGCATCAAAACACATCCTAAACCTTTGCCTAAAGCATCACAATATACTAAAAATCCTTCGGTCCCATCTGGAAGCGTGAGAATGGGTGCCGTCATCAAGCCTTGCTTCAACTTCTTAAAAGATTCCTGACATTCTGTGGTCCAAGCAAACTGCACATCCTTGCGGGTCAACTGGGTCATAGGTGCTGAAATCCGTACAAAGTCCGAAACAAATTGCCGGTAGTAGCCGACCAAGCCAAGAAAACTGCAAACTTCTGCAACAGTATTGGGTACTGGCCACGTCTCAATAGCCACAATCTTCTGGAGATCCACTTCCACTCCACCTCTAGTGAATGATATGACCCAAGTATGAAATGCGATCGAGCCAGAAGTCGCATTTACTGAATTTCGTATACAACTGGTGCTATTTGAGAATTTGAAGAACTATACGAAGATGCTGCTCATGCTCCGCTTCACTCCTGCTGTAGACCAGGATGTCGTCTATGAACGCAATCACGAACTGATCCAAATAAGACATGAAGATGAGATTCATGAGGTCAATGACTACAGCCGGCGCATTGGTTGCTCCAAATGGCATAACAAGGAACTCTCAATGCCCATAGCTGGATCTAAATGCCGTCTTCGGGATGTCCTACTCTAACTCTGATCTGATGGTATCCTGACCGAAAGTCAATCTTCAAAAATACGGATGCCCCTTTGAGTTGATCAAACAAGTCATCTATCCTCGGGAGAGGGTATCTGTTCTTGATTGTTACTAAGTTCAAGGTACGATAGTCAACACATAATTTGGACGTACCATCCTTCTTTTTCATAAGAAGTATATGGGCTCCTCAAGGCGATCCACTAGCACGGATGAATCCCTTGGTCCTGAGTTCCTCAATCATCTTATATAAAATCTCCAATTCTGATGGTGCCATCCGGTAGACTCTCTGTGACACTGGTGTTGTTCTGGGGATCAAGTCTATGGTGAACTCAATCTCTTTCTCTGGTAGCATACCTGGAAGCTCCTCGGGGAAAACATCGAGAAACTTTTCTACAATTCTGGGAAACAGAACTGCTGCTGATACTGCCATCCGAAATACTGGAGTAGAAGGCTCTATTCTACCTCAGAAAAATAAAAACTCTGGCTCACCAGGAATACTAAAAATAATCTTGCCGATATGGCAATCTATTCTAGCATACTGGTCCCTCAACCAATCCATCCCTAGGACCACATCACAATCGACCATCGGGAATTCTATCAACCTAGCGAAAAACTCTCTACTGCTAACTATGATCCGACACGAGGAAAAGACTCTATCTACTCCCACAAGTCCGTTACCAGTAAGTATATTGAGCCTTACTGATAATGACTCGGGCTCCAGTCCTATCCGTGTCACGAATTGTGCAGACATAAATGAATGCGATGCACAAGAATCAAACAATGCTGATGCTAGGAAGGAGTTGACGAGAATAGTACCTGCCACTACCTCACCTGATGCTAACTCCTCCTCTACGGTCAAAGCTATCACTTGACCGTGTCCTCTGGGTGTTGGTCCCCTCTGTTGGAAACCTCTTTGGCGATTCTGGGTCTGAGCTTGGACTTGTGCATACTGCTGGGGGTTCTGCTGAAATACTTGGGCCTGAGGCGGCAAGGGCCTCGGAAACGGGTACTGCTGCTGCTGGACTGGTACTGGGGCTGGCCCCCTAACCGAGGGACTAGAAAAGGTTGATGAAGAGGAACTCTTCCTATTCGGGCAGTTACCAACCCTGTGGTCTGGTGCCCCATAAACCAAGCACAAGCACTGTGCTCTGCGATATTCTGACACCACGTGCCATGACTTACCACAATGAGTGCAACCCATTGCGGAAGACTACTTCTGCTGCTGCTGGGGATATGTCGGGGTCGAATACTGAATCGACGCAATGGAAGTCGCCCGTTTCGGAGCTCCAATGGTCAAAGCCCTAGCTGTCGGGGCTGGTGCTGAAGACTGGTTCATCTGGCCGTGAGGCCGCTTCCGACTTTCGGTCCAGTCCACAATCCTCTGGGAGGTATACTCATGCCTCCTAGCTGCTCTCAATACTGCATCGAAGGTCTGATGCTCAAACTGCTCCACCGCCAGCAAAACCTCCAGGTGGAGTCCCTACTGGAACCGCTGAGCCTTGTCGAACTCGGTTGCCACCAAGGTGGGAACAAACCAACTAAGCCTGGAGAACTCAGTCGCATATCCATCGACCGTCCTGCCCATCTGCTTCAAGTTAGTGAACCTCGTCTGTAGATCATATCGAGCTACAGTATCAAAATACTTGGTCTGGAATCTCTCACGGAATACTGTCCATGCAATAGGTGCCCTTAATCCAACGGCCTGTACCGCCCATCAGCTGCGGGCTAGATCTAATAACTGCAGGCGCACCACAGCCACTTTCCCATCTTCTGGGGTCCTGGCTGCTTCTAGAATAACCTCAGTATCCTACAGCCAAGCATCTGCGGCAATAGCATCTTCGCGAGGGTTCAAGCGCTTGAAGCTGTTGGCCGTACTGTTACCTTAATGACCACCTCTGCTCAAAGCATCTTGTACTGTCTGGTGCAATGTATCACCTCGACGATCCTGTGATACAAGCAACTCCCTGATGAGTCCAACCAAGACTTCATCACCCTGTCTTACAGGCTGGGCTGGCTGTACTGGAGGTTATGGATCTCCGGGAAGCATAACTCGGGAAGCCGCTCCTGAGTGCTGACCTTGATCCTCTGGTTGCGGGAGTACTCGTTGAGCTCCTTTCGGCTAATTAGCAGGTCCAAGAATAGTACCGCTGAAGAAGACGACACATGAGACAATAAGGAAGGACCAGGACAGATCAATGATACAAGCATATGATCAGGTCAAGATTTCATGGATTTAGAGGATATGAGCAGAGATCAAGGGCGAGTGCTGATTGAGACTTCTGTTACTGGTTCAAAAGATACCATATTATCATTCTTAGATTTGGATTTGGAGTACTTCTTTTGCTTAGAAGAGGAAGGCATTTTAAACTCTGCTACCAGATCTGGATGAATCCACATGATTTCTCCTCTGTCAGTCGATAGTGGAACAAGACCTTCATTTTGAGGAGGTGGGAGATTCACGATCTCAAGAGTAGTCCTTAGAATGGGGACAACACCATCTTGTACAAGTTATGGTAGAAAATCATCGAATTGTAGAGAAACCATATTAGCAGTCACCATCTTCTCGTCCTGCTGCAGAGTAATTTCTCCATAGTTGACCAATTCCTAGATTTTACCCTTGAGCACATAACATGCTCTGGTTGGATGCCCTATAAATCTGTGATAAATACAGTATTTAGGGTGATCGATTTTACCCACTTTTTTTGGCCATTTTGCATCTGGCAGCTAAAGCTTATTGCTTTTGATTAAGCAATCAAAGATGCTCAAAGTATCATCTTCATCGAAAGAATACTCTTCTTTTGGACGAGTTGTTTTCGGCGGTGGTGCTGATGGAGTGGATGATGTATGAGTAACATTGACAGCCAAAGATTCTTTGCCTTTGAGATTGATGGCCAGTATTTCTTTACCCTTACGGTTATTCTGGCGATTATTACCCCCCGGGTGTAGAATGTTCGTTTTGGTTATGATGAGTCATCTGAACTCCTAACTGTTTAAACTTTTCGGCACTGACCTCTGCTGCCTTGGCATTCACAATAAAAGAAGGCCAATCCTATAATTGTGTAGATCCTGTCCATATACTGATAATAGGCAAAAAGTTTGATTTGCAAGTGTCTATTGTTATAGCAGATAGAGTTCCTAAAGGCATTTTGAGTGCCTCTCGGCAGAATCTTTCAATAAAACTCTCCGTGGATTCATTGTGCCTTTGTTTAATCTTAATGAGGGCAGACATTATCATGTCGTTGACTCCCTCATAAAACTGTTCCAAGAACATTTTCTTGAAACCAGCAAAAGAAGTTATGCAGCCATCAGGCAAACTACGATACCAGTCGTATGCTGCGCCAGCTAAACAACCGACGAAAACTCTGGTAAGGAGGGCATCATTTGGCTGTAATTGGTCAGTCATCACCTCAAAGTGATTGATGTACTGACTTGGAGAAGTGCTGCCATCAAACAACATAATGATCGGAAGCTTGTATTTATGAGGGAATGGAACCTCCTTCCACTCTGTAGGATATGGTTGCTTTATGTCCAATCTTTCTAGACCATCTTTCTGCTTAAAGGTCTCAAACTGAGTGCGTAAGAGTTTCACAGCCTCATTAGCATTCCCTGATTGTTTAGGAATTGGTGGGCTGGTTAGAAGTGTTAGGAGGAGGAACAGCTTAGTAATTACCACCCCAGTACCAGACTGACTGGGATCAGCTTGAATTGGCATAAAAGCAACCTGAGGAGGTGATACCCCCAGACCAACAGGTATAGAAGATGCTATCAGCTCAGGATTTGTAGCAGGGTTTACAATCGGTGGTACTGTATGTTGAGCCACGATTATAGTGTGCATATTTGCAACTATTTCTACCATGGTTTTCAATTTGTCTTCTAATGCAGTAATTCGTTGCTCATGACTGGTTGAAGTAGAGGCATCTTGATCTTCCATAATGGTATATGCCATCACTTCTCTTGCTACTATTGATGAGATAGTTTGTTCAGAACTTTCACTATCTGCATCAAACTCTGAAAAAGAGTCCTCTTCTACATAAGCGATAGGGAGATCTTCTTGATTAAAGATACCTTGGTTCAAATGTCGATTTCTCGATCTTGTGTATTGAAAGACACCTTCACTGGATGCATGAATCCGATTCAAGTATTGCTGACTGGGATTACGGGATGCATTACGTCTTGGACGTTTCCCACCCCCAGTGCCTTGAGAAGTCATATTGACAGAAGCATATAATAGCTCATCTTCATCTTCTATTATATGTTCGGGAGTTAAAGCATAGTTCAGACGATCGAAGACAGATCGTCGAGCTGATTGGCAACAACAGCTGATGACGACTTCATGAAGGCAGTGGGGATCTGAATAGTGATTTAGAGGTGAAGAAGATATTCTTGCAACCTTTCGTCTTTGTGTAAGACGTTTCCGGAGATCAGTTACCACTACAGGACGAGAAGAGGTCAGAGGAACATATTTCTTAATGATGTTAGGAACATGTCTTCTATTTTTCAGTTGTTTAGTTCCTTGAGTGCATAAAGATGTACTCAACTCATTAGCATAAGTGGTTGGGTCATTCTTTTCAAACTTTGGCTTCTGATACAAATTGGCCTTTGGCATAGGGTTCTTACGTTTTACCAAAGTTGATACTGGTTGACGTCTATTGAGATAAGCGTGTAAATCAGAAAATTCTGCTCCAGGTGTCTCTGTTTGTGATACCCTCAATTTTTCTTGCTTAGATCTTCAAATATGCAAGGTGGGAAGATCTTGACCAGACCCCATAGGGGTAGGTAAGATGCCTCTTTGATCAGTATTCTTTCCGACATCAGAGATCCGAAGACCTCTGTTTAAAGGAATAGAATCTGATGTGTCTTCCTCTGAGTCATAGACCAGGAAAGTTTGAGAAAAAACCAAAGGATGCTTTCCTTTATTTTGTAGAGGGTTAGCTAAGAAGCGTTCCCCTCTGTTGTCACGACCCGCACCCACTGTGAGGGTACGAGAACGTAACAACGCCCGACCTACGCTACAGTATCGGCAGTAGAACGCTGTCCTAGGTCAATCATTTAATAATATAAAGGTACCTATACAGTATATACACTCCGAATGGAGGTGACATAGCAATATACAGTCTTAATCACATCTAAGGCAGAATGATAAGATAGAAAGATAGATATATAAATACTGAAATAAAAGGATCCACATAAATACAACCAGAGAGTCTAAGTGTCTAAGATAACAACTCAAGAACCATCCAGTTCAATACAAGTCTCTAAATATATACAACATCTTAGAACAAAAACTGAAAGTCAAATAAACAATGCGGAAAAAGATAAAGCCTAGCTATCTAGCCTAGACTATGGGAGTAGCATCCTGTACTGCAGCTGGGTACTCAAGAGGAACCAGGTTGCAGGTGTCATCTAAGCCTACTCCATAATAGGTGGTACATAGGGCCTCATCCTCATCCTCTATAATATTTTCAATAGGTCCAGTCAGGACAGGAACGAGCATAATTCATCTCACGTAGTTTATATCAAGTTAGAAAGAATAAAGCATGTAATAGAGTAAAATACATGAAACGCTGAAAAGAGAAATATATGAAGTAAAAGAGATAACTGTAAGGAAATATCTACTATAAATAGAGAACTAGCAGTGACTACTGAGTCAGAGTAAAATATAAACATATTAATGGCATAGGAGATTCATGACTACAGCTAAGAGTGATTCATGACTACAACTACTTGGATATTATTCACATGCTATTTCTACCCCTCCATCCCCAATCAATACACAAGGATCTGTTCAAGTTATGTTAAGATTCGTGAAACTTCACATGGCTCATAAAATGAGTGATAGGTGAAGGTGATTCATGATGGCTCTGTGAACATGAAAGTACATGTGTCACAAGCGATTCGTGAATCAGTGGAAGCATAGAGATACGTGATGATTCGTGAAACGCACAAAACATACAGTATCCGATACTCCCGAGGGGGATAACATCTCATGAAAAGATCCATATAGTACCAATCCGTGCTACCAAGGTGTCAGCATCAAGTAAAGTAACCTAGAGCAAGAATATAAATCCTGGCAAGTATGAAACGGTCAGAGAATGTACTCTCCTGATAACTGAAAGTCCGAAGAGGGTGTACTACCTGAGGAGAGGTGTCTGTCTCCTAATCAGAGCAACACAAGTTATAACATGTCTAAAATAATGAAATAAACTGCTACAATGCATCTGTATGTTGTCTAGGTCAGGCTAGACTATAGTCAACACTTGGTCAACTCTAGTCAACCACACTAGTCAAACTAGGTCAACTAGGTTAAACTTGGTCAAACTAGTCTAGGTTGGTCAAACCTAGGCTTAACAAGTTAATCTAGGTCAACTAACCAATATCATACAAGTCACCCTAGCCTAGTGATACACAAGTGTATCCATCACATGCCATGGGCCATTCTACCTAGGCCATGGGCCAAACACAAATAGGCTAATGAAATCCCTACTTCATACCCACTACACATTTCACATAGGCTATATCTATAAATTAAACTCACATACCATTATCTATATACACCATATAAGGGGCAATGCAATATTTGCATTACACAACACATTTCACATACACACTAGTATAACTATTTACCCACATAATATATATATCCATGTAAATACACATACCCATAGATTAGGTAATATCTATATATATATATATATATATATATATATATATATATATATACATATATATATATAAAGGGATACATAAATGTGTGTGTGTGTGTATGGTGTCACATAGAGGGATATGTGTGTGTATGTGCCAACAATGATAGGAACACATGTGGGTGTGTGTGTTCCAGTTTTGTGTGTGTTTAGATAGGATTGTGTGTGACTGGGACGTAAAGTAGTGTCATGTGTGTGTATGTACATGTAGTGGGTATATGTGTGTGTAGGTAATGTGTGTGTGTGTGAGGAAATCTGGAATTCAGTGACAGTGTCATGGACTTGGGTGTGTGTGTGTAAGTGAGTGATGAAAATAGTGTGACAGGTTAAGGGTGGCCTGTGTGTGTGTGTATGAGAGGTGTCACGACCTGCACCCGCTTTCCGGATACGAGACGTGTCCAAGCCAGCCTACGCCGCAGAGTCGGCGGTAGAACGCTGTCAAGCCCGCAAGAAATAAATGCTCAAATATCACAATTGCTGCTTTTTCACATTTCTAAATTTATTACATCATTTAAAATTAAAGGAAATGCAAGATTTTGCAATTAATGAAATTGATACAAGTGCTTTCTATTTCTAGGTCGACCTCAGCATACCCAAGTCTTCCCAGTGCTAAGAGTGATCGCGGCTAAACCTGAAAAATATTGGTTATCCAGTCAGGATTGGAACAAGTACACAAACTAACGACAATGTGAAAACACAATAGAATTAACAAAACATGAAAATAACATATGAGAGATAAAACTGGGAGATAACTGATGACATAGCACGATAGAGAAGTAAACAAGAAAAAACTAATAAAAGACATCTATCTAGGTGGTACGAAATATCCTTTTTGACATGTGAACGACTAGGGGGTAAATCAGGCATACTGCACGTGCCGTGTGCAGCTGCTATCATTCACGAAAGACACGGAAGATAGTTCTGGGTAGTCCACATGTCTACTAAGATATTTACCCTCCCGACTACTCCGTGTGACGAGCGTGTCAACAAGCAGCAAGATATATATATAGACATAAAATGAAAAGACTACTATGAATCGGAAAGCAATCAGAAAGTGCACTTGCCTGAGGTCCTTAGTTGGAGAAACCAATAATACTATACCACTCAATGAGCCACAATTAATCAACACATGCAGAAGTCTCCAGATGCTGAAATAAACAGTACCAACGTTCTCAGAATAGTCAAATTAGCTAAGATTGCCTGTCCTTAAGTCCAATTTTGGACACAGGGGCAAAACGGTAATTTTGGACAAAAATGATATCCGCCGTTAGATCCGCTTTGCACCGAAAAGTGTGCCAGAGTCAATGGTCTCTAAAGTCATCAAACTACATGTCTACGGATCCAGTTTTCTGATACGAACCCAACCGTATGTCCAAAGTTGGATTTCGGCGAACCGTGCACAAAATCGCCCGTTGAGTGGGACCGTAGGGCCCGCAAAACGACGTACGATTCAACTGTCTCAGAATTGGACCAAACTTGGCATACAGGACCAAAAAAATGATACGATCCTATTGGCGTAAGTTATGCCTCGATCTGACGAGCGTGCACAAAGTAATTAAGAAACTTGCACAGCGGCCGATACGGTAAATTTCGGCGGATACGTATCAAATTCGTCGCGCACACGCGACTAATTTGAATTCTGCCAAAGCCCACATGACCACGAAGCCGTTATGCACCTTTCGATACTTTCGGTTCGTGACCACGTCGCCCGGAATGGCGGGACGGACGTGGTATCGGAGGATTTTAATATTTTTAAAACAGATTTTTCTGTAAATTCACAATCCAATTACTTATTATACTTTGAACGAAAAATTAATCTATCTGAAGGATTTTGTTGTCCTACATGCTGTCTAAAAGTGTGTTCAAGTAGAATTCCTAATATGGTATTAGATCGATCGTAATCGGTCTCTGAACATGGACATTTGGACTGTATATATCCTATTTTCGAACAGGTGTTTCCATCGACTTTGGGTCAATTTTCTGGGCAACATAGGTTTCCTAAAATCAGACTAATTGTTGGGAATCGAAGGTGTATATATTGGGATTATACCTGAAGAATCGATTCGTCAAGGGGATGAGCGGGTACGACGCAACCTCGGCACAAAGTTGACCCTCCACTCGCTTTTTTCTGCTGTGCAGTACTCGCTCCGCGCGCGCGCGGTGGTCCTGGCCCCCGACGGTGCCTCGCGGTGGTTCGTGGTCGTCAGGGGCCGCCCAGGTAGCTTGGGGTGGCGCGCCAAGTCGGGGATCGGCGTTCGTTTAGGGGATTAGGGTTTCGATGAGAAACTCTCGCCCGCTTTCTCTCGATTCCTCTCGGGTTTATGTTACATGCATATATAAAAACCCAAAGGAAAAGCTCGGCTGAGCTGATCCTCTCGGGTTTAGGATTGTCTGCTGTGGGCTCGGGTTGCGCACATGTGGAGAAGCTGATGGGCCTGCTGCTTTTTTTTCCCTTTGGTTCTGAGAAACAAGTTCAGTGTTCCGTTTTGAGACTTCTATATGAGCTTGATCTACAAAACTTTTTGTATTTAACTTTTCCGCACAAGTGGACAGTTCTTATGCATCCTCGAATCTGTAGCTCTTATTGCCAAGGAGTGGTGATCCCTTTACTTGAATCCTATTTATCTTCTTTCTATTATACAAATGTATTTATATATGTATATATACATAAAACTTATGTACATATATACATATATATTTACACATATTATCATATACAAATTTATTTATACGTATACCCATATATATATGTAATTACATATTTTATTCTATTTATCTATATTTACAAATAAAATTTATTCTATTCAACAATTAATACGTATATATATATATACACGTACACGTATACATACTACTATGCATATTGATATACATATATACATACGCACGTATATATATATACACACATATATATTATATATTTACATACTTTTATATATTTATTTATTATCAGTCTAAGACCTTATTAAAGCAGATATGAATATATATATTATACATTTATTTGATACGAATTAATATAAGCAAAATTAGTAAATAATTCTTATCTAAATATTAACCTCGATAAAATAAAATAATAATAAAAATTTTCAAAATTTCCGGGAAGGGGAGCTACAAATCTGTCCACCTTAAAAATAATTTCATCCTCAAAATTCCAACTCATACCATGCCAAAAATTCAAAAATAAAAGTAAAAGAATAAATCCGCTATTACTTCAATTTTTTTAAATTTTAATTCCTCAAAATAGTTTGTATTCTTCTCCTAGCCATATAGCCTCCATGACTTCTACCCACCTTTGGTCACACTACTTCTCGCACTAAAATCTTAAAATCTTCTAACTAACTGCTTAAAATTTTCTACCAATAGATACTAGGTATATGGTAGCTATAATCCTCTCCTTTTTAACAAGCAACCCAAAATTTAACAAGCAACCCAAAATTTAACAAGCAACAAACTTACACAAGTAGCTAATAAATATTGCTAAACTCTAGTAAGCATGACTATTCGTCGCTCCGAAGTAGGGAGGGCAGAAAGATAAGGAAGAATAATCGAGAGCAACTATGAAGTCTCAAGAGCGATAGAGTATCCAATGATGCAGGTAGAAAGGAAATTTATGAACCTGTTGTCCTATTTGCTAGATTGGGCTACTCTAGTCTAGTTACTTGCTAAATCGAAGAACCTTTCATTTCTTAGAGGGGCTTGCAATTCGTGCTACACGAAAATTCCGTTCCCGAAGTTCTAAACAAGGTTTCACAATAGAGCAGAATTTGAGAAATCAAGATTATGATCTTTCCCGTAATTATTTAAACACACGAGCAAGGGATATAATGCAACACAAGATCGTGTCGCGACTTCTAGGTGGATGGAATAAGGGTTACGAATAACTTCACATTCTGAGAGGTGGAGGCTACATAGTCCAATTATGGGGGTATGCCTAGATGGGTTGTACTGGGTCTTAATGGATTCCCTATCTGGACATTACTCGTTGGTTGATGAACCTTGGATCTCAATCTATATGGACTGAACAAGATCCCAAGATAAAACTATGTCTACTAGGTTAGGGTAACCTAGAATAGGATTCCTTCCAAGTGGTTGAGCTAGTTGCTAGTCGGGTTGATTAGCTAGGTCCATAAGCCCAAATGCGCCTTCAGTGACTTTTGTGTTTTAAGTAGCACATGAGGCCTCAATTGAGTGGCACACTAGTGGCATGTGCGTAGTGGACTTCGAGTGAATCACAACCATATATTGGGTCGAATGAATTGAGTCAAGGTTGAGTCTCTAATTGTAGTCGGAAAGTTTACCGGTACTATGGTAAGGGTTATAACTAGTCATTTTTACCTGAAAGTCGTACCATGAAAATAGAGTACAAGGGGACGTGTTTGAATGGGACAAGATATACCTAGATAAAGGTAGACTTGTCTAGATCTTGCATATAAAGTTTGTTGGAAGATAACAGTTGGTCTCGTGCTCCGAATATTAATGACACGGTCGGGGCACAAAATAATCTAAATGGAAAGTGGGAGTCCATGGGCGCTAATTATCATTCTAATGGGAAAATTATTCTAATCAATCGGTCATCCTCGTACATCCTAAAATTTTAGGAAGCTTACAGTCTACCCACCTTAGAGGCTAGGATATGGTGGCAAGGTTCCTGTCACAGGGCTGACCGATGGTAGCTACACTTGCGTATACAACTATCATAGCCATGGGAATACTCTATATCTATCTATCAATTGCGAGCTTTCGTTTTTCCAATCAGTGAAGACGAAAACAATAAAGAGTTCAATAGAGATGTCACTGAACACAATTACATGATTCAAGGGCGATCGTTTAATTTCAAGAGGAATTATCAAAGCAGTCGCGGATAAAATCCTAGTGGCATCTACATCTCAATCCACGTAGGGTAATTAGAAGAAGAGCGAACCAAATGCATCACGGTTGATCAGACCGGGATACAATGATTCTGATTAGACAATATGTTTGCGGGCGTCCCCAATAAACATATGCCTCGAATCAAGCTCGATAAAAGAGTAAGCTTGCAAAACTATGCTGTAATAGCAACATTGGTCAAGAGAGTCAAAATATAAGTAGGCGAGATTTTTAGAAAGGGGTACAAGTAGTTCGAGTTTTGAGAGAATCGAATACTTACCTGGTGTTCTTATTTATATAGGCATCCTACTATCTTCTTGTCTTTAAGGCATTGGTCGACTAATAGGTTATGGTCTTCTGAATTCTACGTTCTAGGTAACTTATTAGTGTCAGTCAATTACCCTGTCAATAGATCACAAGGTCCAATGATTGCTAGGTTACATGCTACCCTACTTACAGAACTTCTACTAGTTTTGGCCTTAGGTCTTATGGCACACACAGGGCATTTCTATTCTCGATAGTATCCTAAACTGGTAATCACATCTGAAGTCATTTCACCGAGAATTATGCTTCGTCCGTATACTCAGGCTGTGGTAAACTCTTGGTTCCGTGATTCAGGTGTGATATACTATCATGTACTCTACCCTCCATTGACATGAGGGTATCTTAAGATCTAAAGAGGTCAACTAGGACATAGTCTTAGCAAAGATCTATAATCTACAATTCTTCAAAAGGATTTCAATTCTATGGGTTGTGCCTCGCCAGTGCGCTGCTGGCTGCAGTGAACCCACATTCTCCGCTCTTGGATAAATGACGACAGTGCGCTGCTGTCTAACCACTACTAGTTAACTAATATTCCCTTAACTATATCCGTAAAATTCATGGACCTCTAGAGATTCAAACAGGTTGACAAAAATAAGACGTAGGTATTTGTCCTATTAGTCACCACATTTAATATAAAAGATTTAACATGGGGGAAATAACTAAAAACGAAAGGAATGCAAACATTCTAGTATCAATTTTATTTGTATTTCAATGGTTGAGGGAAATCTCAAATCAATCTACCTCGAGATTCGTACACAAATTGCAGAATCAAAAATTATAAACTAAATCCTTACAGCAAAAGAGAATTTAAAATATATAATTCTAACTTATGATATAAGATTTATATCTAATACAGCAAAAGAAAATTAAACAGTTCATCAAGGTCAAAGGCTTAATTATAGGTAAGCCTAACTTACCAAGTGAATGGTATATCCATATCGGATCATAATGTCATACCAAAAGTATCAGTGTATCTTATAGAGACCTGGCAAGCATTCTAAATAGCATGTCCTATATAACAATCTTAACTACCCAATCGGTCAATTTGAACAAGGAACTCCTAGTCCTAGTTATTCTCTTAAATTGTTTTAATCCTAATTGTGAATGAGCATTTCCTGGTCGCAGGCCCGTAATAGTACGACTAACGTACCATCACGAGTTCCCAATATTTTTTGAAAACTGACCTGCATGGGCCACCACAAAAACTTGTCACGACCTGCACCCGCTTTCCGGATACGAGACGTGTCCAAGCCAGCCTACGCCGCAGAGTCGGCGGTAGAACGCTGTCAAGCCCGCAAGAAATGAATGCTCAAATATCACAATTGCTGTTCATTCACATTTCTAAATTTATTACAACATTTACATCATTTAAAATTAAAGGAAATGCAAGATTTTACAATTAATGAAATTGATACAAGTGCTTTCTATTTCTAGGTCGACCTCAGCATACCCAAGTCTTCCCAGTGCTAAGAGTGATCGCGGCTAAACCTGAAAAATATTGGTTATCCAGTCTGGATTGGAACAAGTACACAAACCGACGACAATGCGAAAACACAATAGAATTAACAAGACATAAAAATAACATATGAGAGATAAAACTGGAAGATAACTGATGACATAGCACGATAGAGAAGTAAACAAGGAAAAACTAATAAAAGACATCTATTTAGGTGGTGTGAAATATCTTTTTCGACATGTGAACGGCTAGGGGATAAATCAGGCATACTGCACGTGCCGTATGCAGCTGCTATCATTCACGAAAGATACGGGGGATAGTTCTGGGTAGTCCACATGTCTACTAAGATATTTTCCCTCCCGACTACTCCGTGTGACGAGCGTGTCAACAAGCTGCAAGATATATGTATAGACATGAAATAAAAAGACTACTATGAATCAGAAAGCAATCAGAAAGTGCACTTGCCTGAGGTCCTTAGCTGGAGAAACCAATAATACTATACCACTCAATGAGCCACAATTAATCAACACATACAGAAGTCTCCAGATGCTGAAGTAAACAGTACCAACGTTCTCAGAATAGTCAAATTAGCTAGGATTGCCTGTCCTTAAGTCCAATTTTGGATACAAGGGCAAAACGGTAATTTCGGGCAAAAACGATGTCCGCCGTTGGATCCGCTTTGCACCGAAAAGTGTGCCAAAGTTAATGGTCTCTAAAGTCGTCAAACTACATGTCTATGGATTCAGTTTTCCGATACGAACCCAACCGTATGTCCAAAGTTGGATTTCGGCGAACCGTGCACAAAATCGCCCGTTGAGTGGGACCGTGGGGCCCACAAAACGACGTACGATTCAACTGTCTCAGAATTGGACCAAACTTGGCATACATGACCTGAAAAATGATACAGTCCTGTTGGCACAAGTTTTGCCTCGATATGACGAGCATGCACGAAGTAATTGAGAAACTTGCACAGAGGCCGATACGGTGAATTTTGGCGGATACGTATCAAGTTCGTCGCGCACACGCGACTAATTTGAATTCCGCCAAAGCCCACACGACCACGAAGCCGTTACGAACCTTTCGATACTTTCGGTTCGCGACCAAGTCGCCCGGAATGGCAGGACGGACGTGGTATCGGAGGATTTTAATATTTTTAAAACAGATTTTTCTGTAAATTCACAATCCAATTACTTATTATACTTTGAACGAAAAATTAATCTATCTGAAGGATTTTGTTATCCTATATGCTGTCTAAAAGTGTGTTCAAGTAGAATTCCTAATATGGTATTAGATCGATCGTAATCGGTCTCTGAACATGGACATTTGGACTGTATATATCCTGTTTTCGAACAGGTTTTTCCATCGACTTTGGGTCGATTTTCTGGGCAACATAGGTTTCCTAAAATCAGACTAATTGTTGGGAATCGAAGGTGTATATATTGGGATTATACCTGAAGAATTGGTTCGTCAAGGGGATGAGCGGGTACGACGCAACCTCGGCACGAAGTTGACCCTCCACCCGTTTTTTTCTGCTGTGCAGTACTCGCTCCGGGCGCGCGCGCGGTTGTTTTGGCCCCCTGCCTTGCGGCTGTTCGTGGCCGTCGGGGGCCGCCCAGGTAGCCTGGGGTGGCGCGCCAAGTCGGGGGTCGGCGTTCGTTTAGGGGATTAGGGTTTCGATGAGAAACTCTCGCCCGCTTTCTCTCGATTCCTCTCGAGTTTATGTTACATGCATATATAAAAACCCAAAGGAAAAGCTCGGCTGAGCTGATTCCTCTTGGGTTTAGGATTGTCTGTTGTGGGCTTGGGTTGCGCCTATGTGGAGAAGCTGATGGGCCTGCTTCTTTTTTTTCCTTTGGTTCTGAGAAACAAGTTCAGTGTTTCGTTTTGAGACTTCTATATAAGCTTGATCTACAAAACTTTTTGCATTTAACTTTTTCGCACAAGTGGACAGTTCTTATGCATCCTCAAATATGTAGCTCTTATTGCCAAGGAGTGGTGATCCCTTTACTTGAATCCTATTTATCTTCTTTCTATTATACAAATGTATTTATATATGTATATATACATAAAGCTTATGTACATATATACATATATATTTACACATATTATCAAATACAAATTTATTTATACGTATACCCACATATATATGTAATTACATATTTTATTCTATTTATCTATATTTATAAATAAAATTTATTCTATTCAACAATTAATACGTATATATATATATATATATATATATATATATATATATATACACGTAGACGTATACATACTACTATGCATATTGATATACATATATACATACGCACGTATATATATACACACACATATATATTATATATTTACATACTTTTATATATTTATTTATTATCAGTCTAAGACCTTATTAAAGCAGATATGAATATATATATATATATTATACATTTATTTGATACGAATTAATATAACCAAAATTAGTTAATAATTCTTATCTAAATATTAACCTCGATAAAATAAAATAATAATAAAAATTTTCAAAATTTTTGGGAAGGGGAGCTACAAGAGGGGTAAGGGGAATGTGTGACTGGTTTTTTGAATAGAGGGTGTAGGTTAGTCTTCAGTTGTATGTGTGAGTATGACTGTGTGTGAGGAATTCTGGAATCAGTCCCAGATTTCAGGGTTTTTTGTGTGTGTGTGTGCATTGTATATGTTTAGACATGTGTGTGTGTGTCAATTTCAGAATGTGTGTGTGTGGACTGTGTGTAGGTGTTTGTGTGAGTTGATTAGGAGATCAACTCTCATGTTTCAGTTTTCTTGAAACCAATGACAGGTATAGCCCCCAACCCAATTGCAAAGACCTATTTCAAAGATCCTTTCCCCCACACAAACACGACTAACATATTTATCTATCAATACACATGTAGGTGAGTCCAAATTAACATTAACATCATTAAACGGGTAAAAATATGCAATTAAAACAGAAATAATTTCAGAAAAAAAAAGGGGTATCAGTCGTATCAGTCCTTTATTGGGAAATCAGGATTTCGACGCAAAATAACCATCTAATTTACAAATAAAAGGTTGGTAATAGGTGTCACATGTGTTAGTATACTAGGGAGTGTCTTCGTGTCCAAGAACTGGACACGAATCGTGTCCAAGACACCACACGAACACAGACACACAACTGTGCACACAAAATCGTCGTGCACGTGTGCACGTGCGTCTAACATACGACACGACACAACTCGTGTACGTGTCCAGAGGTACGCCTAGGGTAGGTCTGGGTTCGTGTCAGCCTGAATCGTGTCTACGTGACATATAGGCACGACACGAACCTCGTGTCAGCAGTGCCTGTGCGTGCGTACAGCCGCCAGCGCACGACAGCGCGCGGCCATTGTGGGTACGGTTGCGCTACGTGTACTCCACAAGATGCTCCCAAATTTTGGGAGCATGGTGACAGTCACTGCCCCTTGCTCCCCACAAAAAATTGGGTCTCGACGTGTCCTGTATCTCGAGTTCTAGCCCCCGATAGGCAGGACACAGCCTAGGGCTCGTGCTGCGTGTCCAGGCCAAAAATTTCGACACAAACGGACACGAAACACTAAACAACCTTCACAAATATTCATACACACACCTAGATCTACAAATCTATGTAATTAGTTTTCAAAAATACGAAAATAATTTCCTAAGAGGCATTTCTACAAACACCTATATTCCTATTATGATACGTGTCCGATACGGACACGAAATAGACACAAATTGTGTCCAAATCTCGGAGACAGCTAGGAAACCCTAAAACCTAGCCTCATATGCAAAGAAATTAGGAAAACAAATGGATTTAGATGGTTTACCTATTGAGTGTCAATGCTCAAGAAAAGATTCAAAGGAAGTGATTCCGAATGGCAACTCTAAATCTCCAAATGGCACACAAACTGAGGTGAACCTCCAAAATTAGTAAAAAAACATAAATTAGATCCTAATGCAAAAGACTAGGGTTAAAAAGGAGTTGAAAAGAATAAAATGGGATTTTAGAGGAATGGGAAAATACCTCTCCTTCCAAAATTAGGACAAGAACAAAAGAGACAAGAACACACTAAGAGATTACTTATAGGCAAGGGAAAACCCTAATAGTGGCTGCCATGAGTGGGTTTAATTTGGTTTTGGGCTTAAATCATGGGCCTATGGCTTAATTGCTGTTTGCAAAAAAAATGGCGACTCTGCTGGGGACGACTTTCTCCTCCGACGAGGAAGTGACAACTCAATGTGACGTTGCGTCTATCGGAAAGACGCAGAAGACGCTGGTTGTAAAGGTCAACCAGACGGCCTACGAGGCGATGATCAACTCCAGGACCACCCCTCGTACTGCAACAACTTCTGCCACAAGCAAAGTTTACCCAGTGTGGGTCCCCAAGACAGTTGCACAGTTTACTGCCTCTGCTGCTCAGCCTGCTGTGCAGTCTACTGCCTCTGTTCCCAAGACTGCTGTCTCTACTGCACAGTCTGCTGCTACTGCCCATGTGCAGTATACTGCTCCCCTTTCCAGTGCACAACCTACTTCTTATGCTGGTCTGTCAAAGTGTAAGACTCCTCTTCCCCTGGCGCAGTTGGCTGCAACTTTGCCTGCGCAATCCACCACTCCGGCAACCAGAGTGCAACTCAAGCACTCTGGCATCAAGATTCCTGCTGCGCAAGCTGCTGAGACTGTGGCCAGAAGACCTTCTGCCAGAGTTACTCATGTGCAACCTGCCAATGCGCCGACAACCACTTTAATCCCTGCGCAAACTGTGCCAGCACAGGCTAAGAGAGACAGCCCTTTAGCTAATCTCTATTCTTCTCACAGTAAGGGGAAAAACTCTGCTCCTCTTCCCAAGCATCCTGTTGCTCCAGCGCAATCCACTGGGGGTAGTCTTTTGACTATTCCTCCTCTTCTCCAGAACAAAGAAAAAGGCCCGTTGGTCTTTTCTCAAACTTCCTCGTCCCACGACTTGGAAGACAACAGAGGAAAATGCTCTTTAGCTAACCCTTCTTCACAAAACAAAGAAAAATGCCCTTTGGTCTTTTCTCAGTTTTCTTCGGTTTTTACCGTAGAAGATCAATCTGAACGTGCCTCGGCACCAGTCAGTACAAGAACTTTCTCCAACAAGGGTTCTTCTTCCCTCCTTGCCAAGGGGAAGTATACGGATCAAAGAGGTATTCTACCTACCCCGGTAGCAGAATTCCAAGATCTCCCAACTCTCAAGATATCCCGTTCAAAATAGGGAAAATTACTGGTGTCTCAGACAGAAACCCCTGGGGGTGAGTTTGCTGATCTAAGAACTTATCTCAATCGACCAACTTCGGTGAAATGCAAACAACTAATGCCGAAGACCAACCAGCATCAGAAGCAAACTTTCAGGATCAAAAATCCTGACACCTATGCTAATGAAATGAGTACTTTCCTGTACACTCAAGGGACAAAATATTTGAAGAACCGGAACCATGTTCTGAATGTTGTCAAAGAATATGTCCCTCAGACTTCTTCTCGTCCCGTCACTGTTCCTGATCTCCGAGAACACCTCAAACAAAAACGGGACAACATCTCAACACCTCCAATACAGCCACTTGGACACCATTGTAATCACAAAGTTGTCATCAAGTGTTGTTGTCAGACAACAAGACGATCTGTCTTTGATCGTCTAAACTTTACAAACTTTGAACCTATGTCAGAAGATGAAGACGAAGTTTTGTACGCTTCCGTCAACATGACTTCCCGAGACACTGGGGGTAGGAAGTGCTCCAAGCACGACAAGCCTCGCAAGCCAAGCCAGCGGTATTTGGATCTACTCCAAGAATCTTCTGATGGAGTATTCCAACATACCCGATCCCGAAGTCGAGACACAATCGGTCAAAGGAATCTTCAAGATCTTTTCGGTCATCTTCCTCCTTCTCACTCAGAAGATGATTCTTTCTCCGACTATGATACATACAGCAAAAGTTCGAAACAGACAGTATCTTCCACTGTACCTAGAGAAGTGACAGCTTATGTTGTCACTGAAGACCCATGTGCTTCCAGTTCAGCAAGTCAAGAATAACGAATAGCTGCACTAGAAGACAAGCTGAAGAATATGGCCGAAATTGTTACAAGTATGCATTCTATCATCGTCGCCCAACATACAGTACCACCGACTGTACTTGCTGTAAATCCTGAGATCATAGCATCGTCGGTGCCTGTCAATGCAGGACTGGGGGTAGCATCTCCTCAAGTACCTCCTGTGCAGATTCAACCTACACCCAGTCAGTCAGGTGTTGGGGATAGTGCTTACCACGCTGTTCCTCCCCCTAACACTATGATTCAGCCTGCTCCTTCTACATCAGTCGAGGATGCCAATAAAGCTATCAAACTCCTGCATACTCAATTCGAGGCCTTCAAAGAGAAGGACAACTTGTAGAGGTTGGGGATCAAACAACCCTACCCAGTTGAATGGAAGGAAGTCCTATTTCCTTTAAAGTACAAAATCCTAACAATCTCGCTGTTTGATGGCAGCACTTCTCCTAGTCAGTTCATTAACCACTTTGAGGTAATGACTGTCCAACTTTCGCCAAATGACGCTCTTCTTACCAGTATATTCGTCGGCTGTTTAGACCGTGTAGCATACGATTGGTATAGTAGCTTGCCCGATGGCTGTATTACCTCCTTCTCAGGTCCAAAACAAATCTTCTTAGAACGATTCTATGAGGGAATCAACGAAATGACCATGTCAGCCCTCAATAAAATCAAACAAAGACACAATGAAACTGCTGAGAGTTTCATCGAAAGGTTCCGCCGAGAAGCTTTAAAAATGCCTCCTGGAACTCTGGCCGCTGTCACCATAGACACCTGCAAGGCAAATCTTTTGCCTATCATCAGCATGTGGACGGGGTCAACTCAGTTTCAAGACTGGCCATCCTTTATTGTCAACGCTAAATCAACTGAAGTTAGTGCTGACAAATTCAAGCAGCTAGGGGTACACATGTCTAACCCCGATCAGGATGAACACCAGACATCGGGTGGTGATAATCGCCAGAACAACCGCAAGGGAAAAGAGACTTTGAATATCAATTTAAAGAACAAAGAACCTCTGGCGGTCAACGTAGCTCCACCTACGTCTGCTTCTACTCCTTCAGCACCTCCACCAAGGGAACCTCGTCCGAAAGTAGAGTACTCTTTTGACGAGAATGACACCGTGAGCATCTTTGATTGCTTGATCAAAAGCAATAAGCTCCAACTCTCAGACCCGAAGAAGCCTGATGAGGTCGGTAAAACTGATCATCCTAAGTACTGTGTCTATCACAGGTTCATTGGGCATCCCACTCGAGCATGTTATGTGCTCAAAGGAAAAATTCAGGAGCTAGTCAACGCTGGTGTTGTCACTCTGCAGCAAGATGAGAAGACTGTTACCGCAAACATGGTCTCAGTTCAGTTCGGTGACTTCCCTCCGCCGATGGTACAGCATGGTGTCATCCCTATCCCTAAAGCTACTCTTGAGATCGAGAATCTTCCTCCTCTACGAAGTGAAGGTCTCGTCCCCTTGTCTCTTGACAATGGTGAGATTATCTGGATTCATCCGAAACTTGCTTCGGAGTTCGAAGTTCCCTCTTCCTCCAAGAAGAAAAACCGCTCCAAGGGCAAGACAAAGACTTGCAATATGGTGTCTTTTGACCCCATAGTTGACGAGAAAATCCTGTTGGGTACCAGATCAGGGAAAGCCTATCTAAAGGATTATCCCGAAGCTCAAGAGAATCCTGCTTCTTCTTCTGATCCCGCTCCAGTGCAACCTGCTTCTACTGAGGACATTCCTGCTACCTCCTCACCAGTTGTAGAGTCCACTCTTCCCAAGCCGACAGTAGCTGACAAAGGCAAACAACAAGTCTACTTCGACAAACCTTTGAAGAAGTCATCTCCTTCTGGACTTGAAAAGCCTTACAACTTTGATATCTTGGCTCAACTAGCCAATACACCAGCCCGACTGTCAATTTTCGAGCTCTTGCGCCTCTCCAAAGAGACTCGAGAAACTCCGAGTAAGGCTCTCATGCAGGCAGAAACTTGTCTAGCCCTTCTAAAGAAGCCGAAAGCAGAGCCAGTTTTTTGCCTCCATTGTCATAGTGTGTTGGAGTTAATTCCAAACATAACTTTCACACAGGATGACATGTTGATGGAAGATAATAGGCATGACCGTCCTCTATACTATACAGGATATGTCGACTCGATGAAAGTCGATCGTATTCTGATAGATCCAGGGTCTACTCTCAGCATCATGCCAAAGACAATGTTAGATGCATTGAAGATCCCAGTGCATAGTCTTTCCAGTACAATCACCACTATCCTTGGATTCAATCAGGGAAGGAGTGAACCTCTAGGCAAGATTCGCCTAAAACTCCAAATAGGCAATCTTCGCACAAAGGTGACCTTCTACATCATTGACAACCATGGTTGTTCTTACAATGCTTTGTTGGGGAGACCATTCCTGTATGAACATAACATTGTTCCTTCAACTCTCCATTAATATTTCAAATACGTCGATGACAATGGAGAGGTTCAAAAGGAGGTTGTTGATCTCTATCCTTTCAAAGGCGTCGAAGCATACTGCAACGATGCTCGTATGTACAAGGATGAATTCATGAAAGTAGTGCTATCTCTGGACACTAAAGAAGAACAAGAAGCAGTGCCTAATGACACCCTCATCATACCTGTCAAAGGGCGTGTTTCTCGTCCTCAATCTTCCAAACCACTGGCTATTCACTTGCCAGTCCAGAAGCAACCAACTGATGATGGTCAGGATCAAAGAAAGGTCACCTCTTCTGAGCTACTTGTTATTGACTTACGTCGTAACAAGAAAAGAAGACAGCTCACATCTTCTGAGCCACTTGTTATTGATTTATCTCATAACAAGGATAAAAGGGAGCTCACCTCCTCTAAGCCGCTTGTTATCGACCTCCGTCGTAACAAGGCCAATCCTCCTCCACGTTCTTCTTCTCCCCCTCTTGTAATTAATCTGACCAAGCCTGCTAAGGCTAAAGGTCCTGCTGTAAATACAGATGTACAAATCAATGAAAAAGTATCTACTTTCCAGTATACTGATGTCATTTATCATGCTAAGTGCTATTTGGATATATTAAATAGCTTTCAGTCATTTACAATGGGAGTTGTGCAATATTTTCAAACAGAAGTCTTACTCGAACATCCAAATGATTCATATCGTATTGTTCCCGCTCGAAAGAAAGGCGAGAGTCCAATAATTTTTAGTAAAGGACCGGAACAACAGTTCAGCTATACGGATGATAGCAAAAGTAACGACACGAGGCATCTTCAACTTCGTTGTTACAGTCAACAATCAAAAGACATCACCCGAAAGATGGGTTATGACTTCAAGAATGGCCTCAACTACGGTAAAGGTAGAAGAACTCCTATCCATACGGCTGTTCTGAAAGAAAAGTCAGAGATATACTATAGCAGGACCAAAAGAGGTCTCGGATATTCTTCACCTCCGGTATTATCCCTAGCAGAGTCGCTATTTTTTTTGCAAACAACAGTCACTAGTGCGTATGGGAAGCCAAACATGTAAACTATAGTTTTCGAAAGGAACTATGGCGAGATTATATTTGCAGTTACCCTCTGACGTTTAGGACGTTATGGCCGGATACGTATAACTGGATGCCAGTTACGTACTTATAGCCTAAATACCACCCATGCCCCTGAAGGTTGTCTTCTAAATTGCACAATAGACGGTTAGAAATCCCTTTGCATATTTGTGTCCAGGATAGTCTTTTGTATATTATTTTATTATTCTGACAATTCATATTAACATATTCTTCATGTATCTTGTTACATCACTCTAAGGACCTGGTAATTTCTCCAGGTGTGTTTGTGATTTTCACAGGTGCTCTAGCCAAGGACATAGTTTACAATCTACCTTCACGATGCTAGCTTTTGGATCGTCTTTTGCTTCGCTCGACTCTTCCATTGTTGCTATGTATTTCTCTCTTGTTGGTAGTGGATTTGTCTCCGCCCAACGTTTTGTACAAATAACATTTATAAGTTGATTTTATGATATATTGGGTTGTGGATAAGATTAGTTTCATGGTTACTGCATTTTACAGCTTATGTATACATACGAGGTTTCCGTATATTGGAGTATGCTTCGTATGTATGCAGCTGGCATGTCTACGTACTTGGTGCTAAGTATTTTGGGACTGGAGCGTTACATATTTTTGTAGTGGCCCATGCAGGTCGAGATAAATTGTTCGGTTACTTTACCGTACCAAGCAAGCCTGCGTATAAGATTAGAGTCTAGGATCTCATCCACCTACTTGACCTCTTTCCTCGATTTTATCTACCGCTTGACTTATTGATTTGCATCTTGCTTGATTCCTTCTATCATTATCTTCCCTTCGTGCTTACTAGAGGTTCAAATGGTGACCCCTATTAGATAGACATATTTTATTTGTCCCAAAACACCATTAGTTAACTCTTGTAAGTTGGGTAGATTACCTCATGACCTAACTATCCCTTGCCCTGTGACCCATATTAATAAGTTCACCTAGATACTAGAACTTAGAGGACCCTAACTCATCTAGCCAATCAAGCCATAGACAAGGAAACACTAGGATAACTGCATAGGCCCAAACTTCGGGCATGACTTAGATTCTTAAGGAGTTTGAACTAATTCTACTTTCTTTCAATCTAAATCTCACGTGCCTATGTTTTTACCATCTTGACTAATGTTGCTACTATAATCTAGTTTTGCAAACTCATCCATCTATCGAGCTTGTTCATGATATATGCTATTGAGCGCACGTTTACTGACATATTGTCTAATCAGAACCGGTACAGGATGGTCTGATCAACCTAGTGCACTTTGGTTCGCTTTTTCTTATATCGTTCTACATCGATCGAGACATAGTTAAACTTGCCCTTTAGAGTCTTATCCGTGACTGTATTGGCAATTCGCTTTAGGAATTATTAAGTCAACTTTGAACCACGTATTCGTACTCAAAAACATCTTCTTCGAATTCTTATTCTCTTTTGTCTTTCACTTAGTTTTGGAAAGCCAAAACAATCGTACTTGATAGATAGACACAAAGTATTCCCTTGTGACCATGATAGTTATATAAATACGAGTGTAGTTACCCATTACCAACCCAGGTGACTTCAATCTCGTCTCCAGTTACACGCTATTTCCTTCAACTCTCAATCTATTATCATGACTTTCTAAATTGTTTGAAACTTAGGAAGGATTAGAACCCTTTCTCCCTTAACCGTACTTCTAAACCTAGATGAGTATCTTCTCTCTAGGAAACCACCTATCCTTGATCCCAAATCATTTTACCACCCCTTATTGACGCATAATCTTTGTCTCTTCTTGCGTTAACACACGACCATCATTCACTCCCTATATTAAATTCGTGATTTATTTTCGTAGTTATCGAAATCACGATTTTCTAATGCATGTTTGTGTTGAACGTCGTGATTTGATTGTTCCTCATCGATATACCCTTGTACCTTCTCACCCCCTACTTATTTTTAATTTCGAGGACGAAATTCTTGTAAGTTGGTTAGGATGTAAACCGCCTAAATTTTTACTACGATTTTTTTGAAATTTAAATTTATTTATTTTCGTATTTGCTCATCGAGTGCGAATATGTGCGAGATACACATTTTTGGAAAAATGTTTTGATTATAAATGTTATTTATGTAGGATAGTTTTCAAAATAATATATGATAAGTATTTTTAATTACTTAAAGTTGTGAAAAATGGCGTGTCGAGATTTTCAAAATACTATTCTATTTTTACTTTTACAAATATAAGTAGTAGTTTAGAAAACTATTATTTTATGTGTACTATTTGTGTGCGAGAGACATGGCATTTATTTTATGTCCACTTCCATTGGAAGCACTAATTGTTTTTATCAAAAAGGTATTTCCAAATGCTTGAATATGATTTTTGAAATTTATCTAAATTGATTAAAAATGTATTTTAAAGATATTTCCTATCACTATTTAAAAGTATTTATTCTAATTTTTGAAATTAATTATTTCTATTCTTTACCAAAAAGATATTTTGAAATTAATTATGGTAATTTAAATAATGATTGAATTTTGTTGATTTAAGAAAAGTCTATCTATACTTATATCGAATTTGGAGTTGATCGAATTGGTTTTAAAGTTCGATTTAATAAATATGTGAATTATCTATATTATGATGGATTTAGATTCAACTAAATGTAAATTAGATTTAAATTGATTTGAAAATTATTGATAGAATTTAAACTAAAGATGAGATTATCCCAAAGGGGTCCAAATCCTTATCCTAGTAGAATTACTCAACCCTATATATAGGGAAGACACCCCATTGTTTCCTCTATAAACATTATTCCACAAATTTCTCCACCCACATGAGTGCGTCGTGTCCATGTCCCCTCCTATCCATAATCTTATTCCAACGTTCTACAAATACAATCTTCTCCGTGTCGGACACACCCCGACATAATCAAATTCCTAACCTATCCTGTCTAAATTCTGGCGAGCCACCAGTCGGTGCATACTGACCACCACAGGACCTCCTTTTCCTGACCAATCCCATTGCTTCCATTTTCCTCCCTGTCTCCACAACCAAATTCGCCACCGCCAACCGCGGCTGCGGAAACCCGACCCCCCGACTTTATCAAACACCACACTCATCCACCCGGCCATCCTCTTATTGTACCCCTGTCCGCCCAACCATTGCCACCACCACAGAACCATCGGCCCAACCCGAGCCGCAAGCACCATTCCATTAGCCACCACTACGGCCGCCACTCGCCTTGAGTCCCTCGCCACCAGCGCGCCGGCTGACGTGCAGTCTGCTGACACCCCCTTCCGGTGGCCCTCTTCCCGGCTTCCCCGCTTCCACCTCGCGGAGCCCCTTCGTGAGTCTTCACCTCTTGCTCTTCATCTCTCCTTCTCAATCCTTTCTTTTTTTTCTCTTTCTCACTGACCCTCTCTCCTTTCTTAAGTAAAAATTCTTTTTAAGTTTGAATCCTCGAAAGAGGACAACAGCAAGTGTTGTTGTTGTTTTTCTTACTTTTGTGTGTTGTTTTTCTTACTTTTGTGTGATTACCATATTATTTGTTTTTTTATTATAATATACATATATATTAGTGGTAGCGCTATAATATTTCTATCATAGTTATTTTATTAGTATACTCTGAATTTGTAGACATATAAAAATATCGACATTTAATATTTGTGAGAAATATACCCTTAAAATTATTTTATATTATATGCATATTACAAAGCATTTTTGATAAAATTTGGTGTTTCGGTTTTTTTAGATTTTATGTATAAAATATTTTGATTAATAAAAGTCTACTCTGTAGAATTATTTTCTATATATTTCAAATAAATATTTAAAATATTTTTACTAACAAATATAGTTTACCTAGAAAAACCCTATTTTGTACTTAGTGCTTTAACCAGAAAAAGATTTTATGACTTTAAATATTTTCTAAATTTGTATATATTATTATCTAATTTTTCTTTGCTTACCCTCCTATCTATGAAAAATCTCCTTTCCATACCTATATCCAATCATCTACTTCTTCCTATTTATCCTAGCTAATCTAACCGTCCTTGACTCGATGGAACAGTCCGAGCAATCATCGAATGCCATCTTGCATATTTGTAACAAGGACAAACTTTGTACTATCATGATCATCATACCACACCAGACGACCCTACCAGGTAAGTATACCTTGCTAATTAACTGTCATATTATTTATTTTCTGCATTATTTACTTTCTTTCATATTTGTTAGTTTATAAACTACGCATCCTAGCCATACTTGGGTGCAAGTGACTCTATTAGTCGTTACTTTATTTTATGCATGTTAACTTAGTTATAGCGGACTACCTTCTTATTGTGGGATATCCTTATATCCCCTTTGGCCATGGCACACACACTACACGGTTTGAGACAGTTTGCTAGGGACACGGCTTGCATATTGACTTGGCCATCTCTATGTATGAAGTCGTGTGATAGATAGATCGTGACTGCTATGACTAGGGTATAGAGACTCAAGCAGTTACAAAACTGGACGAGCTATGGACATGACTTGGTCGGTGTGGGAAATATTGGGGGAGGATAGTTACTAGTGCGTATGGAAAGCCAAACTGGTAAACCATAGTTTTCGAAAGGAACTATGGCGAGATTATATTTGCAGTTATCCTGTGACGTTTTGGACGTTACGGCCGGATACGTATGACTGGATGCCAGTTACATACTTATAGCCTAAATCCCACCCATGCGCATGAAGGTTGTCCTCTGAATTGCACAATAGACGGTTAGAAATACCATTGCATATTTGTGTCCACGATAGTCTTTTGTATATTATTTTATTATTCTGATAGTTCATATTAGCATGTTCTTCCTGTACCTTGTTATGTCCCTCTGAGGACCTAGTGATTTCTCCAGGTGTGTTTGTGATTTTCGCTGGTGCTCTAGATAAGAACATAGTTTACAATCTACCTTCGCGATGCTAGCTTTTGGATCGTCTTTCACTTCGCTCGACTCTTCCATCGTTGCTATGTATTTCTCTTTTTTGTTGGTAGTGGATTTGTCTCCGCCCAACGTTTTGTACAAATAACATTTATAAGTTGATTTTATGATATATTAGGTTGTGGATGAGATTAGTTTCATGGTTACTGCATTTTACAGCTTATGTATACATATGAGGTTTTCGTATATTGGAGTATGCTTCGTATGTATGCAGCTGGCATGTCTACGTACTTGGTCCTAAGTATTTTGGGACTGGGGTGTTACACTTTTTACTTCAGAAGCCAAAGCCTTCAAGCCAGAGGCGCAGCTACTCGCCTGCACCAACCTCAGAAGCAAGATGGTGGTAGGCCCCGCCTTTTTTTTTACTTCAGAAACCAGTGTCTTCACTCCAGAGGTGCAGCTACATGCCTGTGCTAACTCCAGACACACAAGGGTGTTATACCCTTTCCTCCAAAGCCAACGCCTTCAAAGTTCAGAGGCACAGCTACTTACATGCGTCCACATGAGGCGCAAGATGGTGATATGTTCACACCATCTCCATTCCCACGACGCAGTCATCTGCTCCAATCTAGAAGCTTAAGTCACTTCTCTACAAGAGACTTGGGAATTCCCACTGCAACCAATGCAAGTCATCTTGTCGCTCCAAAAGTATAGTAACCTTGCCAACCTGAAGCACAAGCCTACTCATTGCCTAGAGCATAGTGACTCTGTTGCTCCGAAACACAGCTTCATCATTGCTCTAAATGTACAGAAGTCTGGTCGTCATTCAAAGCCAAGTCCATTCGTCGCCTGAAAGAACTAAGGCTCCGTCGTCTCCAGAAGCACGGTCCACTCGTCACTCCAGAAGCACATCAGTACTTAGTCCTCACCAGAGGCACATGAAGCATGGGTCCACCCCAATTTGTTTGTTTAAACCGCCTATTGCAGAAAAGATTGGGATTAAATCATGATTGATATCATATTATATTGATTTAAATCTTAGACGAGAATCAATTAGACTCCAAATCTAGGATGAAATCCCAAGATTTACTTGGCTGTATCTGAGCAATAAAATCGGCACGGGTCAGCTCCTTCGGTTATGTTGATAACCACCAGAGATTTATTGAGGGGAATCTCGATGTCTGCCACGTGTCAGCGCCACAGAAGCCCGTACCATACAATGACGACAGATTCTTTCATATCTCAGGAACCCTAATGCACATCATATATGTGCTCAGTTCTCTATAATAGAAGGATTTCTCCTTCAACTTAAAGAGGGACAACCTTCACCTAAGAAGGAACAATCCGCCTACCAACCAACAGAAGAACAGCTACCTCCAAGGGATCTTCTCCTGCAGATAGCCACTTGATCGGTGACCACAGAGTTCCAATAAAGGCACCAGAGAGCCAGAGCAAGGTTGATTTTTCATCAGATTGTCAACGGAGTAAAGGAGCCGCTGCTGTGCTCGATCTCCACCGTCACACTTTCCCAGAAACCCCTTCTTCCGGTACTTAGAATATCCTGTTTAGGACTTCCTTCTTTGTACATAGATACCTTATACGTTCAATAAAGCAAAAAGTTCGTCCAATCTTTTGTTATGTCGAACAAAATTACAACTCTGCTGGGGACTACCTTCTCCTCCAAAGAGAAGACGGTGACGCAATCTGATGAAAACTTGCTGGGATCTTCCCAAGACATGCTGGTTGTACGCTTCGACCAACAAGCTTTTAAAGATCTCCTCTCTGATGAAAAGTCGAAGACTTCGAAGCGATTTATACAACCGAAGAAAACTCGACGTGTCTAGAGGCCTAAGGCGGCTGCAGCTAGCAGCACGATGGCAGGAACTGCGTCTCAGGGCCCCCTCAACGCGGAAGTCACATAGAAGATTCCTGCTGCTACAGCCTTATCCCCTCGCCCGATTCCCATCCTGGGAAAGCATGGCGAGGAAGATGGTGGTTCTATGGTTGATCTAACGAAGGCACGAGGACAAAGGAAGCGCACACCGGTCTAACCCCTCACGACGGGAGCATTTTCGGTAAGAAGATATGTCTTCGACAGAATCGCTTTCCCTTCAGGCGAGCCCTCGGCGGACTCTGAATACTACTCACCCGCTGGGGGTAGTAGGAAGAGATCCCAGGTAGTTTATGCTTCGTACAATAAGCGCACGACACCTATGGTAGACCAGAGGCCCGCGTTGAGAGCGAAGGATCTACGGCTCTGAGATCCAAGCTAGTGGTACGTCATACGGAGAGGAAGCCACGCTAGCAGCGTTCCCACAGAAGAGACATGAGGCTTCCCCGTCAGACCCGCTCTGACCGTACTTACATGTAGCTTCCCTGTACGTACAATTGGGGTACCATGGCGAAAGATCCGACCCTCTTCCAAGCAGAAGAAGAATCTATGGCGCAGGGTGTGCCCAAATTAAGGCACCCTTGTACCCAAATTACCATCAACTGCTGCTGCCAGCAGACGGTCACGCCATTATCGAGCCGGCGTTCCATCTTCCAGAGACTTCACTCCACGTCGACCCCATGCTAGAGGCTCAATAGGGGGTCGATGAGCCATAGAGAAGACGAACCCCGTATCATCACGTGCTACGTGGTACATGGCTCCAGAGCTTTCAAGAAGCCCTTCCAGAATCCTTCCGTGTCGGTCGCTAAACCGAAGAGGAGGCCAGAGAGAAACAAAGCTAAGGTACCCGATGTAGGTGTGTTCCAAGGCACCCGTTCCAGATCTGTATTGGATGCCATACGACACGGATGCCTCCATCGACGCAGCCAGTCAGCAGACTGGGGGTAGCAACCGTGTTGAGTCCGAGGAAGATCACAATCTTAGGGTGTATCCTCAAGACGGCGGGGCTCAGGCGTCTGATCTAGAGAGCGAAGGATCCATGGCTCGCTCACCTCATCCTCACACTTGGTCCGTGTTCATGGCCGATGGCAACGAGGAAGACAACAATGAAGCTCTCAGACGTATCGAAGCCCTCGAGACAAAGTTAGATACGCTGATGGACACCATGAATACTCTGTCCTCGGTCATAATCGACCTCAAGAGCAATATGGCCTGACCTGTCTCTACACATGTGCTTGATCTGCCAACCACTGACAGATCCAGCAGGCTGCTTGCTGCCCACCTCGTCTACTCCATCGGCTACAGGTTCTGCAATGTCAGCCGAGATACAGCAGGCTATCAAGGAGCTGTATGCTCATCATGATACCAAGGAGAAGCAATCAGTACTCGAGAAGATGGGTATACAGCAGCTATACCCTGCCGAGTGGGACAACGTTGTCTACCCTCCCAAATACAATCCGCAGGCACTTACACCTTACGAAGGGAAGGGGTCTCCTTGACAATACTTGAGGTACTTTGCCTCGGTAACTGGAAACCTGCCAAAGGATGATGTTCTCCTATCTAACATATTCATAGGAGCCCTGTAGGGGGTAGCCTATGAATGGTTCTGCAGTCTTTTGGACGATTGTATCTCGACATTTGAAGACCTGAAGACTGTTCGTGGACCGATTCTACGAAAGAGGGATAGACATGATGATGTCGACCCTCATGGAGATTGTCCAGAAGGAAAAGGAGCCTGTCCGCGCATACATCGAGCGCTTCTGCCAGACAGCTCTCAGATTACCGCTCGGCATGCCTGAGCCCATGCTTATGGACTCATGCCGCAAGAACATGCTACCCGTAATCAAATTGTGTCACAGTGCTCACTGCACGGAGTGGACGCCTTTTATTACAGGGGCGGAGCTGCACAGAGGAAAGCCAGGATGCGCTACTCCTGGGGCTACGTATTCCTGTGCCTAAAGACAAGGGGAGACGCGCGTCCAACAACAACCCCAAAGACGAAAAAGGTAAGCAGGCCATGACCGTCAACATCTCCAAAGGTTTAACATCCGTGAACCCCAAGTCCGCAAAAATACAGAGGCTGAGGGAGACTTACTCCTTCAATGACAAGGATACGCTGGAGCTCTTCGAGATGTTTATGAAGAGTGGCAAACTGTCCATCCCGGTACCGAGGTGTCCTGATGAAGTAGGAAAAGTGGGCCATCCCAAGTACTGCCATTACTACCAGTATGTCCACCACTCAACACGAGATTGCTATATATTGAAAAGACAAATCCAGCACCTCATCAATGCCAACATCATATCGTTGGATTATGAGGAGAAGACCGTCACAGCCAACATAGTTACTCTCCAGTTTGGGAGTTTTCCAGCTAGAGAGGTGCAAGACTGTAACACCCAGTTTTCTGAAACAGGGATATTTTTGTCATTTTATATTTTTGAATATTTTTGAAATTTATTTTATTATTTATGATATTATTTTGGGGTTGAAATTTATTTTATTATTTATGATATTGTTTTGGGGTTATTTGAGTCGGGTTCGAATTTTAACTCAATCCGACTTGAAACGGGGACCCGGGGGGTAGTTTGACTCTAGTGGGATCCACATACTAGTTAGGCATGGCCCATATGATATTAATTTTAGTCCATATGATAGAAATATTTTAGTTAGAGGTTAGACTAATTATTATGGATAATGTTAGTGTGATTAGAGACTTTAGAATGACTAATTTAGCCCCAACCAATTAGCCATTTCCTAATACTCATAGAATAGGTTAGTGGGGGCATTTTGGACCTTACCATAATAGGACAAATAGCCCCATATGGCCAGCCACTTTGGGAGAGGATAGGCTCAAGTTCATTTCATTATTCTCATCCACACACTCTCTCTTGTTCTTCCCCAAATTCCTACAGAGCAATCCCTAGCAATTTCTCCACCAAATCCTTCCATTTCACCACCAAATCTTTTTCTTTCCTTCTCCATTCTATCCAAGGAGGAAGCTACCCAAGTTTGGGAGGATTCGGAGCTCGTTCGTGTCCTTTTGGAATCTCTACGTGTCGGTGTCGCTCCGGGAAGGCTTTTCTTCGATTCGATCTACCGGGAGGTATAAATCCCTTCTCCTTTTTATTCCTTCATGCATATAGGTCTATTTTGAACCCATAGGAATGACCCCAATGGTTGTATCTCCATTTGTGTCCATTTCGTGTCCATTTGGTGGTCATAGGAGTGTCCTTTGTGTTGTGGTTGTGTCCATGTAGGAAAATCCCAAATTTGGACACACTATGTGTTGTTGTTATGTATGAATGAATTATTACATGTTTAATCTCATATTTTTGTATTGGAGATGTGTTCTATAGTGTCTCATATATATATATTAGTGTAGTGAGTGAGTTCTTGATATATTATGTTATATACTTGTGTTCTTTTGTCTCAAACTACCCAAATCCGTCATGATTTTTATCCACGTTTTTAATTTCAGTCCTAACTTAGAAATGTCATAACTTCTAGCTCAAAGCTCGGTTTAATCTCCCATTTTTTTTAAAAGAAGCGTATTGAAGTTAACTTTCCAAAAACATATATTAATAGGCCTAATTCTTTATGTAACTTTCTGGAGAATTATTTGAGTGTCAGCTGTACGAAAGACAAACGCGTTCTCGGTGTTTTCGCGATTTCGGGAGTTTTCGGAAACGAAAACGCGATCCGTTTGAAGTTTCGGAAAGCTAACACATAGATCTATAATATACTTTAATCCTAGATTTTAATTCATGCTGAGATGGTATAGTATTGATTATTAGTAGGAGTTACTATTCGGCATATGGATTTTGTGCACCCTTGTGTGTAATATAATGTTCTATTTGATTTTAACCCATGTTAATGTATATACATTATGTAATTAAATAGATAATGCAAGCATGAGTAAATGGTTAAATAAATGATGTATGAGGTGTAAGTATCCTATCTAATGTAAGCATGTATAAGTATGGCTTGTAATGAATATGTAGGTTCCATAGTATGTAATGTATGGTGCATATAGTAGTGCAAGCGAATAAATGAATGATGAATGAATGCAAGCATGAATGTAATGTAATAATAGATGTAATGTATGCAATATACAAGTTAATGAGATGTAATGTTCTATGTTAACACAAATCCTATATTACCTCATGTACCCCTTACACTATGTTGACACTATCACACTTGACACTTTGTTCACTTACACTTTGACACTCTTTGATATGTATACACTATGTATGCCCATTTAACCCTCACTTGCCCCTTTGCCATGTTCAACTACACACACATAGCCTCTTACATAAGTATTTATGAATATAGTTAACTTAGCTATGTATGTATATTATATATATGTTAGCATATTGAGTTGTAATATATAAGTTTATATAACCATTTGAAATGCCATGATTATAGACCTAATGTTGAATACCAATATATGCATGTGTATATATGTGTAGACATATATAGCTTAAAGTAATAGATTACCTAGTGTATATCCAATGTGAATTCTTGCCTATTTGAGTATTGAATAATTGCATGCTATATAGAGTTGGGTGTATGTTGGCTTGTATAGCCTTGTATTGATGTGTGCTTGCTAGGATAGTCTTGGTTAGGCCTAGTAAGACTTGCTGGGTTAGGACATGACCTAGTTTGACCTAGTTTGACTAGTACAGTTGACCAGAGTTGACCAAGGGTTGACTTTGGCCTAGTTTGACCAAGATTCATGTAGAATGCATTGTAGTGCTTTATTTTACCATTTTGGACTTATTGTGACTTGTGCTGTTCTAAATAGGAGCCAGACACCTCTCCTCGGACAATACATTTCCTTTGGACATTCAGATAGCAGGCGAGTACATTCTTTGATAGTTTTCTCATTTATTTGTCAATTACTGTACTTCAGTTCTAGTTAGCTGTATGTGATTCTTTGTTACAAACACGTATTTTTATTTCTGAATCCATGTATGCGACACACATACTTACTCGTCTTACCTCTATTATTCGAATCACCATACGAATCACCATACGAATTACCATATGAATCACTATTCGAATCACCCTATTCGTATCTTCATATGTTGGTTGGACTTGTATTCGTCTTATGTGTTGGATTGTGGATTCATTTGTATTAGACTGGGCGGGAAAATACTGATTAGACATGTAGACATATCCCCCTATTCGAATTACCCCTCTGTGAATGATATTCGAACGATAGCCATCCCATACTTCGCGAGTGTGTGGTGTGCCGTATTACCTACAGCTGTTTACATATCGAACTCGGTATTTTAAAACACACTTGGAGAATTTATTCGAATCATTGTTTGACTACTATTCGAATCACTATTCGTATCACCTTATTCGAATCACTATTCGCATCACCTTATTCGAATCACCTTATTAGAACAATGATTAGAATCACATTCGACTCATCTTATATTAGACTCACACTGGGATTACACTTGACTCATATTATATCATCTGGACTTATATCATGTTACTCTAGTTCAGCTAGATTATATTTTACAGTCTTCATTGCTATACTTCTCCTCTTGTTTAGTTACCTTACTTTTATTGTACCTTAACTGCTTCTCTACATTACTACCTGTATAAAATTGCCATATTCATCAATATAACTGTCTATAACTGCTTTATAGTTCTCTGTCATTTACTTGGGATTTCTTGATGAATTGTACTCATTCCCGTCCTGACTGGACCTGTTGATAAATTTTACAGATAGCTTGGAGGTTATTGCTAGCCTAGAGGAGACACAGTAGAGGTCGGAGTAGATAGCTAGAGTTTCTCCTTTATTTTTAGTTGTCTTGAGTTGTATTATGGATTACTGTATTTGAGCTTTGAGATGTATTTCTGGGTTTGTGTATCTTAGACACTTAGACTTCTATCTGCTGTATCTCTTTTGGATTTTATGTTTTGTCTATTTTCCATTATGCTCTACCTTAGATGTGATTGAGTTTACATTCTGCTATGTTACCCTCATTCGGGGAGTATAAACTGTTTAGCCTTATACTGTTAGATGCATGAGACCTAGGACAGCGTTCTACCGCCGACACTGCGGCGTAGGCTGGACGTACCCACTTCTCATACCCTTATTCTAGGGTGCGGGTCGTGACAAAGACGGCATCGTCCCCATTCCAAAGGTGAGAATGGAAGTAGTCAACCTTTTACCAGCACAGAACAACGCTCAAGGGCTCATCCCGTTCTCCACACCTCAAGGCGAAGTCATGTAGATTCATCCTGACTTAGTCCCCGACATGATGGCACCTACGACCCTTTCTACCAAAGGAAAGAAAAATAAAACATACCGCATGGTCTCAGCTTCGACCGATGATGCTTTGGTGACCACCCGCTTAGCGTAGCAACAAAAGGAGAGCCTGGCTCCATAGCAGGAGGAGTCTCCACTGACTACTTCCCCTGTCCCAGATGTATCAGGAGCAGATCCATCTCAAGCTCCTAAAGCACCAGAGGCAGGTCCATCTCGGGCTCCTATCACAGATAAGCAGAAACAGAAGGAGGTTCGCTTCGACAAATCTCTTATAAAGGATCCGGCAATAGGGCCTATCAAGCCCTACACCTTTGATATTCTAGCGCAGCTGGCCAACACTCCGGCTAGATTGTCACTTTTCGAGCTCCTCCGCCTCTCTAAAGAGACCCGAGATGCACTCAGTGAAGCCTTACAGAACGCAGAGTCCTTCCGTACTTAGGTTCGGCCACCAAAAGATGATCCCGCAGCTTGCCAACATTGCCACAGTGTGGTCAAAGTGATTCCCAGTATCACTTTTACCCTGCAAGACATGTTGTTAAAGAATAACCGGCATAAGCACCCCCTGTATTATACAGGGTATGTCGATGCCATTAAGGTCGATCGTATCCACATCGACCTGGGTTCTTCTCTGAGCATTATCCCAAGAAGCCTCCTTCAAACTCTAGGGATTCCGATACATCAGTTGACAGCCTCGAACACAACAATCAGCAACTTTAAGACAAGAAAGAGCAAGCCTCTGGCAAAATTTGCCTTTAGTGTCAGATTGGTGACCTCCATACTAAAGTAACTTGCTATGTCATCGATGCTGACATAAACTACAACATGCTGCTAGGACGACCTTGGATCCATGAGTACATGATTGTCCCTTCCACCCTACGTCAGTACATGAAGTATGTGGCCAGCGATGTGACCATCAAAATAGAGTTTGCTGATATCAACCCGTTTTGAGGACTTGAAGCCTACTGTACGGATGCTGATCTGTACAAGTCAGTCTCCTTGGATGACAATAGCAATGATGCTGATGACGAGACAGAAATAGCCTCAGAAAGCGCAGCAGCGATCGAAGAACCTTTAAAGGTTCGACTGAAAGGAAGGCCTCCCAAAGTATCAACGCCTCTCGTTGTTAAGCTTTGGGGCAGAGTCCCACCTTCGCCTCCAGTGACGATGGAAGATGGTCAGGAGCCGATACGAATAAGGCTCCCCCAGAGGTCTTCAAGTCCAACCACGAAGGCGCAGGAGCGTGCGACCATAGCTTCTTTAGTGGTCAAACTGAAAGGGAAGTGTCCTCTCCCTCCTCCCGCAACAGCTCTAGTCCTCACTGACGAAGAGCTAGAAGATTATGTCTATGACAACATGGAGGCACACTCTTTCGATGATGTAATCCCTCGGGATAAGACATTCCACTTTATTAATAGAAAGTTGTCTTCTAACAACTCTGGTGCATGCTGGAACACCAAATATTTCCTAGACAACTCTCTGCGTTAGCTACTGACGCAGGTGACGACCGTCAACCAAGTTGTCCCTGCCCGGGGCGCCTACTTGTAGTTCCAGCCAGGAAAAAAGAAGAGGAACCCATCATATTCGGTCGATTGGAGCATCCGCAGCGAATTAATCTTGAAGGCCCAGACCTCGACAGTGGCAAGATGCAGTTCTACCGCTACACTGCACAGGCCAAAAACCCCATCCTGAAGATGGGTTACGACCAGAACAGCAACAAGGGGCTCAATTATGGCAAGGGCCGACGTCTTCCCTTACGGATTCATGCTCCAAATGGAAAAGCTTAAAACTATTACCAACATACCCGTCGAGGGTTAGGGTACGTTACACCTACTTCCACCTCAGAAGGCTCAGAGAAAGAAGTCATGAGGCACTCACATTCTTCTGGCTCCTCCACTTGGGACTCTGACACCAGCATCGGTCAAGTATTTAAGTAGATGTTGTCTGCTAGCGTGGCCTCTACAAGCTTAACCGTCGAAGATAATCAGCGTAGGCGGTTACAAGAATTAGAAGCACTGGATGAAAAGCGCTTGCTCGTGCAGCAAAGGATTAACCTTTACCAAGCCTGTATCTTTGGGGCCTTCAACAAAAAGGTCCGCAAAAGACCATACCAAGTGGATGATCTCATCTTAACAGAACGAAGACCGATGGTAATGACTCATAAGACGGTTGGAAAATTCGAACCCAAGTGGGAAGGACCATTCGTCATAGAAACGGTATACTCCAACGGTGCTTATCGGCTAGCTAAGCCTAATGGTGACTTGCTAATGATGCCCATCAACGACAAGTTTCTAAAAAAATATTACGTCTGAAGGCGGAACAAGCATAGGCACCTACATCTCCTGAAAAGGGTGCCTATGAGTTCTGGTAAGGGGATCTCCCTCTCTCTCCTATATATTCTCTCAAGTAGATGAAGCACTTCACATCCACATTACCTTTGGATTGCTCCTCTATACCTAGAAGTTGCGGCTACCGTGTCCATATTACCTCTGAGTAGTCGTTCTTCTCGCATCAGCTCTATAGTTATTCCGGCGGTCTAGAAAATAGTTCACGTCAATATTACCTCTGGATTGTTGTTCTATATCCCGACAAAGATTAAGCCTACCACGTCCATATTACCTCTAGTCAGGCAAATCCTTGGTGAAAATTCCCTCTTTATTTTGAGGACAACAGCAAAGGGGACAGGAAAGCTTCTATATATAAGAACATGTGGCTACAAAGACCTATTACAGACTCTTCATAGTTACATACACAGAAGCAAAAAGGCTAAAATTGCAATACAAGCTCTCAATAGCGCGGACAAGACGGTAACATAGCCAATCACTTCCTGGTTAAATGGAAGCCACCGCCCGAAGCAGCTACTGGCCCAAGCTGGGGATGAAGACCCGTACAGGACTCCCCTATTTCCCCAACTGGCCATGGGAGCAACCACAGCTGCAGGCCTTGCTATTCCTCGGAATGGCAAGCAATCCAAATCTAGGAAGCAGAGGTCCAAGACGCCATTTATGCCCACAACATCCAGAGTGTGGGGATGTCTCGAGATCCAGTGGTAGTTCTACTACAGCATCTTCGGATGAAAAAGTTTGCCACTGATGGCCGCCTCAAGCAAACTCCAGGGTCGTCAGCAGCCGAGTGTCGGACAAGCAAGGCCATTGTGAAAGTAGCTGAGCCTTCACTTGAAAAGGGTAGTCCTTTATATAGACTATTCGCATGGTCCAAGCACGAGCCAGATGTCGGTCAGAAGGAAGCTTACAAGCTAAGCCAAAGCTCCACTCCATGTCAGATGATAGTACTGCGAGCGACCAAAGGAACGTGACTCTGAACCTCCTCTGCCAAAGAGATTCGATCTTCCTGCAAAGAAATAAGAGGCTCCAATATCAAGAAGTCATCAGGAGCTCTTGCTATGAAATGATGACTCAGGGCAATTAATGCTAAAGAGCTAGGCGTGACACCAGCCATCACCCAGCTCGTACAATCCTGCCATGTGTTTATGCTTCTATTCAAAGTATCCCGAGCTTGACTCAAGTTCGGGACACATTGAAGGGGGTCTTGTAGAAGCATAAAAAAATCTCAGCTGATGACATCCCTTCGCTACAGAGCAGATGATACAAAGGCACAGCCCAAGTGTTAAAAAGACAAAACAAAAGATATAGAAAAAAGTTCCTTATGTGTCACGTCTACCAAAGTCTAGTACAGACACATCGAGACTACATAAAAAGGACTAATTATGTTCGTCTACAAAGGATCTAGTACAGGTTTGACAGAGCATAGAAGGGTCTACAAGAGATTCGGTCTTCGTCAAAGCGCATCCCTTCTTCTGTATGCCAGAAGATTGACCCCCATCAAGGCGTATTCTAACCTTTTTATGGGTGCAGCCTCCAAGAAGTATATCAGCTACTCGGCCAAAGCAAGCAGCTTCCTGAAGCAGTCATTAGCCCGAGCCTTCAAAGAGAGCAGTAGGTCACGAAGACCTGAATGGGAAGGACATAGCACAACCTATGGCTCTTCGGGTTGGCTATCCACCTATGACCTAGGTCGTCAAGACCTCGAAGATTCCCTAGACGTCGCCCAGAGTTGAACTCACTAAGAAGGACATTTACATACTTCTTAAGGGCAACAATGGCTTCTTCTACACATAGTTCTTTTATAAGAACATGACTCTTATGAACGAAAAAAGCCTCAACCAGCAGCCAACTTATACAAGGCCGATCGCCGCTTGAAGTTAAGTTTGGATCTCGCATGGTATTGAAGGATGCCAAGAAGAAAACAACGACTCTTCAGAGGAGAACTTCCCTTTTTATAGGGCCGGGTGTAACGCCCCAGTCCCAAAATACTTAGGACTAGGTACGTATCCATGCCAGCTGCATACATACGAAGTATACTCCAATATATGGAAACCTCGTATGAATACATAAGCTGTAAAATGCAGTAAACCAAGAGTAATCTAATCTCATCCACAATGAAGAATAAAAGATATAATCAACTGTAATAAGTCTTTTGTACAATACGTTGGGTGGAGACAAAGTCCACTACCAACTATCTCAAATAAAAGGTACAAGAAGGAATAGATGAAATAACAAGACTAGCCAAGTGCAATCATCTTCGAAAGGATGGAGAAGATCACGGCCTCGACTATCACACCTGTAATATTACAGAAGCACACACACACCTGGAGAGATAACCAGGTCCTCAGAGGGACGTAACAAGACACATAATATCATGCCATATAAACTGAATAAATATCGCTCAAATAAATAAGTCAATCGAATTATAACATGGTCCAATACGCACCTACTGAACGAGCGTACCATCCCCCCAACCAAACAAGGACAGGAGATGGTAAACTAATTCACGACGACGTATCTTTCCATGCTATGAATCCAATATGGTATCCGGACCCCAACAAGGTTCAATACCTTCTCATCGAAGTAGTAAGTCACACCTACAACCAAACAAGGACAAGGTGTGACGAACTAATCCGCGACAAGTTATTGTTCCAAGCTACGGTCAGATACAAGTACCCAAACCAAAAGTACTCATACCTAACGGATAAAGGTGCCTACCGTTCTAAGTGAAATATAGTTAAGAACAATCCTTCCTACGCATGGACCCTGGCTGAATAGGATCGGCATAGTCCCCCCTTGGGCACTAGAGGCCCCATCAGTAAGAGCATGACGTTACGCAGAATCGTCAGTGGCCGTCAGTAATCATGGGTAATCTGACCCGCGTCTCCGACGGAGCTCACGGGTTACAAAAGGGAAAGTGCATCGAAGCCCATACGCTAAGGAATTGTCCTCCCCGCCCAATGCCTACTGTGTTGTATCCACAACACAAAACCACTATAACCGCTAAGTCAAACTAGCATGCAACCTCTATTAGCGGTTATTCCTATCGCACGGCTTGTACGTACTGGTGGCCAGCCAATCACGCACTTCCGTGTCCTACATGCGACACACAACTTTGTGTTACAACGTGTCAAGGCCAATGAATGCAACACACAAGGTGGTCCCTTAATGTGAGAAAAATAATACATAGCAGGAAATATAAATGAACAATAAGTTCTAACAGTTATGCCATGTATCACAGTTTATTTTACATAATAAAAATAAATAATACATAAAATATGAGCTAAAATAAATAGACAGCAAATGGTAAGGTATCTTGCCTGAGGTCCTTGCTAGTGAAATCGACAATCCCGTTGGGTACAGAATAGTCACAGGGCTACACAAGATAACTCAGACGATGTGACAAACTTCTAAAATAAAAACCAAAAATAAAATATTTTAGAAAATTTTTGGGAAAAATATATGATATGTATTTTTCTGTCAATATTCTGAAACTTCAAACGGATCGTGATTCTGATTCCTGGTTCTCCCAGAATCTCAAAAACACTAAAACGTGTCAGATTTCGGACCACTGACACTCCACAAATTTTCCAAAAAATTAAGTTCCGAATTTATGAAAATAAAATTTACATTCAGAAAATATACCTTAATACGATTCCAACAAAAAAAAACTGGAGGTCAAAAGGAGTCCGGAGTTGGGAGTTATGGTCATTCGAAGTTGCTACAACCTTTAAAAATTGAGGCTGAATTTATGACGAAAAAAGAGAGAAATTTTGACAAAGATGGTTTGAAAGATGATTTGTGGTGAAAATAATATGGAGGAGTACCTGCCTATTTATAGGATGTGGGAATTCCCAATTAGATAAGAATTAGGATTCCTTTAAACCCAATTTAGATATTTCCTAATTTAATTTAAAAGCAATCAAATCCAAATCCAAATCCAAATCTAATTTAAATCAAATCAAATTCTCTTAGTTTAAAATCAAATCAATTAAATTCATTTTAAATCTATTTAAATTTTTAGCTCAAAATCAAATGGGATAAATAAATTTTGAATATTTAACTATTTAAATAAATTCAAAAATCAAATCAAGATTTAAATGGCCACCATAACTTCCAAATATATTTTTCAAAATACCAATAATAATAATTTCAAAAATAATAAACATTTTTAAATATCTTTTTAAATAATAAAATATTTATTAATAACTCAAAAATTACATTTTTATTTAAAATAGACTTATAAATAATTACGAAATATATGTATGCACGAATAATGCATACATGATTATGCTTTTCCTAGTATACAATGAAATATTATTTATGATTAATAACTGCTAAAAATAAAAAAGCTTTTTATAGCAAGAATAATAATTATATAATATTTTAAAAGTGTATAATAAAATAGAAAAAAATTCTAAAATATGTACGCTCGCACATATTCACACTTGACGAGCAACTACGAAAAATAAAATTTCGTGCGCGGCGTACACTACGACTATGCGAATTACAATACAAAATTTTTAAATCAGTACCAAATTTAATATAAAAAAAATATAGTAAAAATTTAGGGGTTTTACATCCTACCCAACTTAAAAGAATTTCGTCCTCGAAATTAAGAATTAGGAGGGGGTGAGAAGGCACAACGGTAGATAGGAGGGCTTAAGGAAGTTTATATGGTCGTAGTCTAGGTTGAGGGTATGATTAAGAGACGATTGTAATAACTCTTAAATTCAAGTAATTAGAAAGTCAAGATTGTAAATTTAGTGTCGAGGGAAAGGTCGAGTAGTTCAAGACAAAGATATGGTTACATTGGGTGGTAATGGTCATGGTGATAGGACAGTTAGAGGAGTTTTAGAACGACGCTTTCGTCCTTCTAAAATAGGTGAAGGCGAACGCAATATAGAGTTCGAAGGAGGTGTTATCGAATACGAATACGTGGTTCAAAGGCGACCGAATAATTCAAAAGGAGTTGTCAAGGCAGTCGCGGATGGGACTCTACAGGACAAGTTTAGCTATGTCCCCATCCACGTAGGATAATATGTGATAAGCGAACCAAAGTGCAATAGGTTGATCAGACCATCATGCACCGGTTCTGATTAGACAATATGTTAGTGGATGCACCCAATAAAATATGTCATGATCAAGCTTGATAACGAAATAAGCTTGCAAAATTGAAGCTACGTTAGCAGCGCGAGATAGTCAAAATTTGAGCAAGGGAGGTACTGATGAAGAAAATTTTAAATAGTCCCAGATCTTTTAAAATCAAGGCTCGCCCGAAGTGTGGGCCTATACAGTTGTCCTAGTGTTTCTTCATTTATGGCTTGGTAGACTAGATAAGATAGGGTCCTCTGAATTTAGAGTCTAAGTGAACTTACCAATGTGGTTCACAAGGAAAAAGGGTTGTTAGATGGTGAGGTATTCTACCCAACTTACAAGAGTTAAACTAATAGTATCATGGGACAATGGTCAAGCAATCAAGATAAAGTACAAATTTAAGCATTTAAGGAATTTAGTAGAACACAATCACATATCGGGTCGAAATAATTGAGTTGAGGTTGAATCCCTATCCGTGGTCGAAAATATATCGGTATCTTGGTAAAGATTATAGTTTGGCCATTTTGACCATAAAGTCATATCAAGAAATAGAGTACAAGGAGATGGGTTTTGGTGGGATATGATATGTCTACAGGAAGGTCGACTTGTCTAGGTCTTACATATAAAATTTGTTGGAAGAAAAAGTGTAGTGTTGTACTCCAAATATACAAGTCACGGTAGGGGACGCCAGAAGATCAAAAATAGAAAGTGGGAGTGCACGAGGTGATAATTAATGTACAAAATAAAGAAGATCAAGTTAAAGCGTAAAATAAAATTAATTAAAGAATCCAGTAAAAATAATTTAGGAACACAATTTCGGAGAGAAGATAGTCTCCTAGATGAATACAGTTAATGAACCATTAACTCATTATTCAAATTGCAAATGGGTTAGAAGGTCGTAATTAAAAGATCTAGAATTGAAGGAAGGTCGAGTAAGTCGAGGTAAAAATACAGTCACATAGCTGGGTAGATGACTAACAACACTTGTGTATATACTACTATCATGGTCATGAGTGACATGGCAATTAGTGTGGAATACTTCTAACTCATTAGGGCTACCTTTATGGCCTATCATTAATATTTTAACTCAAGTTTTCTCCAAAAGTTTCAAAAATAACTTTCAAAAATATACCATCAAAATTTATATGTACTCTAAGCCGTTCAAATTTATCATAAAAAATTTAAATCACTCTCATAAATCTCAAAGCAAAATTTTATCACGTTACTACTAACCTTTTCCAAAATTAACGTTTAAATTCAACTATTTAACTCAAGAGTTCATAATTTACGAATCCATAAAAATTTCACAATCAATCAAAAATTTAACACTCTAAAATTTTCAATTAATTTATAATAAAACTTTTAGCATATTAAAAACAATCTCAAAAAAATTAAGCTCAATGCTCTAATCAATTTTAACTTCTATTTATGCTATGTTATTCCAACAAACTCACAACTTTTAAATGGTAACTTCATTTAATCAATCAAAATAACTTTCCATCACAACCTTCGAAATTCTTCAAAAAAAAATTAATATTAGCAATTCCACATTAAACTAAATTTTCAAATAATCTTATTAGTCAAAATCTATTTTTTTTTACCAAAAATCTAAATAGATTTATAAATCCTCAATCATAGGACACAATTTAAAATAAAGAAAAAAATTCTCAAAAATTGTTTTCATAACTTTCAAATATTTTAAACCAAAATTCACCGTCATTACTTTCCCTTAAAATTTAAAATTTTATAAACACGAAAACCGCATGTTGTACAACTCCGTTTAAATAATTTCTACGACCATTTTTAAAAGCTAAGATCATTTTCAAACCAAATCTATAACTGTTCAAGGTGCATAACTATAATACAATAAATCATGAACATTGAAACTCAAAAATTAAATAAATTTTATATTTGTTCAAAGATGTATATCTATCACCCAAACTCATAATTATCACAACTCGAAAAGCAAATCAATTTTATACTTGTGCAAGGATGTATAACTATAATCCAATAAATCATAAATATCAAATATTTGAAAATCAATCAATTTCTTAAACCAAGTATGAAATTCTATAAATCCTCTGGTGTTTATTATTTAGAAATCTCAAGGTTAAAACTTTCTGTGGTAATATCCTACTTTATAAATTACTAATCATTAAATCATACTAAAAAAAATCCTTTAACTCAATTAGAGTCTTAAATGTATTCCAATTGCCAATATAACCATTCTAGTCATGTGTTTGACCTATGAGCATATACTAGTGTAGTCATCTTCCTAGTTGACACTAAGCACGAAAATAAGAATCAACGGTAGAAAGGAATCAAGCAAGATGCAATTCAAGGAAGTCGAACGAGAGTTCGGAATTTGAAGCCAAGGGAAGAGGTCAAGCTGTATGGATGAGATTTCTATAATTCTAATCCTATGTTGCAGGTTCACATCGGTACAGTAACGTAACCGAAGTGACAAACTCGACCTGCATGAGCCACCACAAAAACATGTAACGCCCCAGTCCCAAAATACTTAGGACTAGGTACGTATCCATGCCAGCTGCATACATACGAAGTATACTCCAATATATGGAAACCTCGTATAAATACATAAGCTGTAAAATGTAGTAAACCAAGAGTAATCTAATCTCATCCACAATGAAGAATAAAAGACATAATCAACTGTAATAAGTCTTTGTACAATACGTTGGGTGGAGACAAAGTCTACTACCAACTATCTCAAATAAAAGGTACAAGAAGGAATAGATGAAAGACTAGCTAAGTGCAATCATCTTCGAAAGGATGGAGAAGATCACGGCCTCTACTAGCACACCTGCAATATCACAGAAGCACACACACACACACCTGGAGAGATAACCAGGTCCTCAGAGGGACGTAACAAGACACATAATATCATGCCATATAAACTGAATAAATATCGCTCAAATAAATAAGTCAATCGAATTATAACATGGTCCAATACGCACCTACTGAACGAGCGTACCATCCCCCCAACCAAACAAGGACAGGAGATGGTAAACTAATTCACGACGACGTATCTTTCCATGCTATGAATCCAATATGGTATCCGGACCCCAACAAGGTTCAATACCTTCTCATCGAAGTAGTAAGTCACACCTACAACCAAACAAGGACAAGATGTGACGAACTAATCCGCGACAAGTTATTGTTCCAAGCTACGGTTAGATACAAGTACCCAAACCAAAAGTACTCGTACCTAACGGATAAAGGTGCCTACCGTTCTAAGTGAAATGTAGTTAAGAACAATCCTTCCTACGCATGGACCCTGGCTGAATAGGATCGGCATAGTCTCCCCTTGGGCACTAGAAGCCCCATCAGTAAGAGCATGACGTTCCGCAGAATCGTCAGTGGCCGTCAGTAATCATGGGTAATCTGACCCGCGTCTCCGACGGAGCTCACAGGTTACAAAAGGGAAAGTGCATCGAAGCCCATACGCTAAGGAATTGTCCTCCCCGCCCAATGCCTACTATGTTGTATCCACAACACAAAACCACTATAACCGCTAAGTCAAACTAGCATGCAACCTCTATTAGCGGTTATTCCTATCGTACGGCTTGTACGTACTGGTGGCCAGCCAATCACGCACTTCCGTGTCCTACATATGACACACAACTTCGTGTTACAACGTGTCAAGGCCAATGAATGCAACACACAAGGTGGTCCCTTAAATCTAGGTTTAATATGAGAAAAATAATACATAGCAGGAAATATAAATGAACAATAAGTTCTAACAGTTATGCCATGTATCACAGTTTATTTTGCATAATGAAAATAAATAATGCATAAAATATGAGCTAAAATAAATAGACAGCAAATGGCAAGGTGTCTTGCCTGAGGTCCTTGCTGGTGAAATCGACAATCCCGTTGGGTACAGAATAGTCACAGGGCTACACAAGATAACTCAGACGTTGTGACAAACTTCTAAAATAAAAACCAAAAATAAAATATTTTAGAAAATTTTTAGAAAAAATATATGATATGTATTTTTCTGTCAGTATTCCGAAACTTTAAACGGATCGTGATTCTGATTCCTGTTTCTCCCAGAATCTCAAAAATACTAAAACGAGTCAGATTTCGGACCACTGACACTCTACAAATTTTCCAGAAAATTAAGTTCCGAATTTATGAAAATAAAATTTATATTCAGAAAATATACCTCAATACGATTCCAACAAAAAAAAAACTGGAGGTCAAAAGGAGTCCGGAGTTGGGAGTTATGGTCATTCGAAGTTGCTACAACCTTTGAAAATTGAGGCTGAATTTATGACGAAAAAGGAGAGAAATTTTGACAAAGATGGTTTGAAAGATGATTTGTGGTGAAAATAATATGGAGGAGTACCTGCCTATTTATAGGATGTGAGAATTCCCAATTAGATAAGAATTAGGATTCCTTTAAACCCAATTTAGATATTTCCTAATTTAATTTAAAAGCAATCAAATCCAAATCCAAATCCAAATCCAAATCTAATTTAAATCAAATCAAATTCTCTTAGTTTAAAATCAAATCAATTAAATTCATTTTAAATCTATTTAAATTTTTAGCTCTAAATCAAATGGGATAAATAAATTTTGAATATTTAACTATTTAAATAAATCCAAAAATTAAATCAAGATTTAAATGGCCACCATAACTTCCAAATATATTTTTCAAAATACCAATAATAATAATTTTGAAAATAATAAATATTTTTAAATATCTTTTTAAATAATAAAATATTTATTAATAACTCAAAAATTATATTTTTATTTAAAATAGACTAATAAATAATTACGAAATATATGTATGCACGAATAATGCATACATGATTATGCTTTTCCTAGTATACAATGAAATATTATTTATGATTAATAACTGCTAAAAATAAAAAAGCTTTTTATAGCAAGAATAATAATTATATAATATTTTGAAAGTGTATAATAAAATAGAAAAAAATTCTAAAATATGTACGCTCGCACATATTCGCACTTGACGAGCAACTACGAAAAATAAAATTTCGTGCGCGACGTACAATACGACTATGCGACGTATAATACAAAATTTTTAAATCAGTACCAAATTTAATATATAAAAAAAATATAGTAAAAATTTAGGGGTTTTACACCGGGGATGGCCCAGAGTGCACGTCACATGGCCGATGGTCAGAATTCCTGTATTAATGGGATGAACCTAAGACTCAGCATGATGAATGTCAGTCTTAGACCCTTGAAATTTCCTATATTACGGTGGTAATTAAGAGGAAAGTCCATAAAGAGCGGGTATTTATTGCTCTTTACTTCAGAAGCCAAAGCCTTCAAGCCAGAGGCACAGCTACTCGCCTGCATCAACCTCAGAAGCAAGATGGTGGTAGGCCCCACCCTTTCCTTTACTTCAGAAACCAGTATCTTCATTCTAGAGGCGCAGCTACCTTCCTGTGCCAACCGCAGACACACAAGGGTGTTATACTCTTTCCTCCAAAGCCAATGCCTTTAAAGTTTAGAGGCGCAGCTACTTACATGTATCCACATAAGGCACAGGATGGCGATATATTCACACCATCTCCATTTTCACGGCGCAGTCATCTTCTCCGATCCAGAAGCTTACGTCACTTCTCTACAAGAGACTTGGGAACTCCTACTGCAACCAATGCAAGTCAGCCTGTAGCTTCTACTCGTCGCCTACAGCACAGTGACTTTGTTGCTCCGAAACACAGTTTTATCGTTACTCTAAATGCACAGAAGTCTCGTCGTCATTCGAAGCCAAGTCCACTCATCGCCTGAAAGTACAGAGGCTTCGTCGTCTCCAGAAGCACGATCTACTCATCGCTCCAGAAGCACATCAGTACATAGTCCTCACCAGAGGTATAGGAAGCATGGGTCCACCCAAATTGGTTTGTTTAAACTGCCTTTTGCCGAAAAGATTAGGATTAAATCATGATTGACATCATATCAAATTGATTTAAATCTTAGACGAGGATCAATTAGATTCCAAATATAGGATAAAATTCTAAGATTTACTCGGCTGTATCCGAGCAAGCAAAACGGCATGCACCACGTGTAACTTCCATCAATTATATTGATAACCACCAGTAATCTCGATTGAGGGGAATCTCGATGTCTGCCACGTATAAGCGTCGTAGAAGCCCGTACCGCGCAATGATGACAGATTCTTTCATATCTCAGGAATCCTAATGCACATCGTATATGTGCTCGGTTCTCTATAAATAGAAGGAGTTCTCCTTCAACTTAAAGAGGGACAACCTTCATCTTAGAAGGAACAATCCACCAACCAACCAACAGAAGAACAACCACCTCCAAGGGATCTTCTCCTCCAGAGAACCTCTTGATCGGTGACCCCAGAGTTCCATCAAAGGTGCCAGAGAGCCAGAGCAAGGTTGATTCGTCGTCAGATCGTCAACGGAGTAAAGGAGCCGCTGTAGTGCTTGATCTCCACCGTCACACTTTCCTAGAAACCTCTTCTCTTTGTACTTAGAATATCCTGTTTAGGACTTCCTTCTTTGTACACAGATACCTTATACGTTCAAGAAAGTAAAAAGTTCGTTCAACCTTTTGTTATGTCGAACAAGCTACACCTTATAAGTAGGGGTCATTGGGGAGAGAGAAAAACTGTCTTGCTTTCACCTACCTTCCCACAGAAGCTTCTCGTCAGAGTCTTCTTCTTCTTTCAAACCCTAACTCTTTTCGGCATGGCTCTCAAGAAATCAAGAATCCCGAAAGCTCCCGTGGCGAGCTCTAAAAAGACTAGTGGGGCAGCGGCTAGCCTCCGACTGGATGTAGTAACTATGAGGCAGACTAGAATGTCATCGACGAGACAAGCCGGGGAGGCTACTCGTCTGGCCAACGGAAAGCAGTTGGCCTCTAAAGCCGTCGTCATTGAGCAAGCTCCTATTGTAGGGGATGTACGGCCACCCGTTGCTGGTAGATGTTTGATTGTTATTGACTTCTTGGTTTGCTGATGCATATGAGCTTCGATCTTAGGAGCATCATTTCGAAGATATGCTGATGTTTTTTCTTACTGATGCGCATGGACACCTCTCCTCGGGGTAGTGTTCCAAAGATGTGCTAAAGCTCCATTGATTGATGCGTATAGTTGCTACTTTTCACAAAGTATCGGCTAGACGTTGAAGCTTCGCACAGACAATGTCGACGCGCAGCGTATTCTATAAAGTACCTACACGGATGTATATTAGCCAATGTGTGGTGCACTTTGCTAATGCTTGCACGGATGCTCCCTGCAAGGGCCACCTAGATGCCTTCTTTTTATGGTGCAGTACTTTCATTTTATTTTCCTGACACATTTTTGTATATGTGTAGTTCCTGTGTCCTTGTCTCTCTTCGAGGATATTCTTTTCGCATTAATGGGCTGTGCCATGGGCAACAACGTCGACGAGGTGCTCACCCACTCTACTGAACAATTGCTTGCCTATGTTTCTTCTTGTCTCTCAGTTTGTAAGAGAAATTTTTTTGTAATAAAACCTTTTCACTTTATAAATGAAAACATTAGCTTTGTTTCGCTGCTTGTCTTTTTACTTGTGAACTTTTTCTCTCATAAGAATGAGGATTCCCTCAGAGGTAGCATGTCGCGAGGGGATGAAGATAACTCCGTTAGGAATAGGGTGTTTACTCAGAGGTTATATGGAAATGGTAAACACAGAATCCTTTGGTGGTAGACTTTTCCTTACTCAGAGGTAATATGGACGTGGCAAGGATAGACTCTATAGGTGTATAGAACGACTCAGAGGTAATATGCACGTGAAAGGTTCTATAGATGAATATGACGATTATGGTGGGTTGTCATGGAAGAGACGTATACTCAGAGCTAATATGGACATGGTAGGTACAACTTCGCTAGGGTATATAATGACAATTCAGAGGTATTATAGATGTGAAATATTTTCTAGTGAGTTATGACAACACGAGGTCATCATAGAAGAGACGACTACTCAGAGGTGGTATGGACGTGGTAGACGTGAACTTCGTTAGGGTGTAGGAAGACAACTCAGAGGTGGTATGGACGTAAATTATTTTTCTACTGGGGTGAAGTATAGAAGGGGTGAATTCCTTTAACAGAATCCATGAATACCCACAGAAGATGTGGGAGCCTATGCTAGTTTGAAACTCAGACATAGTATTTCTTCAAGAACTTGTCGTTGATTGGCATCATTAGCAAGCCGCCGTTGGGTTTGGCCAGTCGGTTTGCACCATTAGAGTAGACTATCTCTATAAGGAATGGGCCCTCCCACTTGGGCTCGAACTTCCCAGCCGTCTTATGAGTCATTATTATCGGTGTTCGAACTGACAAGACAATGTCACCCACTTAGAATGTTCTTTCCTGGACTTTTTTGTTGAAGGCCCCAAAAATTCCAGCTTGGTAAAGCCCGATTTTTTGTTGAGCTAGCAGACGTTTTTCATCCAACGCTTCTAACTCTTGTAGCCGCTGGCGTTGATTGTCTTCGTCAGTCAGCTGGTTGGTGATAGTTATCTATAAGGACGTCATCGGGATCTCCAGGGGAAGCACTGCTGCGTTTCCATCAACAAGAAAGAATGTCGTGTTGCCCGTGGGTGTTCGAACGGTCGTACGGTAAGCCCACAGACATTCGCCGAGCTTCTTATTCCAGTCGTGCATATTAGACAAAATAACTTTCTTAAGTAGCTTGATGATAGTTTTGTTGAACGATTCGGCTAGTCCGTTCGCTGCAGGATTATAAGTTGTTGATGCCATATTCTGTATTCAATTTTTATCGGAGAACCGATGGAAGGTATGGCTCACGAACTGAGGACCATTGTCGCGGATGATCCTTCGAGGAACGCCGAAGCGGTATATGACGTGATGCTTGACAAAACTGATTATGTTGGCAGTTTTTAACTCGGCCAGAGGTATTGCTTCCTTCCAGTTAGAAAAGTAGTCAGTGATGGCAAGTATAAACCGGTGTACTGAGTAACTCAGATACATATATAGATTGTTCTTCTAGCAAACTAGCTTTCGGCCCATTACGGTGATGGTATATTGGGTTCCCACGGGAGCTACTGAGAAGCGGCGAGGCCAGCTAGCGCATCGGTCTCCAAGTTCTGCAATCGAGGTACATGTTCTATAAAGAACCCTACGAAGGTAGAGATGATATCGATTACAGCTTGGTGGTATGGAACCAGATCTTTATGCCGGACTTCATATTATCCCCGAACCTGGTTGATAATCAATTTCGAGTTGCCATAAGCTTCAAAGCAGTTAAACCCCAACTGTTTGGCGAGCTGGAGTTCGACGATGAGAGCATTATACTCGACGATGTTATTGGTGCATGACTTTATGAGGGAATATGCCCAGTTGATGACCAAGCCGTCGGGAGTGATGAGGACCACTCCGACCCCTATGATGATCTCGCTTTTGCGCCCTTTTCTTGAAGCACCGTCAAACAACATGCGCCAAACTGAGTTATCTGAGATGGCATTGGACCTAGGACTTCATCAGGGATGGCGACATAGAGCTTTGACGTCTCTGGCATGGGGTGTGCTGCTAGGAAGTCGGCCAATTCTTGGACCTTGACTGCCTTTTGTGGGACGAACACCATGTCATAAGGAGTCAAAAGTATCTCCCATATGGCTAATTATGAATTTATGGCCCCTGGCTTGGTCATGAGGACCATGAGGGGATTGACCTGGAAGATGACGTGGATCTTCTGTCCGGCCACATAATGATGCGTCTTCTGGATGGCAAAGAGCAGGGTAAGACACTCCTTCTCGACAGGATTATACTGATGTTCGACCCCAATCATGGTCCTGCTAAGGTAGTAGATTGCCTGTTTATGGCCTTTATTTCCCTTCTGCGCTAGCAAAGCACCGAGAGAATGGTTCATTGCTCGGACGTATAGCAGGAAAGGTCTCCCCGCGACTGGTGCTACTAGTATTGGAGGACTAGTGAGGTACTATTTGATGCCGTCGAACGTGCACTGGCATTCTTCTGTCCAGACAAAAGAAACCCCTTTCTTCATCAGTTTGGTGAAAGGTTGACATCTATAAGAGTGATTTGCTATGAATCTTCTGATATATGCCAAGCGCTCTTGCAGGCCTCAAAGTTCGTAGAGGTTCTTCGGAGGTACAATATGCAAGATCGCCTTAGTCTTCTCTGGGTTAATATGAATACCCTTGGCTGTGACTATAAAGCCCAAGAATTTGCCACTGGAGACTTCCAAAAATGAATTAGTTGGGTTCATCTTCTGATGACGTGTTCGCATTAAGTCGAACACTATTCTCAAGTCATCCAAGTGACTGAATTTCTTTTCACTTTTGACGGCAATGTCATCAATGTAACATTCTATCGTCTTTCGGAGGTGCTTACAGAATATGGTGCTCATTTCCCGCTAGTATGTTGCTCCAGTATTCTTCAACCCAAAGGGCATCACTGTGTAACAATATATCCCTTTTGGAGTCCGAAATGAAGTATGCTTTTCGTCTTTGGAAAACATCTTGATTTGGTTGTAGCCTGTGAAACCATCCATAAAGGACATACGCTCGAAGCCACAAGTATTGTCGATCATCACATCGGTGATCAAGAAGGAAAACTCGTCTTTTGGGCTGGCCGAGTTGAGATCCCTGAAGTCTATGCAGACCTAAATTTTCTCGTTCTTCTTAGTGACTGGGACAATGTTGGCCACCCAATCTGAGTGTTGTTCTTCACGAATGAAGCCACTGTCTATGAGTTTGTCGACTTCCTCCTCGATAGCATCCATGATGTTGGGGCGAAAATGCCGTTGTTACTGTTTGACAGGCTTAGCATTAGGTAGGAAGTTGAGACGGTACAGGGCGACTTGTGGGTCTAAACCTGGCATATCTTCATAGCTCCATGCAAAGACATCGATGTATTCTCAAATAAGCTATATCAGAGATTCTTTGTCTTCCCCTGTCAAGATTTTATTAATGAAGATGGGTTCATGGGAAGCCTCATCTCCATGCTCAACTTGGGCGACTTCATCTTCAGTGGGAGGTTCGTGCTATTCGAAGCGCCATTCCCGTTGGGATCCCAAGCGTTGAGCCCAGCAGTCATCTTAGAAGTATTCGAGTATTTGGTCTTCATCCTCGACTGGAGGATCTGTAGAGACCCTATTAACGGACAATATCTTCTTGAAGGCCTGGCCGATACTGGTAACAAAGTCCCAGGTTGAGGAATAGGAGGAGTGTGAATGCATCATGGCCTCCGGCTTCGAGCTCTTCGAAGTTGTTGTGGGTGTAACACAACCCAACCCCCAGAGAGTGCACCGATAATAGTTTTGGGGCTTTACCTCTAGAGCACAAATTCATAAGGGAAGGCGTCGTCCTTTGTCATAGCTCAGTCCTCTGTCACTGTTCAGGTCGTAACCCATTTTCTGGATAAGATTTTTGGCTTGAGTAGTATAATGGTAGAGTTGCATCTTGGCGTTATCGGGTTCTGGTTGCCAGTCGTTGAGTATTCTCCAATCGGCAGAAGATGATGGGTTCCTCCTCCTTCTTCCTTGCTGGAACTACGACGTAGGCATCTTAAGAAGGGACAAATCGGCTTGCGAGGTTGGCAGTTGTCACTTGTGTTTGTAGCATATATAGAGCGTTGTCTAAGAAATATCTAGTGTTCCAATACGCACAAGAGTAGTTCAAAGACAACTTCCTATTAATGAAATACAAAATTTTATTCTGAGGGATTACATCATCTAAGAATGCGCTTCGGTATTGGCGCATATGTAGTCTCCCAACTCTTCATTCGTGAGCACCAGGGCTGTTGCAGGAGAAGGTGGAGGACGTTTTTCCTTCAGCTTGACTACCAAGGGGGCTGCAGTCAGAGGTTTGTGTAACCTCAGAGTTGGCTTCAGAGCCTTCCAGGGAAACCTTATTTGCATAGGCTCCTGGCAATCCTCTGACATGATCGAGGATGGTCTAGTCGGAGCTTTTCCTCGAAGCTTGATGACGATAGGGGCTGATGTCTTGGGAGATTTTCCCCTCAATCGAACCCTTAATGGTTCTTCCGCAATAGTAGTGCTTTCTGCCTTTTTGTCGACATCATTGGCATCGTCGTCCGATGGGACTAACTTGTACAATTTTGTATCTGCACAGTATGCTTTGAGCCCTCGGAAGGGATCGATGTCAGTGAACTCGGTCTTGATAGTCCCGTCGCTAGCCGCATACTTCATGCACTGATGGAGAGTGGACGGCATGATCATGTATTCATGAATCCATGGTCGTCCCAATAGCATGTTGTAGTTTATATCGAGGTCAATGACGTAGCAAGTAAAGTCAGTCTGGAGATCGCCTATTTGGCATTTTCAGGCAGATCTTGCCTAGGGGTTCACTTTTTCCAGCGTTGAAATCGTTGATTGTAGTGTTCAGAGAAGTTAGCCGATGTATCAAGATCCCCAAAGCTTGGAGTAAACTTCGAGGAATGATGCTGAGCGAAAAGCCGTAGTCGATGTGGATGTGATCGACCTTAATGGCACCAATATACCCTGTATAGTACAGGGGTCGGTTGTGCCGATTGTTTTTCAGTAGCATGTCCTGCTGAGTGAAGGTGATGTTAGGGATCACCTCGACCATACTATGACAATGTGGACAATCAGTTGGGTTCTCCTTGGGCGGTTGTACCTGAGTGACGAAGAGTCAGCGTTCTGTAACGCTTTGCTGAAGGCGTCTCGAGTCTCTTTGGAGAGACAGAGAAGCTCGAAGAGTGATAGTCGAGCTGGAGTGTTGGCCAGCTGTGCCAATATGTCAAAATTATAGGGCTTGATTGGCCCTACTGTCGAGTCTTTTCTGAGAGGTTTGTCAAAGCGAACCTCCTTCAGCTTCTGTTTATCTGCAACAGGCACTTGAGACGGGCCCGCTTTCGATGTATCGGAGGTGTTGGCCGTGACGGGCGAAGGCGTCTCTTCCTCTGGAGCATGGTTCTCTTCTCGCTGGTGAACCGAGTAAGTGGTAACTAGGGTGTCATCAGTTGTCATAGACATTGTGACACGACCTGACCTTCATTCCCTTGATCGAGCGTGCTGTAGGCGTCATCATTCTGGAGTAAGATCAGGATAGATCCACATAACTTTGCCTCATGACGTTGTAAATGGGATGAGCCCCTGAGCATTGTCACGAGCTGGTGGAAGATTGACTACTTCCATTATCGTCTTTGGAATGGGGACTACGCCATCTTGCACCTCCGTCGTTAGAAAACTTTTGAATTGGAGAGTAACCATGTGTAGAAGCATGAAAAATCTCAGCATAATACGAGGCACAGAGGCGTAGGCGGTCAAGCACGCTAACAACAATGGCAAAAGTCACAAACATATGAAAATCCCAGAAGTCCTTTTTTTATTAATCATGGCTACAGACTCGTCACGTTTACATAAAAGACTGCATAAAGACATAATTACAAGGATCTATTACAAAAGACTTTGTGATTACATGTGTCGAATTGAAAACTCCTATGGATCTATGCCAGGGTTACTAATTACAGTATGATCGTCATGGAGAGAGGCACTGTGGATAGAAGATATGAATATAGTCTCCATCAAAGTCTACAATAAAGATTCCCTCCTCTAAACGTGTAGCACTTTCGGAAGCAGCTATTGGCCCGTCGAAAGCTCAGGCCACAATGTAGCAGGAAGACCATTTTTCAAAAGGGCATCAGCTTCCGAGGCTCTTCTAGCCTAACAAAAGCATGCCACCGCCAATAAGCAGGACAGAGCACAACCTATGGCTCTCCGGGTTGGCCATCCACCCACAAGCTAGGTCATCAGGACCTCCAAGACCTCCAAGGTATCGCCCAGGTTTGAACTCTTCATGAGAAGCATTTCAGCACGTTTCGAGGCTCATTAACAGTTCTTCTACGAAGGCATAGCCCTTTTGAACGAAGGAATCCTCAACCAAAATCTGACTTAGGCAAGGCCAACCACCGCTCGAAGCTAAGTCTGGATCTAGCATGGTGTTAAAGGACAAGAAAAAGAGGAAGACGTGACTCTTCAGAAGAAACTCCCCCTTTATATAGGGCAGGAGTGGTACAAAATGCAGGCCACATGGCTGACAGTCAAAGTTCCCAGATTAATGGGATGAACCTAGCACTCAGCATGATGAACCTCATTAAATAAAGTTCATTTGACTAAGTCCTAGACTATCATAGGACCCCTTAAAATTCCCCAAGTAAGGTGGCAATTAAGAGGGAGTCATTCATTAAGGAGCGGTCATTCAATGCTTTTTAAAAGAAGACTTCAAAGCCAATGCCTTCAATCTAGAGGCGCAGCCACATTTCTGCGCTAACCTCAGGCGCAGACTGGTGATTTTTTTACCTCAACTCCAACGGTGTAGCACTCTGCTCCCTCCAACCCAGAAGCTCAACTACCTTTCGTTAGAGACTTGGAAGATACCATTGCATCCAACACAAGTCCGCCTACCGCTCCAAAAGTACAGTAACCTCGTCAACCAGAAGCACAAGCCTACTCGTCGTCCTAAAGTACAGTGACTTTGTCGCTCAAAATACAGCCTTCTCGTTGCTCATACGCACAGAGGCTTCGTCATCTTCGAAGCATAGTCCACTCGTCGCCTGAAAGCACAGAGGATACGTTGTCTCCAAAAAATGGTCTACTTGTCGCCCTAGAAGCGTAGAAGTACTCAGACCTTGCTAGAGGCACCGGAAGCATGGTTCTACCTAATCGGTTTGCTTAAACCGACTCTTTCAAAGATAGGATTAGGGTTAATCATGATTGATATCTTATCAAATTAATTTAAATCTTACACGAGGATCAATCATAATCCAAATTTGAGATAAAATCCTAATATTTACTCAGCTGCATCTGAACAAGCAAATCGGCACACGCTACGTGTCTCCTCCTTCGATTATTTTGATAACCATTAGATATCTCGATTGAGGGAAATCTCAATGTTTGCCATGTGTTAGCGCCGTAGAAGCCCGTACCGTGCAATGATGGCAGATTCCTTCATATCGCAAAACCCTAATGCACATCACATATGTGCTTTCTTCCCCTATAAATAGAAGGAGTTTTCCTTAAATAGAGGAGAGACCACCGAACATCAAAGCTCCTGCCCCAGGCATCCTTTTGACGGTAACCCTAGAGTTCCATCAAAGGCATTATAAAGTCAGAGCAAGTTCAACCGGTCGTCAGATCGTCAACAGAGTAAAGGAGCCACTGTAGTGCTCGATCTCCATCGTCGTACTTTCCTAGAAACACTTCCCCTTGTACTTAGAATATCCTATTTAGGACTTCCTTCTCTGTACACAGGTCTTTTTACGTTCAATAAACAAAAAGTTTGTTCAACCATTTGTGCTGTCGAACACCATATTGGCAGTAACAGTCTTCTCCTCATAGTCAAGTGAGATGACTTTGGCGTCAATAAGACGCTGGATCTGTCTCTTCAATATGTCACAATCATGTGTCGAATAGTGGACGTAGTGATGATAGTGGCAGTACTTTGGGTTGTCCACTTTTACTACTTCATCGGGGTACTTTGGCAGTAGGAGTGAAAGCTTTCCGCTCTTCATTAACATATCGAAGAGCTCCAGCATATCTTCATCATTGAAGGAGTAGGTCTCCTTCGGCCTCTACGCTTCCGTAGGCTACGGGTTTGCTGTTACCGAACCTTTAGAAATGTTTATGGTCATGGCTTGCTTCCCTTTTTCCGTCATTGGGGTTGCTGCTGGAAGAGCGCCTCCCTTTGTCTTCAAAAAAAGAAAATTTTAGTCCCTGGAGCTGCGCATCTTGGGCCTTTCTTTGTGCCACATCAGCCTCTGTAATGAAAGGCATCCATTCTGTGCAAGGAGCACTATGCCACAACTTGATTGCATGAAGCATGTTCTAGCAGCACGAGTCCATGAGCATGGGCTCGAGTATACCAGGAGGTAACCTCACAGCTGCCTGGTGGAAGCGCTCAATATATACGCGTACAGGCTCTTTCTCTTTTTGGACGATGTCCATGAGAGTCAAAATCGTCATGTCCATTCCTCTTTCGTAGAATCGATTGAGGAATAGAGTCTTCAAGTCTTCGAACGATGTAATACAATTGTCCGGAAGACTGCAGAACCATTCGTAGGCCACCCCCTGCAGGGCTCCTATGAATAGGTTGGTGAGGAGAGCGTCGTCCTTCGGCAGATGCCCTATTACTGAGGCAAAGTACATCAAGTATCATCGGGGAGACTCCTTTCCATCGAAGGGCATGAGCGTCTGCAGATTGTATATGGGAAGATAGATCACCTTATCCTATTCGGTAGGATATGGTTGCCGAATCCCATCTTTTGGAGTAATGCTCACTTTTCTTTGGCATCATAGCAAGCATATATTATTTGGAGGGCTTGGTGCATCTCAGTTGACATCGCAGGTCATGTGGTCGATGTAGTAGACGACGACGGTGCTGCTTGGTTCACAAGGGAAAGCGCATTGGATCCACCATTAGCTACTGGTTCATGGGCAGAAGTAGAGGCAACGGGAGTCAACCACTCCTTGATCTCCAGAACGACAGAAGCTAAAGACTGCATAGTAGCATTCAACGTATTTAGGCTCGTCTCGAGAGCTTTTATACGTTTCAGCTGACTAGAGCCTTCGCTGCTTTCTGCGTTATCGTTGTCGGCTATGAACACGGACATTATGTGTGGATGGGTTGAGGGGATAGTGGATCTCTTACTCTCCAGCTCGAATGCCTGAGTCCCATCGCATTTAGGATAGACTGGAAAGTTGTAATCGTACTCAAAATTATTGTAGTTGCTACCCTAAGTTTGTTGGCTGGCTGCGCCTGCGGAGGTATTTGTGTCAAACAATCCTTCATTAGATTGGAATGTAGGATTGTCATGAATGGTGGAGGACTGGCCTCCCCCAGCATATGACGTGGTATCTCCTTGCGGCAAGGATCCAGACTTGGCACACGTGTGTTGGAACACACCTGTGCTAGGCACTTTCGTCTTGCTTCTCATAGGCCGCCTCTTGGGCTGTTGGCCGAGGTGGAAGGATTTTTGGATAGTTGCTTAAGAGATGGAGAACCCCGTGCAGCATTGCATGGAGCGACACGGAGTTCCTCTTCTTCCTCACTTGTCAACCCCCTATTGAGTCCCTGATGTATGGTCGCCATTGGTCGCAGTCTTTGAAAGACAGACTATCTCCTCGGTGGCAATATGGCTGCCGGGTGACAACAATAGTTGATGGTGATCTAGGTGCAAGTATGCCTTGGTTTAGGCATTTCTTGTGCCACAGGCTTCTTTTCTGCTTTACGCTTGAGAAAAAGCATTGGGGACTTCATTCCTGCACTCCCATTGCACGCACAGGGAAGCTGTGCGCCGGAGTGAGGATACGGAGATAACTTCTCCCTTCTATGTTCCTGCGCGTGGGACACGCTTAGGTCCTGATCAAAAAGTTGCTGATGAGGTAGACTCCTTCCATGCTTATAGGAATACTATTTGCAGAGTCTTTCTTAGTGCAGTATACCCCCTGGCACGAGATGTGCACATGAGTGCTCAAACGACAGTAGGGTTCTACCAGTCGAGGCGTTGAGGCACTCCGTCCAATTTTGTATAGCTTTCTATTGGCTGCACACGTGACTGTCAACGCAAGCCTTTGGTCGACTATTGGCATAGCATATTGGCTGCACAAGGCGTGTGCTACCTTAGATTTCTTCCTACCACCCTCATAGGACACGTACTACTTGGATCTCTTTAAGTTACCTCCAGGAGGTGCGTAACGTTCAGAGTCCATTGTAGCCTTACCCGATGGGTAGGCAATTCTGTCAAAGACAGATCTTCTTACCGACATCGCTCCCTCCATAAGCGGTTGAGCTACTGCGCGCTTCCATCCGTGTTGTGCCTTTGTTAGGCCCACTACAGGAGAGCCACACTCTTAACTGCACTTTTCCGAAGTAGGAATCGAGCGAGGCAGCATGGCGGCAGTAGACGAAATCTTCTTCGGGTCTTCGTCGGTCAGGGGGTTCTGGAGTGCAGTCCCCTCCGTCGTGCTGCTCGTCGCAGCCATCTTCAGCACCCAGGTTCGTCGAGTCTTTTTCAATTTTATGAATCGCTTCGAAGGGCTCAACTTCTCCTCAGAAAGGAGATCCTCAAAAGCTTGTTGGTCAAAACGTATGACGAACGTCTTCTGAGAAGATCCCAGCAAGTTATTGTCAGATTGCGCCACTACCATCTCGTTAGAGGGGAAGGAAGTCCCCAGTAGAGTCACCATCTTGTTTGCCATGACAAAAGGTTATACGAACTTTTTGTATTTTAAACGTAAAAAAAGTACAATCGATTCCTAAACAGGAGATCTAAGTACAAAATTTATGGAAAAGTGTGGCGGTGGAGATCAAGCACTGCAGCGGCTCCTTTATTCCATTGACGATCTGACAACGAGTTGAACTTGCTTTGGTTTTCTAGTGCTGGTGATTGAAACTCTAGGGTTACCAATCAAGAGGATACCGAAGTTGAAGATTTTGAAGCCTCTTTATTGAAGGAAAACTCCTTCTATTTATAAGGGAGGGGGGCATATATGCGATGTGCAGTAGGATTTGAGATATGAAAGAATCTGGTGTCATTGCACGGAGAGGGCTACTACTGAGCTGACATGTGACAGATGTTGAGATTCCCCTCTATCGAGATCTCGGTTGGTTATCAACATAACCGAAGAAAAAGACACGTGGCACGTGTCTATTTGTTCGAAGTCTTCTGTTCAGATGAAGCCGAGTAGATCTTGGATTCCATCAAAGAGTTGGATTTTATCTTATCTTAGGAGACCATTGGTTTAAACAAACCAATTGGATATGGCCTTCATCCATAAGAATAAACTTTGTCCTTAATCATGATTTTAAACCAATTGATAAGATATTGCTCGTATTAACAGAATCATCCTCTGTCTTATCTTTAAGAGCAGTGGTTTAAACAAACCGATTGGGTGGGACAATGTTGTTTGTGCTTCTGGCGAAGCTTCAGTGCTAATGTGCTTCTAGGCAATGAGTAGACTGTTCTTCTGAAGACGATGGAGCCTTTGTGCATTTTGGGCGACGAGTAAGCTGTGTTTCGAAGATGATGGAGCCTCTGTTCTTCTGGGCAACGAGTAGACTTGTGTTTCGAAGATGACGGAGCCTCTGTTCTTTTGGGCGATGAGTAGGCTGTGTTTATAAGACAATAGAGCCTCTGCACTTTCGGGCGACGAGTAGGCTGTGTTTCGAAGATAATGGAGCCTCTACGCTTTTGGACGACGAGTAGGCTGCATTTTGGAGCCTCTGCGCTTTTGAAGCGAGTGTGTCGTATGGAAAAATCGGCTGTCTGTGCTTCCGAGTCGAAGAGAGGGCACAGAACTTTTGGGTTTGAAGGTTCTGCACTTTTTAGACTGAAGTGGCTGCTCAATGTGAAGAAATGAGCTATCTGCGCTTCTGGGTCGAAGAGGGGGCGCAGGTACCTGGCCACGCTTCTGAGTCGAAGGAGCTAGTTCCTGTCGAAGTCTTTTTAAGTTTATTTAATGACTGCTCTCCTTGATGGCCGAGTCGGTCGTCTTTCTCTTTAATTACCGCCATTACTTGGAGGAATTCGAGAAGTTAGTGGCCTAGGACTTAGTGGACTGAAACTATCAAATGAGGTTCGCTGTGCTGAGTTCTAGGTTTATCCCATTAATCTGGGCAGCTTCGACCGATGGCCATGTGGCATGTTGGTTGGACCACACTTACCCTATATAAACGGGAGTTTTTTGAAGAGTCGTCTTCCTCTCCAAACGTTATGCTTGATCCTGACTAAGCTTCGAACGGCCATTGGCCTTGCAAAAGTCGGCTGATGGTTGTGGATCCCTTTATTTAAAGAGGCGATGTCTTTGTAGAAGAACACCTAACTGGTCTTGAGAAGTACCCGAATGTCCACCATAAGGAGTTTGAACCTGGGTGACGTCTTGGAGGTCTTCGAGGTCCAAACTACAGGGTTAGGATTGGTTTCCCACCCGATGAGCCCTCTGTTGTGCTCTGTCCCGCTTATCAGCAATGGTGCGCCTTCGTTATTGTCACGACCCGGTCCCAAATTGTTGGGTCGAATCGGATCATGCCCAGCCTGTACCGTTGTGAGACGGCGGCAGTAAGCTGTATCCAATTGCAGGTAATCACAACAACACAATATATTTGTCACAACTTCTAAAATTACGAATATTAAAACTTGTCCAATAAAAAGATTCATCTGATACATCTGATAAAATATAACTGTCTTTTAATCCACACATCAAAACTAAAAAGAAAATGTCATCAGCTAGAAAGTTGGCTCATCAGGCCCGAGATCAACATCGTCCGATTGGGACTCTGGCAGCACAGCTGGGTAGAGCTCAGGATCGTAATAGCTATTAATCAATAGCTCAACACACCCAAAATAATCTATTGGGGGTGGGGAATCCAGTCAGGAAAGGAGTAAAGTACAATTATGAAAATCTAACAATTCAACTAATAATTAGAAGTTTACAATTTTAAACAGTTTGAAATACTTGAACAATATTTTCCATAATTGAGAACAATGTGATTTGAGTATGTAATGCTTATGACCGGCTTGGGTTGTACAATAGTATCATAATGATACGATACGGCTTATCTCCGTGTGAAAAGGAGTAAGCTCGCACAATTATGCAATATGAAGGTATTGGTCATAGAACACTACACTACTCCCCCAATATCCCACAATCAATAACAATCAATACTCTAGGAGAGAGTTTTGTGCAGCAATGTGGTTTAATCTTGCAATATTTCAATTACTAATTAAATTGAAAAATAAACACAACCGTACTTGCCTTGGTTTATGACTGGATTGGAAAGTCGATTCCGAAAAAGAATTCAGACTCGTCCTCGAAATCCTACAGTTGAGAATCCTGACTTAGCATCAATGAGGAAACCATATCTAGGTGTGCTAGTTATAATCTCTAAAATTTGATCCTAGTCAAGTTTTATGTTGTTATAGTCAAAACACGTTTATCGATGCGATTCAAAGTCATTAATTTAACGAAATAAGAATTAAGTTAACATTTTATTGGGAAAATTCGCATTTTCCAACTATTTGGCAAAACTTTGTATTTTGTAATATATATATATATATAAAATATATATATATATATATATATATATATATATATATATATATATATATATATATATATATATATATATATATATTAGGTTTTTCTTTTAATAAGAAAACATGAAATTGTCTAAGTTACAAACTTGAAATCTTATTATTTAATGTGAGAAAACTCTTATTAATTTTCTATATTAAAATAAATATTCATTTTATTATTAACGCGTTTACCTACAAACCAACAATCCAGAAAAGAAAAGAAAAAAAATCTATACTACACATTATAGGTCCACAGAAAAGAAATAGAAAAACTTGGGCTTATGCCCTTCCAATTATTTACATAAATTAATTTAGAAATTTTTTGCTGGTGAGTTCTGAATGCCGGGAAGCGGTACATTCAGCAGGCCGAGGCACTGCACCCAAAATACTAAGAGCAGTAATATGTTCTAAAAAAAATTATGATAAAATATATTTTATGAAAAGAGGTCTCAGACTTGGTCATTCAAATCTCATGTTGTATTTAACTAATGCCTCAACGTCCGGAATGGCCGGTTTCGTTTGCATTTAGCTAGGGCCCATGAACTTATATGGTCGTCGCCCGAAAATGATACAAAAATCCATATTTAAAACCAACAATCAAGTTGTAATTTGTTTTGCAAAGACCTGAATTTGAAAATAGTTTTATTCAAAATTTTAAAATATATTTTCCAAAAATTTGGGCAGCACCTCCTCTATAATTGGGACAACCCAATCCTGGAAAAATGCCAACACCCAAAATATTCCAAACCAGGAATAACAAACAACAAAATAATCCCAAATCAGGGATACCAAATTATTCAACCCAAACGTAGATTTTTATTTCTAAAAATCAATAATCACAGAACATTTTCTGAAATATAAAATTCGAAGAATCCGAAATGAAATTCGGAAAACCGAAAACCACAAAACCATATTTCGGAAAAATTCGAACTCGAAAATTCTGAGAACCATAGAACCACAAAACGAAAACTACAGAAATCATTCCGAAACGGAGTTCGGAAGGTACGAAACCATAATCGCAACGAATCGATCTAATTCTGATTGGGGACCATGTCATCATAGACACAATAAGAGGGACACGGGGACATGAATTTATACCTCAATTGCTCGGCTAGAGCTCTCAGACGAATAAATAAAGAAAATTATCCATACGGACAGCGAAAAGCTCGGGACAGCACTTAGATCCGGTCGCGAGAAGCGGCCGTACGAGTCGGAAACGGCGGAAGGTCGGGCGCGCTGAGGAGGCGGCTCGGGCGCGATCGGAAAACGGCTACGGTGGTCGCTGCTCAGGGAAGATCGGGGTCGGGGGTCACCGGTCGTCGGTGGGTCGGGTGGCAGAGGAGGACGCCGCGGGGTCGGGCCGACGGCGAGGATGTCACCGCGCAGGGGTCGCCGGCGGGTCCCAAACTCGGGATTTGGCGCTAGGGCTTGGGGGAAATTTGGGGAAAGGATGAAGAATGATGAAGGGGGAGAGGGGCCATATATAGGGGAAAGGAGCTAGGAGTTACGGAAGAGGAAGGGGCGGCGGTGGCTGGCGGTTTCGGAAGGGGAACCGAAGGGGGCTACAGTTTCGACTACGGAAAAGTCTTCAGAGTGAGAGAGAGAAAGAGTAACGAAAAGGAAATGAAATGAATTCTTTCCTTAAAAGGATAATTAATAAATATAATATATACATAGATTTAAGTAATGAAAAAAATGTTTCGAAAAAATCGAGATTTGGTTTTCGGTTTTCGGAAAAGGGTCAAGATGGGTTTGTAACACCCAGTTTTCTAAAATGAGGGTAATTTTGAACTTTTGTGTTTTTAATCATTTAATAATGGTATTTAAATCATAATATGATTTTTGGTGATTTTTATCATTTAAAAACTATTTTTAAGTCATGACCTATGATTTTGGTGTTGCTAATGTGACCTTAGAGACTGTTTGACCTAGAGCCTAACCATGTGAGTAGAGGTTCAATTTAGTGCATTTAGCCTAAAGGGTATTTTGGTCATTTTTGAATTTATTGAGCTTATTGTGATTTATTATAATTATTTAGAATTTAATATATATTATTTTGAATGGTGTGATTTTAATATTATTTAATTATTTGCCTTGTGTTGTGATTAGCCCTGGCCTAGATTGGACCTAACCTAGATTAGTCATAGCTAGTCTTAGTGAGCCATGGTTAGTATTAGTTAGTTATGATTAGTTTTGGCTAAGTCATGATTAGTTAGAACAAACTAGGTTGCAACTTGATTAGAATGTAAACCTAGATTTTAGGCCATTGATTAAACTAGATAGAATTAGAGCCATAAATCTATCCTAAAACCCTAACCCTAGACTCTATCGCCGGCCTAGGTATTTTCCCCATCTCTATTTAATCCCTCTCAAGAAATAGTTGCCTCTTTTTGTTCATTCCTTCATTTTGCAAGAGCAAGGTTTGTTCTTCATTTAAACCACAACTAAAATATGATCTATTAGTGACGTAATTTAGCGACGGCGTAAAATTACGTCGCTATATATGGAGTTCAGCGACTCCGTTATATAAACATCGCAAAACGTCGCTGAATTGCGAGGTTCAGCGACAGGGGTCAAATTACGTCGCTGAATAGCGACGTTCAGCGACATATTATTAAAATATATCGCCATATATTAAAATTTTGCGACTTTTAGAGACGTCCTCCCTTAACGTCGCTAACATTTTTACTTAGGGCACAGCGTTTCATTTTTTCCCCCTCACACGAAAATTCCAATTTTCACTCGAGCTCCCCTTCCCCTCCCCGGCGACTCCCTCCCCCCCGGCGACTCCCTCCCCCTCCGGCGACCCCTACCCCTCCGGCGACTCCCTCCCCCTCCGACGACCCCTATCCCCCCCGTCGAGCTCCTCCTCCTCGAGCTCACGTAAATCCTAACCTAATTAACTCCTCTCCTGTAGTGCCCCGTCCCGCAAAGTCAATCGGAGGAATCGAAACGCCGACAGCGTTGGAACTTAGCCTTGCAACGGCTGCTCGAAGGCTCGCTCGTCTGAGGCAACTCCTCGCACAGGTGGGGGAGTTTCGGTGAACTCGCTTTATCTTAGCCTTCACTTAATAACTCGCTTGTTTTCAACTTGCACAAGTAGGCTAATCTAAAAGCTACGAATGCACATAGCTAAGGGAATGATCCCGACCCGTCGGAATGTCCTAGAACATGGAAAATGTTCCCATGGTCTGCATAGAAGTCGGCTCAGCGTGCTTTCAAATGACACTGATCCTTCGATCCCGTAGCTTGGGAGAAGGAAGTTGGCTTAAGTTGCTAAGTTGTCCCGACACTTGAAATAGCCTAAGTCATAGGCGTCGCCTGCGTGAATGCTTGCTAAAGCATGCACGATCCCGTCATGTTGCCCCGACACTCAAATCAGCCTAAGTCATAGGCGTCGCCTGCGTGAATGCTTGCTAAAGCATGCACGGTCCCGTCATGTTGCCCCGACACTCAAATCAGCCTAAGTCATAGGCGTCGCTCGCATGAATGCTTAACAAAGCATGCACGGTCCTATCCCGCAAGGCTTGGCATAGCCTTCGCACGTCCCGCAAGTTAAGTCGTCTCGCACGGCTCATTGGCTAAGTCTAGGCATGAACTTGGTTGTTCAAGTCGACCCTGTGCATAGCACGTTCCCTCGACACGGAGCTCGGCGTAGTCCTTGCTCGTCGAGTCGTTGCCCGAATAAGTTAGACAAGAGTTGTGCTGGGCTATCGAAGCCATTTCTAGCACTGTTCTGCTCTATCTGCGGTCGTCAAGTCGTGTAATCCCTTGAGAACAAGGCTCGTCGTATAAGTATATGACTTGAGCGTTAGCGTCGCCTATAGAACCAGGCCTGTCTAAGGCACGAGTTACGATTGGTTTAGTGAAAAGCTTGCCACGAACAAAGGAAGTCCACACGACTGGTTGTCGCCGAGATCGGTCCCGCTACATGGGAGTCTCGCTAACTCTTGATATGTCCCGTACACGAGATCGGTCCCCTGGCTTGGGAGTCTCGCTAACTCATGATATGTCCCGTACAAGAGATCGGTCCCCTGGCTTGGGAGTCTCGCTAAGTCTTGATATGTCCCGTACACGAGATCGGTCCCGCGGCTTGGGAGTCTCGTTAAGTCTCGATAGAAAGAAAGAATACATGGTCATGTTGAGAAAGGACTGGATAGACTGGATAGATCGAGTATGCATGGTCATTGGGTAACTTGTCGACAAGGTGTAGTCTTCTCGAATGATCACCGGGGCGTCGGGATCATTCGGCCCGGGAGAAGCGAGTGTGGCTCAAAGTAGGATGCTGGATGACCGCATGGAAGAGTTCGACCCCACCGGGCTAGCTACCCGTGTTGGTACAGGTCGATATCCCATGAGCCATGTCCAAGATAGCTTGAAATTGCTAGTGACCTCCTCATGTAGATGTGTCGGCAGATAGCGGCACATCGCGTGTATGCCTTTGTATTGAGTCTAGAACTTGAATGCTGGTCTAGTCTGTAATACAATGTCTGGGCCTAAGACTGGGCTGCAGCATAGGCACCGTGCTTGGCACGTTAGATGGTGTCGAAATGTTCATAGATTCGTCACTACGGTTCACAAGTCTTGTCTAAGTTTCAAATGAGTCGATCCGGAAGGCCGCAAGGCGGTAGCATGATAAGTCTTGATATGTTGTGAGGCGCGGCCTCAATCTTGAAGCACGGGCAAGTCTAAGCAAAGTCTAGAGGCACGACCTGCACGAGTCGTTCCTCCTTGACGTCGCTAGCACGAGAATTGGTCTAGTAGGTTTGAGTTTAAGTAAAAGTCTTGGCACGGCCGAGTACACATAAGTTGCTCCTCGGCGAAGCACTGTCCCGAGCATGTTAAGTTACGAATAGAATACGACACGACCCTACCGTCCCAAATTGAAGTCTGGTCAAGTACCTAGGCGATGAGGCACTGCCTCGATCGGAATACACGTTGGCATGATAGCACGACAATGTCGTCGCATAACGAGTTGGTTAGGCGTCGTGGTCTTAAAACTGATCCTAAGGCAAGACTAGAAAGACAATCGAAAGGGACTTAAGCTGCACAAAGTAAATGAACGTGTCGGTTATGTATGGGTGGGTGAGAAGCTCACTCCACCAGTGCAGTTGAGTACTGACACCCACACAGTGTTCATGTACAGGCACAGGTAGAAGCTCGTGGCACGGAGCTCGCTTGGAAACGTCGAGGCACGGAGTTCCTTGGCGACTCAAAGCGTGCGACTGTGTGGATTGAAGACTTATACAGGACATAATGTATGGATATTGCCTTTCGAAGCTTCCGCTGACATCAAACATTGTATCGAGAGATGAGAGAGAGCAGAGTGAATTGTAAATGGGAGAAAAATGAGCACGAGAGACTTGTAATTCGGCCTTGAGCCCATAAATGTAATCTTGTATTCCATATTAATAAAAGAGTTTCTTTTGAATGACTTATGTTCATGTGTTCTTGTTTCAAATTTCTGCTGTATATTCAATGTATCTGCTTGGGACTTCTGTGCGATGACCCCGTCGCCGCCGCTGTAATCGGCCGTTATAGAACCTGCCTTGCACGGGAGCAATCTAGGCTCGTGCGGCATCACGCCTTAGCGAGGACGATCGCTCCTACGGGAGCGGGGCGTGACATAATGGTATCAGAGCACGGCTTTACCTCCTTGGACTTCAAATCAAATTTTTAGTTTTGAAAGCTCGTCGTTGGAAAATAAGTGTGCGCTCTCTCTCGAATGTCCCTCGGCATGTCCATACCATAAGTCTAAATATTTTCAAAAGCTCGTACAAGCGTTCAACCAAACGCATCGGTAGGCTATCGCCGAACCCATCTGTAGGCCTTTGTGCCGAACGATGTTAAACTTGACTCGATAGAGAAACACATGCTAAGTTAACATATCGCGTGCGTGCCTAACTATTTATGCGTTGACCCTAGCAATTGAGCATGCAAACTCGAAGTATAGTCCGTACAGGACGGTTATGCAACGCAACTAATTAGTTCGCATATCACGCACCTCAACTTTTGGTGCAAACGAGTTGCGAGCGATATCAAGTACCGCTCGGACGGGAATGAAGCTACACTTAGAGTGTCTATCGATAGGAACGCTATGGAGCTAACGCTTTGGCGTACATGGAGGATTGACTTGGATTTTGAGGAAATAGTACGAACAACTTAGTACGTCGATGCGACGTAAGCGATTACGCTAGGGATTCATCGAACGAATCCGAAGGATGTCTTAGCGAATGACGCGAACGTGATTACGGGCTAGATCGGATGGCTCGAAGCCGAGTGGTGCATGGATTTTCTTGAAAATTATTCGAGCAAAGATTGAGGATTAGAAATAATAATGAGTACGTCGGCGAGGCGATGCGATCGTGCAAAGCCTTAGAACGCGTCACGCTTAGTTGATCGTACTTCAAATGTCCCGAACGAGCATCTCATTCGGATAACTTGCGAATAGGCAACGCGAGTTAGAAAACGATATCGAAGTGATTCGAAACGATGAATGAAAATGAATGGTCTTGATCGAGGAAACTTAGAGGATCGTGCGTACGATATCGGATTGATGCAAATAAAATGTGACTTGAGTTTCGATCAACGATCTTGAAACGAGCTTGAGGAATAGCGATCGAACTTGATCTTGAATATCAAGGAAGTTATGGTACATCCAGTTCGGACAATAGCATCAGTCGCACGACTCAAAATTGGTTGCAAAGGAAAATCGTCAGGTTACGCATATCGTCGATGGTATTGAGGCGTATCAAAGATCGATATGCAATAACTCGGGGGTACTCTGACTCATCGAATGACGATCGTACAAATGTCATTGTTTCGATGGATGCTATACTCGGGATATTGAAATGTGTCGAGGAAAAGATAAACTTGGCTCGAGGATTTTCTAGTTGAATGAATAACAGTCGAACTATCGAACTTGGATTGGATGAAAATCATACGTTTGGATTTACTTCGTTGATAACCACAACTTTGATATTCTTGTCTATGCGAGCGCAACTCCAGCCTCGTACATGCGTCACGTCGATTAGGGCGATCACTCCGCATGAGCGCTGGTATGGTGATTCATACAGCGGGGGTGATTGAACTAGCATGGCGTGGCAACTTGTGTGCTTCGACTTGTGGTTTGACGCGAATGTGAACTTGAAAATGACTCAGTGTGCTTGAAGAATTGATCTTGAGGATTATGTAGGTCTAATTCGTGTATCGAAAATGAATTAGTCTAGACTCAAACAAGAGTTACGCCCCGATGAGAATGATTATTCCGCGAGTGCGTTGCATGGTAATTCATGAACCGCCGTGGATAATCAAACTCGTATGAGATTGGGGCGCAATGTATTGTCAAGCTAGACGACCTCGTGATTGAATACATGAATTGGTTAGAATTGGTGATAAGAATGGATTCAGATACGCATAACGAATGCTTTGATACGAATAGGCGATCATACTCGATGTTTAGAAATCTGAGTGACGCGAGCTTGGATAGAAAATCCTGTACTACCGACTTTGGTTTGACCCTAGGATTGGGGTCAGTGTTGGCATTATTGTTGGGAAACTATGATTCCAATCCTGACATTGACTTAGCCTCGCAAAGATTGGCCTAGCAGTTAGGCGAGACGCCCCTGTTACAGTACTATCAATCGAAGGATTGATCTTGAGGATTGGTATGGATGGATAGCGTAAATCAAGGATAGGAAAACCCCGCTCACGAGATTCGACTGACATATATATATTTCAGGGACACTTGGGTATGTGCACGATGCGACTTGAGTGAGATTGACAAATTCTCTATCATGCGGCTTGGCTGAATGCATGTATTTTGGGGATGCTTGGAATGCATGCACGATCCAGCCAAGTGATACGATGAGTTCAAGTAAGACTTGAAAAATGGGAGTGTGTTGAGATCTTGAAATTATGTTAACAGAAAGATTGATAGTCATGCGAACATGGCTCGGAATTGAGGAAACGCATAGGCGGAGTGTGCACGATTAAGTCTTGGCCATAGAAATGGTAGGATGGCTTGCCTCCAGGAAAGTCTCGAGGACGAGACTTGTTCTGAGTGGTGTATGTTGTAGTGCCCCATCCCGCAAAGTCAATCGAAGGAATCGAAATGCCGACGGTGTTGGAACATAGCCTTACAACGGCTGCTCGAAGGCTCGCTCGTCCGAGGCAACTCCTCGCGCAGGTGGGGGATTTTCGGTGAACTCGCTTTATCTTAGCCTTCACTTAATAACTCGCTTGTTTTCAACTTGCACAAGTAGGCTAATCTAAAAGCAACGAACGCACATAGATAAGGGAATGATCCCGACCCGTCGGAATGTCCTAGAAAATGGAAAATGGTCCTAAGGTCAGCATAGAAGTCGGCTCAGTGTGATTTCAAATGACACTCGATCCTTCGATCCCGTGGCTTGGGAGAAGGAAGTTGGCTTAAGTTGCTAGGTTGTCCCGATACTTGAAATAGCCTAAGTCATAGGCGTCGGCTGCGTGAATGCTTGCTAAAGCATGCACGGTCCCGTCATGTTGCCCCGACACTCAAATCAGCCTAAGTCATAGGCGTCGCCTACATGAATGCTTGCTAAAGCATGCACGGTCCCGTCATGTTGCCCCGACACTCAAATCAGCCTAAGTCATAGGCGTCGCCCGCATGAATGCTTAACAAAGCATGCACGGTCCTATCCTGTAAGGCTTGGCATAGCCTTCGCACGTCCCGTAAGTTAAGTCGTCTTGCACGGCTCATTGGCTAAGTCTAGGAACGAACTTGGTTGTTCAAGTCGACCCCGTGCATAGCACGTTCCCTCAACGCAGAGCTCGGCGTAGTCCTTGCTCGTCGAATCATTGCCCGAATAAGTTAGACAAGAGTTGTGCTGGGCTATCGAAGCTATTTCTTGCACTGTTCTGCTCTATTTACGGTTGTCAAGTCGCGTAATCCTTTGAGAACAAGGCTCGTCGTATAAGTATATGACTTGAGCGTTAGCGTCGCCTATAGAACCAGGCCTGTCTAAGGCACGAGTTACGATCGGTTTAGTGAAAAGCTTGCCACGAACAAAGGAAGTCCACGCGACTGGTTGTCGCCGAGATCGGTCCCGCTACATGGGAGTCTCGCTAACTCATGATATATCCCGCACACGAGATTGGTCCCCTGGCTTGGGAGTCTCGTTAACTCATGATATGTCCCGCACACGAGATCGGTCCCCTGGCTTGGGAGTCTCGCTAAGTCTTGATATGTCCCGCACACGAGATCGGTCCCACGACTTGGGAGTCTCGTTAAGTCTCGATAGAAAGAAGGAATGCATGGTCATGTTGAGAAAGGACTGGATAGACTGGATAGATCGAGTATGCATGGTCATTGGGCAGCTTGTCGACAAGGTGTAGTCTTCTCGAATGATCACCGGGGCGCCGGGATCATTCAGCCCGGGGGAAGCGAGTGTGGCTCAAAGTAGGATGTTGGATGACCGTATGGGAGAGTTCGACCCCACCTGGCTAGCTACCCGTGTTGGTACAGGTCGATATCCCACGAGCTATGTCCAAGATAGCTTGAAATTGCTAGTGACCACCTCATGTAGATGTGTCGGCAGATAGCGGCACACCGCGTGTATGCCTTTGGATTGAGTCTAGAACTTGAATGCTGGTCTAGTCTGTAATACAATGTCTGGGCCTAAGACTGGGCTGCAGTATAGGCACCGTTCTTGGCACGTTAGATGGTGTCGAAATGTTCATGGATTCGTCACTACGGTTCACAAGTCTTGTCTAAGTTTCAAATGAGTCAATCCTGAAGGCCGCAAGGCGGTAGCATGATAAGTCTTGATATGTTGCGAGGCGCAGCCTTAATCTTGAAGCACGGACAAGTCTAAGCAAAGTCTAGAGGTACGACCTGCACGAGTCATTCCCCCTTGATGTCGCTAGCACGAGAATTGGTCTAGTCGGTTTGAGTTTAAGTAAAAGTCTTGGCATGGCCGAGTGCGCATAAGTTGCTCCTCGGCAAAGCACTGTCCCGAGCATGTTAAGTTACGAATAGAATATAGCACGACCCTGCCGTCCCAAATTGAAGTCTGGTCAAGTACCTAGGCGATGAGGCAATGCCTCTATCGGAATACATGTTGGCATGATAGCACGACTATGTCATCGCATAACGAGTTGGTTAGACGTCGTGGTCTTAAAACTGATCCTAAGGCAAGACTAGAAAGACAATCGAAAGGGACTTAAGCTGCACAAAGTAAATGAACGTGTCGGTTATGTATGAGTGGACGAGAAGCTCACTCCACCAGTACAGTTGAGTACTGACACCCACACAGTGTTCATGTGCAGGCACAGGTAGAAGCTCGTGGCGCGGAGCTCACTTGGATGCGTCGAGGCACGGAGTTCCTTGGCGACTCGAAGCGTGCGGCCGCGTGGATTAAAGACTTATACAGGACATAATGTATGGACATTGCCTTTCGAAGCTTCCGCTGACATCAAACATTGTATCGAGAGATGAGAGAGAGCAGAGTGAATTGTAAATAAGAGAAAAGTGAGCACGAGAGACTTGTAATTCGGCCTTGCACCCATAAATGTAATCTTGTATTCAATATCAATAACAGAGTTTCTTTTGAATGACTTGTGTTCATGTGTTCTTGTTTTAAATTTTCTCTACATATTCAATGTATCTGCGTGGGACTTCTGTACGACGACCCCGTCGATGCCGCTGTAATCGGCCGTTATGGAACCTGCCTTGCACGAGAACAATCTAGGCTCGTACGGCATCACGCCTTAGCGAGGACGATCGCTCCTACGGGAGCGAGGCGTGACATCTCCCTCCTCCTCCTTCACCCTGTACACACCCACTGTCTGTGTAGTTGTTTGGACACTGACACGACCCTTGGACACATTTGTATGCACATAAATACATACGACCCCTTTTGACATGTTTTGGGTTTTATTTAGGTTGTGGGGTTTGGTAGTTGAAATACAATCTCAGGTTTTCCTGAGATTGAGTTTAGAATTTCTGAGATACAAGGTTGGGTTTAGTTTGTTGATTGTGAGTTGAGTTAGGGGTTTGAGTTAAATTGAATGTTTAGAAGTTGTTGGTTGTATACTCAGTTTCCTGAGATATATGTATGTGAAATAGAAATGTGTTGGCTGGGTATATTTAGTTCATATATGTAGAGTAGTGATATATAGCTGAGATTATATATGCATGAGATTCATATGGGGTAAGGTTATGATATATAGGGGCTTGCTATATTTGGATTTGAGAGGATATATGTATATATATATATATGTGTATTTTTTTGAGAGGATATATGTATTTTTATGAGAGGATAAATATATAATATATATATATATATATATATATATATATTTTAAATATATATATATATATATTTTATATATGTTATTGTATATATATGGTATACATATGTGCTTGACCTAGTGTACCTTAGCCTATACCCTGATATATCTATAGGATTACCTAGAAATGAACCCAATAGGCTAATTGAACTTGTGGACTAGAGTTTGACCAAAACCCTAGCTAGTAAGTCTACTACTGATATCGTCGATTCCAGTACTCATAGGAATAGTCCGATACCGATTCCCATACATATTTGTTGTTGCTCAAGCAGTTTATAGCTACAAATGCGTAAGTGCAACATGAAAATCTCATCTGTTAAATATGTTACCTAAGAGCATCATTAGTAAGGGCAATTCATTACTACAGTTTATAGAGTATCCTAGAAGTGTAGGTATGATTGGTATATCGTATTACATAGAGTGTATAGACTATCTTTTCGGTCTATAAGAGTTACTTCACTCATTTTGTCAAGACAAGTAAACTTTTTAAATGTTGACGGTATATATACCGTCAATATTTGGTTTTGCCTTGTAGCTACAGGCAGTTGCCTACATTTTGCCTTATAACTTGTCCTTTGGCCTGTGCTTGAGCAGTGTGGACTTCCAGGTTAGGGTGTTAGTTCATGATTAGCATTGTTGAGATATTAATTTCAGTTAAAGGGTTAGTTTAGATTAGGGTATTAGTTTATGTTAGAAGGAATATGAGAGTTAGTAGATGTTAAAGTAGGATATTAATTTATTAGTTAGGATAGATAGTTTGAGTTAGGATACTGCTCAAGCATAGGCCAAAGGGTCGATATTGGATATTAATTTAAAAAGTTTTACCTTTTTTGACAAACTGGAAGAAGTAACTCTTGTAGACCCAAAGGGTCGATATTGGACAGTTGGGATGAGTATCAGAATCGGTATCAGATTAGTATCGACCGTATCGGATTAGTATCGGTCTATCGGATACGACACTTTGACACAAGACAGTTGTTTTAGTCCCAACATAGTTGTTTTTGTTTCTTCCTTCAAATTCTTTGTTTGTAATATGTGGAATGAATGAACAGTTTATGTTGCACACCCATATCTAAACTGTCTTAACATTCATTCACTGACTGCAATATGCATGTATCTATCTTACAGAATTATCCTCAATTGGATATGGATATGAATTACTACTTACGGAATCGTTCGTGGATGTACAACCGTCATCCTGATGACATATGCGGTGTACGAGATGAATTCATAGAGGGTGTACAGCAGTTCCTGCAGTTTGCCAAGGCGTTCCCTCAGTACATAGACGGTACCAAAATTAAGTGTCCGTGTGTGAGATGTCGCAACTTGAAATATCATCTAGAAGTGGAAGTCACGTATCATTTATACTCGAAGGGTTTCACGCTGAATTACTATCAGTGGAGCGCGCACGGAGAACTTGTGTCTTTAGCATAAGAGTATGAGTCTTATGGGGATGTCCACAACAAAGCTGCTTACGACGATGGGTTGATGGACATGATTTTTGACGCGGCGGGACCTAGTTTCGATCCGGACGATCATGATGCACCTGAGGAGGCACCGAACGCCGATGCTGCATATTTCATGGAGTTGCTGAAGAATGAAAGGACTCCATTATATCCTGGTTGTGAGGATCATTCACCATTGGAGATGGTTACAAGATTATTGAGCATCAAGTCCAATTTTAACATGTCACAAGATTGCTACAACCGTCTTATGGAGTTGCTTATAGAAATATTGCCTGAGGGTGCAAAGTTGTCTAAAGACTTCTACCGGTCTAAGAGTATGGTGAGATCCCTCCGGATAGTATACGAGAAAATCGATTCTTGTCGCAATGGGTGTATGCTGTACTACAAAGACGACAAGGACGCATATGTGTGCAGATTTTGTGGTGCTAATCGCCATAAGACAACTAGTACAGGAAGGTCTACCGGTGCAAGAAGACTGACCGATTCAATGCACTACTTGCCTTTAACGCCGCGGTTGCAAAGATTATTTATGGTGAAAGAGACGGCCGAAAATATGAGTTGGCACATGCGAGAACAGATTGAAGGAGTGTTGGATCACCCATCCGATGGAGAAGCGTGGAAGCACTTTGATCAAGTGTATCCTGATTTTGCTTCAGATCCACGTAATGTCAGGTTGGGGCTATCTTCTAACGGTTTTACTCCTTTTGGTCTTTCGGGATCCCAGTATTCGTGCTGGCCTGTGATTGTCACTCCGTATAACCTACCACCTTAGATGTGCATGAAGACTCAGTACATGTTTCTAACCGTTATAATTCTTGGTCCGAACATCCCAAAAGGAATATTGATGTGTACTTACAGCCTTTGATAGATGAGTTGAATCAGTTATGGGAAGTAGGCACTAACACATACGATGTTTCCAGGAAGCAAAATTTTCAGATGAAGGCAACCCTTATGTGGACCATCAACGACTTTTCGGCCTATGGAATGTTATCTGGATGGAGCACTCATGGCCGTCTCTCATGTCCGTATTACATAGACTGTAGTAAGGCTTTCCGTTTGAAACACGGAGGAAAATCGTGCTTCTTTGATTGTCATCGGCAATTTCTGCCAAAAGATCATCCATTCAGAAGGAACATGAATATATTCCGTGCCGGCGTTGTGGAGAAGGGTGATCCACCGCCAAGGTGGTACGGAGCCACGATATAGGAGAAGGTTAGAGATTTTTTAAGTGCTATCGAAGATCCTACAACTGGGTACAAGTGCGAAGGATTTGGTCGAGATCATAACTGGACAAAGAGGAGCATATTCTGGGATCTGCCATACTGGAGTACCAATCTGATCAGACATAATCTTGATGTCATGCATATTAAGAAGAATGTGTTTGATAACATAATTAATACTGTGATGGATGTAAAGGAAAAAACCAAAGACAATCCCAAGGCCAGGTTGGACTTAGAAGAAATATGCAAACGCCCTGCGTTGCATTTGATAGAGCAGAATGGAAAACAGTTCCTGTCGAAGTCAATTTTCTCGTTGGACAAGGAGGATAAAGTGAGACTTTGTCGGTGGATCCAGGGCCTAAAATTTCCTGACGGATATGTGTCAAATCTGAGAAGATGTGTCCATCCGAAGGAAAACAAATTGACAGGTATGAAGAGCCACGACTGTCACGTATTCATGGAGAGGTTAATTTCGATTGGATTTCGAGAATTCTTACCGCAGGCAGTTTGGGATCCATTGACGGAGCTTAGCATATTCTTCAGGAATCTTTGTTCTAAAAAATTGCTCGTTGATCGTCTAGAAAAGCAAGAGAAAGACATTGCGGTAACACTGTGCAAGCTAGAGAGGGTGTTTCCTCCTGGATTCTTCGACTCTATGGAGCATTTGTCGATTCATCTATCCTATGAGGCACGTGTTGGTGGACCCGTTGAATATCGATGGATGTACCCGTTCTAGCGACATTTGAATCACCTAAAAAGAAAGGTGAAAAATAAGGCACGGGTCGAGGGTTCTATTTGTGAAGCCTATGTTCTCGAGGAGATTACAAACTTTTGTTCGATGTATTTCAAGTCTCATGTTGCAACTAATAGAACAAGAGCTTCCAAAAACGACGACGGAGATCATGAAAGTAATGATACAATACTGAAGGTATTCAATGCTCCAGGAAAGCCATCGGGTAAAATGAAGAAGAGATATCCGAACGTTGATGAGCTAAGGGCTGCTCAGGTGTATGTATTGCTCAACTTTGACGAGGAGGAAGTTGAGAAACTGGAGGGGTAAGTAATTAATACGTCTATATTATTTTAATAGTGTTGATTATTATACTATTACATTAATTGAACGATATTGTTTTCAGCATATTTAATGATGATGTGAGGTCAGGTAGGCCACACATAACAAAAGAAGAACTAGAACAAAAAATGAGGCATTATTTTCCATCATGGTTGAGTGCATATGTAAGACTTGAGAACTCTGTAATTACCTTTCTGTATATGTACTTGATTGAGAATGAGCTTAATTTCTTCTTTCGTGGTATTTAGGTCGATCGTCTATACGTAAGACTTGAGAATGAGTCTATTAGAACGCTAGCCAAGGGACCAATTTATGCTGCAAAAATATGGCCAAGCTACTGTGTTAATGGGTTTAGGTTCAAGTCAACAACTTGCCCGATCAGAGACAACTTTGTGGATCTCGACTCCACCAAAAACAACTATTTATGTATCAGATCTTCGAACTACAAATATGTTGATGCGGGCAACGATTTCTATGGCATGCTACGGGAGATCGTAGAGCTGACATATAGTTATGGAATAGAGCCTGCTAAGATTGTATTATTCAGGTGTGATTGGTTCGATCCGATTGAAGGTCAAGGTTGGAAAGTAGACAAGCATGGTCTTGTTGATATAAACTATCGGCGTCGATATCAAGCCTATGAACCATTGGTCCTATCAAGTCAGGCTCAGCTCGTGTACTTCACAAGTTATCCTAAACGGGGAACAACAAGGTCGGACTGGTGGGCAGTTTGCAAGACCAAAGCTAGAAATACCTTTGAGGTTGACGATATAGCTTATCAAGAGGATGAACTACCTATTGTAACAAATATTATAGAAGTGGACATGACGGAAGTTCCTCATTACACATCTAATTGTGTAGAAGAAGTAGAATTATCTGAAGAGGAAGATGCAGATGAAAGTAAAGATGTAGAGGAAGAAGAAGAAGAAGAAGAAGAAGAAGAAGAAGAAGAAGAAGAAGAAGAAGAAGAAGAAGATGAGCTAAACGAACTAGATGAATTTTTAGAAGAGGATTAAATCTGTATGTTTGTTTTATAATCATATTTGACACTTTAGTGACACTTTATCATATAAATCTGTGACACTTTAGTGACACTTTTATCTGCGACTATGATATTTTTCAAAAACCTGTGATGTCTATCATATAAATATATATTTTTGTTTTATTGTCATATGTTATTATCAGGTATGACTAGACCATCTGGACAACGCGGAGGATTTTATATTTGGCAGTCCCGTCAGCCTCGGGCTGGGGAAGGAGATTCCGTACCCTCATTCTCATCTCCGAGTACGCCATTGTACCGTTCTGTTCCCGGTCCATTACCGGGACAGGGCATTTCCAGCAGGTTGGCGACTCCTTCCTCGTCGTCCAGCGTTCCTGATCCCGTATTCAGCATTCCTGATCCTACGTCCAACATTCCTGATCCTGCGTCCAACATTCCTCCTGCCGACGGATCCATGGGGGGAGCCGACGCCGAGCATATGGAGGACAGCGATCAGACTGATCCTGCCCAGGCAGGAGGTAAGAGCGACCCTCCATGCGCTCCCCCGGGCGAGATGCATATGGAGATTTGGACGGACGGGCCTACGAAGTAAGTTAATTAGTTAATATAGATTTCTCAAATGATTATATATACATATATATTCATGAAAATTATTATTGTATTGATATCGGCCTCCTGCAGTACAGAGACAGCTAGGGTTATTTCTGAGGCAGAACTATGGTGGGCCTTGGATTAACTACTCAGATGCTACCGCAGATAGGAAGGCCTTTTGGTTGACCCACTTCAAGGTAAAAAATTTGTTTATTTTTAAATTTTAATAATCATTTGTGTATATTATATAAATTTTCTATTTTACTTCTTGTAGAGGACCTATTTCTATCCACCACACCGGGCGGCAAAGATCGAGGCCCAATTTTCTGCCGTCGCAGGCAAGCTCATCCGTGATGCGATCCACGACCAGAAGTCTCGTTATCGCTCCGGAATGCCGATCCATGGTTGGATCATGCCAGAGCAGTGGACTGCGATGAAGGCTAGATTCGCCGAGGCTAGGTACCAGGAGCGGTCTGACAAGGCCAAGATGGCACGGTCGAGCGCCAGTAAGTGGTGTGGTGGCTCCATTCCGATAACGAAGTATTTTTGTTGTCTGGTACGTTTCCTATGACGGACATTAATTTATATATAGTTCGATAGAATGTTTAATACTAATAATAGATAATATATTTTAACAGGTAAAAAAGGGTGAGGACCCGAACATGGTAACCGTCTTCCTGGTCACCCATCGGAGGGATGGGGAGTTCTTTGATGAGAGGGCGACGCAGGCATATGTATGTTCTATTTTTTATATTAATTTACTATAATTTAGAAAATAGGAAAATAGATATCAATATAGACTTTATCAAACACTTACACGTTAGTAAATATTATTCTAGGTCGAGTTTGTTCGGCTATAGGCTGAGGCGGCTGCTGCTGCTAGTGCGCCAGCAGAGGGAGGGGCTGGTACTTCCTCCCAGCCGCCTACAGCTCCATCGTCGGACGACCTCTGGATGACCGCTGTTGGCAATCTTCAGAAGGGTACGTACTACGGTACGGGATCCTACGGCGCGTACTTGGCTTCGGAGTCATCCCGGGCCCCCTCTGTCAGTGCGCAGTCTCCGGCTTCGCAAGCGTCGTCACGAGCTCAGGATATTCGTCGTCAGATCGACGAGCTGCGTCGCAAGTTGCAGCAGCAGAATTCTGATGCGGTCGAGCGACGATCCGACCCTCCGATGATTACCGAACGATTTGATACGGTCGAGCACAGTATACAGGAGTTGATGAGTCTGCAGCAGGCTACAGCTGCCAGCTTGCACACGCTCACCGAGTCTACGCAGTGCACAAAGGGTAGACAAGTCGAGCTGGAGGGATCGCAGAGGACCATGTCTGTCTCACTCACTCTGGTATCGACTTCGATTGAGGAGAGTACTTAGAGGATGGTGAGTACCCTGGCTGCACATGGTGAGCGACTGCGAGTGCTGGAGCAGATACGTCATTCCGGTCCATCGACGGCACCGACTCCAGAGATTGTACTGCCTTCTACTGCCCCTACGGTGTAGCTCACCCAGGAGCAGTATGAGTACATTCTATCCCAGATGTGCGGCAGGGGTCCTCAGTGATCCAGTGTATTTTTTTTATCATCTTTGTATGTATTGGCCCTATGGGCCCATTGACCGTTCTGTACACTGATTTTCATTATTTTTTGTCTCTGTTGGACATGTATGTTTGTTGGGCATGTATGTTTGTGATATTTAATTTGTTGGTATTTTTATTGAGTACATGTATGATATTTAGTTGTAGACTGTTATGATGGGAGACTGTTATTCATCTATTAGTTGTAGACTGTTATGATGGGAGACTTAATTATGATGATATCTGTGACGGGGATGACAAATATACCTACGCTGGGTTATAAGCGATGATCTGATATACAAAGGAGGTGCTGCCCAAATTTTAAAAAATATAATGTGTATTTTTGTGATGAAGTGTGTCTGTGTTTACAGTGTATGTGAAATGTAGTGTTCAGAACCATCGATAGTTTCGATTACTGTTGTATGTTTTATCTTGGCCAGAAAGAGCAACTGTTCAGGGTGTACTTCTGAGAGCTTCATTTTCACATCCTTCACTCTCTCGGGACGTCGTACAGGATCCCAAGAAGGTAAAGGACATGAAGAGGGAGCTCTGAGAAGTGCACCCTGAACTGTTGCTCTTTCTATCCAAGATAAAACATAGAACAGTAAGCGAAACTGTCGAAGGTTCGAACATTGCACTTCACACACACTGTAAACACAGACACACAACATAACAAAAATATACATTATATATTTTTAGTTTTTTCAGTAGTCTGCGACGGATAGCGACGTATAGTAACGGAAAGTGGATGTCACTATACGTCGCTAATTAGCGGCATTACGTCGCTGAACGTCACCACCTTGCTGACGTGGCAGGCATGCCACGTCATCACGTCAATAGAACTAAACATCGCTAAGAAGTCGCACTATGTCGCTAAGTTTGCGACGTAAAGTTTTCATTGCTCTACGTCGCTAACTTTGCGACGACCTAGCGACACGGTTGGGACGTCGCAAACAGCGACGTAGGGCGACGGATTTGCCATCTACGACTAGCTTAAAAGCGACCTTCACTTGACGTCGCTAAATTTGTCGCTAATTATGATTAGCGACGTATTTTTCATTATTAGCGACGTATAATAACGTCGCTAATTTGCCATATTTTAGTAGTAAATCCTTTCCTATTTTGATCAATATTGATCTATTTTTATTCAAACTTCTTCCATGGTGACCTAATTTCTATTCTCCTACTGTTGGTGGAGGCTAATAACATATTTGGGCTACATTGGAGCTTTGGGCTATAGCTAGAAGGAATCTACATTTTTAAAGCTTACTTGAGGAAAGAGCACCTATAGGTAACTCCCTATTCCTCCAATAGAATTTTGATTTCTTAGCATGGATGCATAGCCCTGGGTGTCCTCTAACTGTAAGAATAGGTTTCGTATCATTTCGTATCCTTTACGTGTCCGTATCAGACACGTATCAGTGTAGGTTCCTAGGTGTTCGACGAAGCCACAGTGGGCATTTCGATCCTGTTTTAGGAATGTGTTTGAATAGGAATATTCGTTTTAGGATGGCTTATGGATTTCTACACGACTGAGATGAGTTCGTGTCGAGTTAGTGTCGCACTGGACCCGTGGACACGCCCATACGCGCGTGGACAGCGCTGTCCTACTACCAGCAGGGTCGTATGACCTATCCTGGATACGAGGATGCGTGTCCTTTGACACAGGCCTTGGGGCAAAGTCTGACATGACACCTCCATGACCACGTGTCATTTGAGTCCGTGTCGGGTGAGGGATTTGACCTGTACTGGACACAGGCACACTGTGCACTGAACCAGTTCGTGTACATTGGTTCGTGTAGGTAGGACACTTTTGTGTCCTGTTCTTGGATACGATACATTATGTATAGCTCGTACACACATAAGTGATTGTTTACCAACCAATTTATCTAGCCTATTACTACTATTTTAATGTTCGAATAGGAAATTCCTATTCGACTGATACTGTGAGTATCAGTGAGATTATGAGCACTGTTCTTCATTTTCAATTTACTTTAAATGTTAATTATCAGGTAAATTAGTTGTGGTTTAATTTGATGCACATTTATATATCATGTTAGGATTCAATTCTTGGTATTTAGTTGGTTAATTATATTCGAAATTTCATATGGTGGCTTGATCGAGTACACTATTTAGTATACTGTTTTATTCCATTTGAATTGCAATGGGATTTTGGCATGTAAATTAATGTGGTTACTTACTGTTATGTATTTACAACCTGTTAGGATGGGTTAGTTTGTATCATGAAATGATTCCTTCCTATTTAATGTTTCATTTGGTCTAAAACCTGAGATATGATCTTCGAATTTCTGAATCTGTTCTGAACCTGGGTACTAGGACTGAGACATTGATTGTTTAAACCTGAGATGGTGATAACCATAACTGAGATGAATGCTTAAATAAATACTGGAAATTGGAATCCTGAACATGGGAATGTTTTCCTATTTCACTGTTAACTATGAATCATTTCCTGTCACATGTGCTTCCTTATGATTTAATGAAGTTAGTTTTAGTTTGTATCATGAATTGATCCTTTCCTATTGAATGTATAGTTGTAATCCTGAGAACACACACTGTTTTCACTTTTCTGTCACCTGATAACTGAGAAACTGTTTAAATCCTGAGACCCTACATTGTTTTACTGTCATCATATTAACCTGGGATTACCTTGTATTCACTGAAATTGGTTTCCTGAAAAACTGAGACTCTTGCATTGAGCTAATCCTAAAATCTGAGACACTATGATACATTGTTCTCCCTACATGACACTGTCACCATGTATCACTGTCTGAATTCCTGGGTTCATGTGAACCTGGAAATGCACCATGCTACACTCATTCACCACTTCCCACACATATTGAGGTTCCTACTACACTTCCTATCACATTCAATTGAAGACACACGCACTGAAAATAGTTTTCCTGAGATGGTTGTTGCATTATACTCCTATGTTAACTACTACACACAGGAACACATTCCTGTCACCTATGTTTCCCTGAACACACAACCTCTATGACACTTTAACACACTCACACACACTTCTACACTCTCCTGTACACAGAACACCCTTACACACATGCCAAACTCATTCACACAGTCATACTCTCATACACACACACATTACCTTGATTACATGGCTCTCTCTCTCTATGTATATGTATGTTATATATGTATATAAGGTGAGGGTGATATATATGGTGTGAATATATAGTGTGAAATAGAGTTTCCTATAGATATATATACATATATGTGTATATAGATATATACCTAGATGTATAGACTTGTGTTTGGCTCATTGCCTATGTAGTTGGCCTATGGCCTATAACCTAGATGACATAGCCTAGGGTACTCTTGGGTGGTCTTGTGTATATAAAATACAAACATGTGTAATATCCTAAAGACTAGTGTATGGTGTGTACTAGCTAGGGTAGACTGGCTAGGCCTAGTTAGACTTCTTGAGTCTAGGTTGACCTAGTTGACCTAACTTTGACTTATAGTTGACTGATGTTGACCAGGGTTGACTTTGGTCTTGTATTGACCTAATATCATGTAGACTGCATCATAGTATCTTACTTTATTAGCTGAACATGTTGTGACTTGTACTGTTTTGATTAGGAGCCCGACACCACTCCTCAGGCAGTATTTCATATAGACGTTCAAGATATCAGGTGAGTACATTCTCTGACCGTTTTATAGTTGCTAGGATTTATATTCTTGCTCTAGATTACTTTACTTGATGCTGACACATTGGTAGCACGGATTTGTACTATATGGATCTTTTCATGAGATGTTATCCCCCTCGGGAGCATCAGATACTGTATGTTTTATGCGTTTCATGAATCATCACGTATCTCTATGCTTTTACTGATTCACGAATCGCTTGTGACACATGTACTCTCATGTTCACAGAGCCATCATGAATCACCTTCACGTATCACTCATTTTATGAGCCATGTTAAGTTTCACGAATCTTAACATAACTTCAATAGATCCTTGTGTATTGATTGGGGATGGGGGAGTAGAAATAGGCATGTGTATAATATTCAAGTAGCTGTAGTCATGACTCACTCTTAGCTGTAGTCATGAATCTTCCTATGCCATTCACATGTCTATATTTTACTCTGACTCACTAGTCACTACTAGTTCTCTATTTATAGTAGATATTTCCTTACAGTTATCTCCTTTACTTCATATATTCTCTTTTCAGCGTTTCATGTATCTTACTCTATTGTATGCTTTATTTTTCCTAACTTGATATAAACTGCGTGAGATATATTATGCTCGCTCCTGTCCTGAATGGACCTGTTGAAAATATTACAGAGGATGAGGATGAGGCCCTATGCACCACCTATTACGGAGCAGGCTTAGACGACACCTGCGACCTGGTTCCTCTGGAGGACCCAGCTGCAGCACAGGATGCTACTCCCATAGTCTAGGCTAGATAGCTAGTCTTTATCTTTTTTTTCAATATTGTTTATTCGACTTTCAGTTGTTGTTCTGAGATGTTGCATATATTTAGAGACTTGTATTGAGCTGGATGTTTCTTGAGTTGTTATCTTAGACACTTAGATTCTCTCTCTTATTTGCATTAAATTGTGGTTCTGATCTATCTATCTACCTTTACTATTCTGTATCTGCCTTATATGTGATTGAGACTGTTCTGTTATGTCATCTCCATTCGGAGTGTATATACTATTCAGGTACCTTATATTGTTAAATGTTGTGACCTAGGACAGTGTTTTACTGCCGAAACTGCGGCGTAGGCTGGGCGTTGTTACGTTCTCGTACCCTCACAGTGGGTGCGGGTTATGATACGTTTTTAGTGGTGGCCTATGCAGGTCGAGTTTATGTAGTGGTATTCGAACTAGAGTATCATTACAGCCTACAGTAGGATTAGGATTTTTTGAAGGTACTCAATCACATTAGGAAAAACTCTTAATTGGATTCCTGTTACCTAAAAATTTGCTGCATTATTGTCTTTCCTTGAAAATAAACCGACCTTCCTTGATGTTATCGCTTTATTCTCAGTGATTGTCCTCTCGTTTGATCTGTCTTTAGGATGGTTATGGAGATGCGATCTCATCGTCTCGATCGGGAAGACACTACTGAGGGGTCTACTACTCCTCGTCCTGATCAGCAGGGCCTCGAGACTACAGCTCCTATTATGCCAGCTCAGGCTGGGATATTTGCAGCTTATGGGAGTGCACCTCTTCCTACTCCGATACTTTCCCCAGTCGTCCCGAAAGTTCTTCAACAGCAGTCGCCATCAGGACCAGAGGACGTGGCGCAGTTGTTCTCCTTCTTCCAGCAGATAGTAGAAACTCAGCAGCAATAATAGTTCAAGAGGGGACATGACATTCTTGGAGTTAGCAGCAGTGGAGGTCAGGCTAAGAGGCCTCACGTACAGATTCAGCATCAGTATCAGCAGAGGCCTGTTCAGCAGCACCTTCAGGGTCTGGGACGTACATATTTCTACCGGGCATCCAGACAGCAGCAGGACGCTAGGTGCAACTTCTGCAAGAAGGTAGGCCATAGGTGGAACGACTGCAGGATGAGGCTTGGTAGGTGTTTACTTTGTGGCTCAACGGAGCATCGGTGTAGGGAATGTCCCAGGGGCCAGACAACAATGACTCAGGTAGCAGCAGGAGCTAGGGCTCCGACAGAGCAGCTGAGGGGACCACCGTTATAGATGCAGCAGATCCCTAGACAGTAGCAGGTTACCAGTTGCCCTTCCTGTAGGAAACTAGGGCACGATTGGAGTAAATGCTGAATGAGGTTGGGCAAGTGCCTACTTTGTGGAGCATCATATCACCAGTTAAGAGAGTGTCCCAAGTTTTCTAAACGAACAGCTCAAGGAGCAGGAGCGAGGACTCCAATGAGCCAGCATGAGGGACTACCCTTTCAGACATAGCAGCAGAGATTTGTGCAGTATCAGTATCAGGCCGGAGGAGGCCAGCAGGGACGAGCTTACGCCATGACAATCGAGATTGTTCAGGCAGTGGGAGAGGTGCTTGCAGGTTCTGTTCTTTTCGATTCCATTCCCACCTTGCCTCATTATATCTATCTTGAAATTCAATTCCATCTGTTCTTATCTGCTTCCTTATTTGTCGATAAGTCTTGATCTGTCATTTCTTTTGATTTGATTTTCTTCCGAGATAAGTCGTATGGGCTAGGTCGCCTAAGTTATGGGATCTAGAGTCTTCTATAGTCATGTTAGCTGGCATAGTGAGGACATATAGTCAGATTTTGGATATATTTCTCGGGTGTATGAATTTAAGGTTTTTGCGACCAAGCATGCGACAATGTGAAAATTTTAAATACCATAATTCTAGAGGTATGTACCTTAGTCGAGGGCTCTGTGATTATCGTAGTCTTGCTCACTGGCATGACGAAGATTCTGAGTATCATGATTTTGGACAGACGCATATGATTATCAGAATGTGTGAATTGAGACTTTGATTGTGGGGTGTTTGACCAAGAAGGATTACTATCATTTTAATTTCGAGGACGAAATTTTTCTAAGGAGGGTAGACTTGTAATACCTAGTTTTCTAAAATGAGGGTAATTTTGAACTTTTGTGTTTTTAATCATTTAATAATGGTATTTAAATCATAATATAATTTTTGGTGAGTTTTATCATTTAAAAACTATTTTTAAGTCATGACCTATGATTTTGGTCTTGCTAGTGTGACCTTAGAGATTGTTTGACCTAGAGCCTAACCATGTGAGTAGAGGTTCAATTTAGTGCATTTAGCCTAGAGGGTATTTTGGTCATTTCTGAATTTATTGAGCTTATTGTGATTTATTATAATTATTTGGAATTTAATATATATTATTTTGAATGGTATAATTTTAATATTATTTAATTAATTGCCTTGTGTTGTGATTAGCCCTAACCTAGATTGGACCTAACCTAGATTAGTTATAGCTAGTCTTAGTGAGCCATGGTTAGTATTAGTTAGTTATGATTAGTTTTGGTTAAGTCATGATTAGTTAGAACAAACTAGGATGCAACTTGATTAGAATGTAAACCTAGATTTTAGGCCATTGATTAAACTAAATGGAATGAGAGCCATAGATCTATCCTAAAACCCTAACCCTAGACTCTATGGCCAGCCTAGGTATTTTTCCCCATCTCTATTTAATCCCTCTCAAAAAATAGTTGCCTCTTTTTGTTCATTCCTTCATTTTGCAAGAGCAAGGTTTGTTCTTCATTTAAACCCTTTCCTATTTTGATCAATATTGATCCATTTTCATTCAAACTTCTTCCATGGTGACCTAATTTCTATTCTCCTACTGTTGGTGGAGGCTAATAACAGATTTGGGCTGCATTGGAGATTTGGGCTACCTAGAAGGAATCTCCATTTTTGAAGCTTACTTGAGGAAAGAGCACCTGTAGGTAACTCCCTATTCCCCTAATAGAATTTCAATTTCTTGGCATGGATGCATAGCCCTAGGTGTCCTCTAAATGTAGGAATAGGTTTCGTGTTATTTTGTGTCCTTTACGTGTCTGTATCGGACATGTATCAGTGTAGGTTCCTAGGTGTTCGACGAAATGCCATATTGGGCATTTCGAACCTATTTTAGGAGTGTGTTTGATTATGAATATTCGTTTTAGGATGTCTTATGGATTTCTACACGACTGAGATGAGTTCGTGTCGAGTTGGTGTCGCACTGGACCTGTGGACACGCCTGCACGCGCGTGGACAACGCTGTCCTTCTACCAGCAAGGTCGTATGACCTATCCTGGACACGAGGACGCGTGTCCTTTGACACAGGCCTTGGGCAACGTCTGACACGACACCCCCATGACCAAGTGTCATTTGAGTCCATGTCGGGTGAGGGATTCGACCTGTACTGGACACAGGCACGCTGTGCACTGAACCAGTTCGTGTACATTGCTTCGTGTAGGTTGGACACTTTCGTGTCCTGTTCTTGGATATGATACATTACGTATAGCACGTACACACATCAGTGATTGTTTACCAACCAATTTATCTATCCTATTACTACTATTTTAATGTTCGAATAGGAAATTCCTATTCGACTGATACAGTGAGTATCAGTGAGATTATGAGCACAGTTCTTCATTTTCAATTTACTTTAAATGTTAATTATCAGGTAAATTTGTTGTGGTTTAATTTGCTGTACATTTAGATATCATGTTAGGATTCAATTCTTGGTATTTAGTTGGTTAATTATGTTCGAAATTTCATATGGTGGCTTGATCGAGTACACTTTTAGTACACTGTTTTATTCCATTTGAATTACAATGGGATTTTGGCATGTAAATTAATGTGGTTACTTACTGTTATGTATTGACAACCTGTTAGGATGGGTTAGTTTGTATCATGAAATGATTCCTTCCTATTTAATGTTTCATTTGGTTTAAAACCTGAGATATGATCTTCGAATTTCTAAAACTGTTCTGAACCAGGGTATTAGGACTAAGACATTGATTGTTTAAACCTGAGATGGTGATAACCATAACTGAGATGAATGCTTAAATAAACACTGGAAATTGGAATCCTGAACATGGGAATGTTTCCCTATTTCACTCTTAACTAGGAATTATTTCCTGTCACATGTGCTTCCTTATGATTTAATGAAGTTAGTTTTAGTTTGTATCATGAATTGATCCTTTTCTATTGAATGCATAGTTGTAATCCTGAGAACACACACTGTTTTCACTTTTCTGTCACCTGATAACTGAGACACTGTTTAAATCCTGAGACCCTACATTGTTTTACTGTCATTATATTAACCTGGGATTACCTTGTATTCACTGAATTTGTTTCCTGAAAAATTGAGACTCTTGTATTGAGCTAATCCTGAAAACTGAGACACTATGATACATTGTTTTCCCTACATGACACTGCCACTATGTATCACTGTCTGAATTCCTGGTTTTATGTGACGTTCCTCAGGCAAACCATTCCTTAGGCACTATTCTGATTAGGTGCCAGACACCATTCCTCAGGCAGTATTTCATACAGAAGTTCAGGATATCAGGCGAGTACATTCTCTGACCGTTTCGTACTTGCTAGGATTTATATTATTGCTCTAAATTACTTTACTTGATGCTGACACATTGGTAGCACGGATTGGTACATATGGATCTTTTCATGAGATGTTATCCCCCTCGGGAGCATCGGATACTGTATGTTTTATGCGTTTCACGAATCATTCCGTATCTCTATGCTTTCACTGATTCACGAATCGCTTGTGACACATGTACTCTCATGTTCACAGGGCCATCATGAATCACCTTCACGTATCACTCATTTTATGTGCCATGTGAAGTTTCACGAATCTTAACATAACTTGAACAGATCCTTGTGTATTGATTGGGGATGGGGAAGTAGAAATAGGCATGTGAATAATATCCAAGTAGCTGTAGTCATGAATCACTCTTAGCTGTAGTCATGAATCTTCCTATGCCATTCACATGTCTATATTTTACTCTGACTTACTAGTCACTGCTAGTTCTCTATTTATAGTAGATATTTCCTTACAGTTATCTCCTTTACTTCATATATTCTCTTTTCAGCGTTTCATGTATCTTACTCTATTGCATGCTTTATTTTTCCTAACTTGATATGAACTGCGTGAGATGTATTGTGCTCGCTCATGTCCTGACTGGACCTGTTGAAAATATTACAGAGGATGAGGATGAGGCCCTATGCACTACCTATTACGGAGCCGGCTTAGACGACACCTGCGACCTGGTTCCTCTGGAGGACCCAGCTGCAGTACAAGATGCGACTCCCATAGTCTATGCTAGATAGCTAGGCTTTATCTTTTTTTTAGCATTATTTATTCGACTTTCAGTTGTTGTTCTGAGATGTTGTATATATTTAGAGACTTGTATTGAGCTGGATGTTTCTTGAGTTGTTATCTTAGACACTTAGATTCTCTTTCTCTTATTTGTATGATATTGTGGTTCTGATCTATCTATCTACCTTTACTATTCTGTATCTGCCTTAGATGTGATTGAGACTGTTCTGTTATGTCACCTCCATTCGGAGTGTATATACTGTTCAGGTACCTTATATTGTTAAATGTTGTGACCTAGGACAGCATTCTACTACCGACACTGCGACGTAGGCTGGGTGTTGTTACGTTCTCGTACCCTCACAGTGGGTGCGGATCGTTATAGTGTTCGGGACGGGTCAGGCCAAAACAAAATTCCATGAATAATAATATTTATTCTAAAAATACTATTTTCCTAAATTAACAATTAATAATAATTATAATAAAAATTTAGCTAATAAAATTATCCAATTAATTAACAAAATTTTACGGGTTTCACAACATTCCCTCCTTAGAAAATTTTGTCCTCGAAATTAAAGGATAAGGTTAGGAGTTACCTCAGGTCTCAAATAGATACGGATACTGCTTCCGCATCTCGTCTTCTCGCTCCCAGGTAGACTCGCCTGGGAAATTGTGTTGCCACATAACTCTGACTATGGACGTCACAGAGTTTCTGGTTTTCTTCTCACCTCTGTCTAAAATTGCCACTGGCTTCTCTAGTACTGTGAGGCTGGGTCCAAACTCTAGCTCCGAATGGTCCCAGATATGACTCGGATCCGGGATGTAGCATCTGAGCTGTGAAACATAGAAGATGTTGTGCAAGCCTTCAAGATTAGCTGGTAGAGCTAATCGGTACGCTACTTCTCCGACTCGGCTCAAAACTTCGAATGGGCCGATGTACCTGGGGCTCAGCTTTCCTGCTCTGCTGAATCTGATAGTTCCTCGAGTAGGGAAAATCTTGACAAAAACACTATCTCCTACTTCGAACTCCAGTGGTCGACGACTGCTAATAGCCCAATGCTTCTGTCTGTCCTGAGCAATCATGAGCTTGTCTCTAATCACCTTTACCTTCTCTGCTGCTTCGGTCACCATCTCAGGTCTAAGCAATACTTTTTCTCCTACGTCATCCCAAGCAAGTGGAGTGCGGCAACGACGTCCGTAAAGTGCCTCGAACGGAGTCATACCGATACTAGCTTGGTAACGGTTGTTATAGGAGAACTCTACCAAGTGCAAGTGGTCTTCCCAAGACCCTCCAAATTCCAAGACGCAAGATCTCAGCATGTCATCTAGCGTCTGGATTGTTCTCTCTGATTATCCGTCAGTCTGGGGATGGTAGGCGGTGCTGAACTTCAATTGTGTTCCCAAACTGTCATGCAAGCTCTTCCAGAAGTGAGAGGTGAATCTGGTATCTCTGTCAGATACGATACTTACCGAAACTCCATGAATTCGGTATATATGCTGCATGTACAGTGCTGCCAACTTCTCGGTAGATAGACCAACCTTGAAGGGAATAAAGTGAGCTGACTTCGTCAGTCGGTCCACAATAACCCAAATGGCGTCCTTTCTTCCATGGGATCAAGGCAGTCCTGACACAAAGTCCATCGTTATGTGTTCCCATTTCCACTCCGGAATGTCTAGTGGATGCAACAGTGCTGCTGGTCTCTGCCCGCTGGCTTTCACTTGTTGACAAATCAAGCATCTAACCACAAACCTGGATACGTCCTTCTTTATTCCATACCACCATACTACAGTACGCATATCCTGATACATTTTATTAGCTTCTAGATGTATGTAATACTGCGACCGTTGCGCTTCTTGCATCAGCTCATTCCTCAGTTCGCCAGTTGGTACGCAAAGCCTCGTACCATGCCTTAGTACTCCATCGCTGGCGATTGAGAATCCTTCAAGTGTTCCTTCCAGCACTTGATCTCTGAGTTTGCAAAGCGTCTCGTCTTGAAATTGTGTCTTCTTGACTTTGTCCATCAGGCTTGAACGCACTTGCAACTGCATCATTGATGAACCATCTTCTGGTACAATGGCTTCTCTTTCTAGCTTTTTCATTTTCTCTTCAGGCAGTACAATCTCCAGTCCAAGCTTCTCTATGTCTTCTAGCAAATGTCGATCCTTGGTAAAAAACATTGCCATCGGGTATCGACTAAGTGCATCTGCAACAACATTAGCCTTACTCGAATGGTTCTGCAGGTCGATGTCGAAATCTTTCATCAGCTCCAGCCATCTCCTCTGTCGTATGTTCAGCTCCTTCTGAGTGAAAACATAATTAAGACTTTTGTGGTCTGTAAATATTTCCACTCTCTCTCCATAGAGGTAATGCTTCCACAGCTTCAGTGCAAAAGTAACTGCTGCAAGCTCCTGTCACTCCCCGTTCCCAGAATGCGTATTTTTATACATGTACAACTCATATATATTTATTTAATATTTATCATGTATCATCCTGTATTTAAATTCCTTTAATTTCATGTTAATTAATTATCTGCATTTTTTTCCTGCTTTTATTCTCTGCTTTAGTCTTATGTGGTTCGGCCTAGGTTGGTTTTTCTCGGGTTCATGGTGGTTCAATGAACCGACCCCCCACAAACCCCCACCTACCACCACCCTTCCCATTTAAAGCCCCCATCCCCTTCTCTCTCTTCATAAACTCTCCTTCTTCTTCCTCATCACTCTCTCCACCAACCAACAGCAGGCAAGTACATCTTGCTTCTTGCTTCCACTTGAGAACCATTTTTATGGTTCATTTGTCTTCTTCTCATGATTCTAAGAGAGTTTAGTACTTAGCATTTTTGATTTCTTTGGCTTGTTTCTTCTAGATCTAAGTTATTGTGTTTTCGGTTGACCATGGGTTTTGATCTCCCAACCTGGCGTGCTTTCGAAATAGATAGTTCCATATGGCAGAGCTTCTCATTCTTCACCATTCTGAACCATGGGAACTTCATTTTTGGCTTGGAACGAAGGTTCAGTCACGCTCACGTTCTTACGTGTCAGCGTGAATTTTTAGTCACGCTCACGTCTTTATATGCGTGCGTGAATTTTTAGTCACGCTCACGTCTTTACGTGTCAGCGTGAATTTTTAGTCACGCTCACGTCTTTACGTGTCAGCGTGAATTTTTAGTCACACTCACGTCTTTACGTGTCAGCGTGAATTTTTAGTCACGCTCACGTCTTTACGTACCAGCGTGACATTTTAATCACGTACACATATTTGCGTGCGTGCGTGAATTTCTTATCACGCTCACGCTGTGCGTGCGTGCGTGAGTTACTTTTCACGCTCACGTTAAGAATCACTTTTCACGCTCACGCTGTGCGTGCATGAATTACTTTTCACGCTCACGTTATGAGTGCGTGAATTATTTTTTCTCGCTCATGCTGAGCGTGCGTGAATTACTTTTCACGCTCACGCTGTGCGTGCCAACGTGAACCACTTTTCACGCTCACCCCTTCATATTAAGACTTGTTGGCGTGACTTATTGGCCTTAGCATAGACTTGTTGGCGTGACTTCCTGATCTGGGTGTTTCTATTTGTTCTATAATTTATTCATTTAATGGTGGCATGATAATTCCCCTATTATATCCTTACGCCTTTTTTTGAACTCGATCATCTTAGCATGTTAATATTTTGATACATATGGTTGTGTAGAACGTGCCTTGTGTCTTGACTGGCTAGTCATCTTATTGAATTAAATGAATGAGACACGTTCATGTTATGAACTATTGTAATCGATTAGCCGATCCCGAATATTGACATACAGGCATGTGCAGGCTTCAATTTATTTATTTCTCTACAGAGCAGCATGTGTACTTTATGGTCAAGGCATGATTACTCCGTGGTTAGTTTTTAATTGTTGTATTATGCTATGTAAGACCTACTACCTAACCGCATGGGTATCGTTGTAGAGTCGGGCATATCGTACTTTGTACGAAAGTACTCATTCTGAATGACCATGATCCACGGCATGGAACTTCACTCAACATAGAGACTATTAAGTCAAATAAAATAATGATGGCATGGAGAGAATGGATTCCCGAGTTCTTACATGGCAGCCCTCTTCGCTACTATTAGTGCCCGACAGGCCGGCTGGTTCCCACAGATACTGTAAACCTGCCACACGGACAGGGAGCGGTATCTGCTTATATTATTATTGTATATTGTATATTGATGACGGGCGTCCCGCTGGGACTCGTCTAATTCATGATTGGCGCAATTGATTGACCGGATAGACTAGCCTTGCTCGCACATAGTAAGAACTGAGGAATCTCTATTGCATAATTCCAGGATAACTTGGGACTCACAATAGCAAGCCGTAGGAGTTGATTGGCCGTTCAAGATGATTTGTTTGTGTACTGTACCTACTCTGTTGCCTAACTGAGATGATCAGAATGTCAGGACATGATGGGCCAACTTCTGTCCTTGTTTGGTTGGGAGGTTGGTTCGAAGTGTCGTGATGTTATGTGAATCCTAGTGGAAAGCAGAGATCTATTATTATATTCTCTTACTTACTGGTTTAATCCTTCATATCGTGCTTCCTTGTGGTACTTGCTATTAGAGGTCTAACCTCTCTGGTTTTGTATGGCCAGATTTAGAGCCGGTTCCCGAGGACTCAGCTTACTTCCACCTCCAAGATGGTCAATACTAGAGGAATGATCGCAGGAGGACTCGAGTGGGTTCCTTACTCCACTGCTCATTTTGTTATTTACTTTATACTTAGCCGTTTGGCACCAACATGTTAGTCGGATTGTCTTGTACTTACCTTTACATAATTGTAACTAAGTCAGACTGCAGCTGCTAATAATTGTGTATACTTGTCACATCTTCTGGCTATGTTTTGTAAAGCCAAATATCAAGAACATTTTGATTTAAGCGTTTAGGATGCCTTACTGCTTTATCTTACATGTTCTCTATTACTGTTTCTTATTTGAACGATTGAGACAATAGATGTGAAGTGACCATAGTAAGACTTTCATGTAGTATGCACCCCCTCGTCTGGTTAGACAGCATTGATCGTATTATACGGTATTCATCTACCCGTAATACGTAGCTGGCTGAGTCATTCCCCCGCTCTCCAGTATTCTGGTACTGGGGCGTGACAAGGTTTTAGTGGTGGCCCATGCAGGTCTGATTTCAGACTTGTGGGGTGTTTTGATTTATAGGATGTCTCAATCACACGTGTTCCCCCTTGATCTCATGATTCATTATTCTCAACCCTTGCTTGACATTCCGGTATCCTTTGACTTCATTGATCCTTAATGTCCAGTTGTTTGATTGTTCTCTTGTCCCTTTTCTTAGGGGCACTTCGTCCGCATCGGTCAGAGCTGGACAACAGCAGGGGCAACATGGGCAACATGACCAGGTTGGTCAGCAACAAGGGCCAGTCTCACCTCAGGAGACTATCCAAGAAGAAGTGATAGTAGAACCAGCAGCTGAACCGCAGTATCCAGAAGTTCCAATACCGCCCATAGTTCCACCTACCCAAGTGGACACACCAGCCCTTCTCGAGATCATGAGAGGAATGATGGCTACTCAGCAACATCAGATGTTGGCCCAGTAACGCATGCACACTCAGCTATAAGAGCAGAATGTGTTGCTCAACCAAGGATTGTAGATGGCTTTGGAAAGAGGAGTGAGGACTGATTTAGGAGCATCAGCCAGGTTTTGCAAGTACAACCCCCGCCGTTTCGAGGGCACGGAGGATGCCATCTCAGCAGATGCATGGCTTAAGGATATTGAGGCTATTCTGACAGCAGCTAAGGTACCGGCAGAAGAACATATAGATCTAGTAAAGTTGTTACTTCAGGATCTCGCACGTGATTGGTGGGAATCAGAGGAAGTGGGCATCAGACGTCCTGTGGCTTGGGACGATTTCACTACAAGATTCAAGACCAAGTACTATGGAGTTGTGGCACGGTTTGAGCTACAACAGAAGTTTATCAACCTCAGGTAGGCCGGTAAGACTGTAGATGCTTATGCAGCGGAGTTCTGCAGATTGAGTAGATTCGCCCCAGAGATGGTAGCAATAGAGAGCCAGAGGGCCATGAGATTTCAGCAAGGGTTTCATATTGAACTCTTGCAATTGATAGAGGGGCACAATTACCAAACTTTTGACGAAGTATTGACGGCAACTCGAAGATATGAGATCACCATTCAGAGGCTTGCGGTAAGGACTGGGGTTCAGAAGAGATCCCACAGCCAGGTTGAAGGAGGAGGGGGAGCAGCGCCCCGAACAACAGCACCATCCACTGGCATTCGTATCCACAATATGGCGATACGAGGACCAGCACCACCAAGACAGCAACAGCAGCAACAGAGGAAGAACCAGCAACCCCCGGCGGGCTGCACTTATTGCGGGAAGGTAGGACACACTAGAGATGTGTATCGGACATTGAATGGACTGTGTCTGATATGTGGAAATCCAGACCATCGGGTTACCACATGTTCCATGAATTCGAGGTCAGGAGGACCAGGGCAGCAGTTTCCTGCTCTGCCAGCACCAGGGGCAGGCCAGTATCGAGGACCAGCGGTGGCAGTAAGACCGTTGGCACAGCGTCTGTTAATGCCGTAGGCTCAGATGTTTCGGCAGCAGGGGCCGCCGATGCAGCAACACTAGCATAGACCACCCCAGCATCATCAAGGAAGGGGCCAGCAACAACATCAGGCTAGGTCGCAGCATAGAAACCAGCAAGGAGGTCGAGTAAAAGCATTCACTCTATCCTTGGAGGAGGCATTGGCATCGGGAGATGTTGTGGCATGTAACATTCTCGTCGTCTCATATCCCGCAGTAGCATTGTTTGATTCGGGAGCATCCCATTCATTTATATCTGCACAATTTACGGCACGACTGGGAATAGAATTCGAGGCATTACCAGAGAGGTTGAATATACTCACTGGTAATGGGCTCATAGGAGTTAGTAGAGTTATTTTAGCATGTAGCGTTGTAGTTTGTGGGCATTTCTTACCCGCCCGGTTGATAGAATTTCCTGTTAGAAATTTTGACGTTATCTTAGGCATGGACTGGCTGAAAGACAGTCATGCGACAATAGATTGTCGTAGAGGGAGTGTATCTTTTGATATTCCAGGCATGAAGCGGTTCACCTTAGTCAGATCAGGGGCAACTCTACAAGAGCAGGGAGTAGTAACGGCAATGGAAGAAGTTCAGGTTCCGAAGGTAGTTGAAGAGTTTCTAGATGTATTTCCTGAAGAACTTCCAGGTCTACCACCGATTAGGGATATTGAGTTCAGTATAGAATTGGCACCAGGAACTAAACCGATATCAGATCGAGTTTACAGAATGACAGATTCAGAGCAGGCCAAGGTATATCAGCACATAGAGGAACTGAAGGAGAAGAAGTTTATCCAAGCTAGCATATCGCCGTGGGCAGCACCAGTAGTACTTGTGGAGAAGAAGGATGGATCATCCAGATTGTACATTGACTACAGGAAGCTTAACGCGACAACAGTAAAGAACAAGTACCCATTACCCAGGATCGACGACTTATTTGATCAGTTGAGCAAAGCTAGAGTTTTCTCCAAGATAGATCTTCGTTCAGGGTACCATCAGGTGAGGGTTCGGAAGGAATATATACCCAAGATAGCATTCAGGTCGAAGTATGGGCATTATGAATTCTTAGTAATGCCGTTTGGTTTGACCAATGCTCCAGCAATTTTTATGGATTTGATGAATCGCATCTTTATGCCATATTTAGACCAGTTTGTCGTTATGTTTCTTGACGACATACTCGTATACTCTGCTAGTGAAGAGGAGCATGAAGACCACCTCAGGAAAGTGTTACAGGTTCTGAGAGAGAACCAGTTGTATGCCAAGCTCAGCAAGTGTGAGTTTTGGTCGGATCATATTTTATTTTTGGGTCACATCATATCAGGAGCTGGAGTAGCAGTAGATCCCAAGAAGGTAGAAGCTGTAAAAAGTTGGCCAGTACCCTAGACCGTAGCAGACGTGCGGAGTTTCTTGGGATTGGCAGGATATTACAGAAGGTTTGTGTCAGACTTTGCAAGGCTTTCAGCACCCATGACCCGCTTGACCCGGAAGGATGTGCCATTCGTTTGGTCGGCAGAATATCAGGTATCATTCGAGACTTTGAAGCAGAAGTTGATATCAGCACCTATTCTTACATTGCCAGTTGGACCCGGAGGTTTTACAGTATATTGTGATACGTCAGGTAAAGGACTTGGATGTGTCCTTATGCAACATAGAAAGGTGATAGCATATGCATCTAGGCAGCTTCGGGACCACGAGAAGAATTACCAAACTTATGATTTGGAGTTAGCGGCAGTAGTGTTTGCTCTGAAGCTATGGAGGCATTACTTATATGGTGACCGAGTGGACATGTACACAGACCATAAAAGTCTGAAGTACATCTTTACTCAGAAGGAACTAAACATGAGGCCGAAAAGATGGCTGGAGTTGATCAAGGATTATGACGTAGAGCTTCAGTATCATCCAGGCAAGGCTAATGTAGACGCTCTTAGCAGGAGAGGCGGTGCATTTATATTGACAACACAGAGGCATATCTTAGAAGACCTTCAGGAGATGGGCATCGAAGTTATACTTCCTAGTAATTTAGGAGTTCTAACAAGTCTGCAAGTTCAATCCGACTTGGTAGGCAGGATCAAGGCAGATCAGGCACAAGACCCAAGGATTCAGAAGCTTAGGGCAGAATGTGAGTCAGGACTCAGAAAGGAGATGAGAATTCATGAAGATGGTACACTTAGGTTTGGATCACGTCTATGTGTGCCTAGTGGAGATATCCGACAGGAGTTTATGGCAGAAGCTCACAGTTCTCAGTATTCTATTCACCCTGGAGGGACCAAGATGTACCAAGATATCAAGCAGCATTTCTGGTGGATCGGGATGAAGAGGGAGATAGCTAGATTTGTTTTCCGTTGCCTGGTATATCAGCAAGTGAAGGCAGAACAGCAGAGACCAGCTGGGTTATTGCAACCGCTTTCTATCCCGGAATGGAAATGGGAGCATATTACAATGGACTTTGTGACCGGTTTACCGAGATCACCAAGTAGTAAGGACGCTATTTGGGTAATAGTGGACCGATTTACAAAAGTAGCACACTTTTTTCCTTTCAGAGTAGGGCAATCTACAAAAAAGTTGGCAGAGTTGTATATGCAGCAGATAGTCAGGCAGCATGGAGTCCCTGTCAGTATTGTGTCGGATCGAGATACCCGCTTTACATTACATTTCTGGAAGAGCTTACATCATAGTCTGGGTACCAAGTTAAGATTTAGCACGGCCTACCATCCGCAGACGGATGGGCAATCAGAAAGAATGATTCAGACTTTAGAAGATATGTTACGAGCTTGCACTCTAGATTTTGGAGGGTCTTGGGAGAGTCATCTGTACTTAGTCGAGTTCTCATACAACAATAGTTATCAATCCAGTATCCTGATGGCGCCATCGAAGCACTATATGGTAAGAAGTGCAGGTCGCCGCTTGCATGGGATGATATCGGAGATAGGAAGATGTTAGGCCCAGAAATGATTATTCAGACGGTTGAAGTGGTTAAGGGAATTAGAGAGCGACTTCGAGTTGCGCAGGACCGGCATCGTCATTGGGCGGACCAGCATCGTAGGCCGTTAGAGTTATCTATTGGGGACCACGTATTCTTGCGGATCTCACCTACTCGTAGGGTCATTAGATTTGGCGTTCGCAGGAAATTGAGTCGGCGGTACGTGGGCCCATTTGTTATCCTTGATCGGATAGGCGATGTTGCTTATCGTTTATCCCTCCCACCTTCGTTACGAGAGGTGCATGACGTGTTTCATGTATCTCAATTACGTAGGTATGTATCGAACCCAAGCCATATCCTCGATTATTCTGAGCTGGTTGTTGGTACCAACCTGTCTTACGAGGAACAGCCTGTGTCCATTTTAGACCGAAGAGAGAAGATACTTAAGAACCGAATAATTAGTCTTGTCTGTGTTGCTTGGGGTCATCACTCCTTGGGTGAGTCAACGTGGGAACGTGAGGATGATATCCGATCACGGTATCCACACCTGTTTGACTCACAAGGTATATCTCTTTCTGTATACCTTGATTGTCCTGATTCTTCATGCTTATCACCTTATGGGTAGAGCTACTTGATATCGTGGATTGATGAATTTACATATATAGTACTTGCTTTTGATATGGTAAAATGATTGCTTGCTCACTAGAATTGCTTGTATTAGTTTAGCTCCGATATTTCTACCTGCTTGGATTTGAAATTTTGAGGACGGAATTTTTCTAAGGTGGGTAGAGATGTCACTCCCCGTTCCCAGAATGCGTATTTTTATACATGTGCAACTCATATACATTTATTTAATATTTATCATGTATCATCCTGTATTTAAATTCCTTTAATTTTATGTTAATTAATTATCTGCATTTTTTTCCTGCTTTTATTCTCTGCTTTAGTCTTATGTGGTTCGGCCTAGGTTGGTTTTTCTCGGGTTCATGGTGGTTCAATGAACCGAACCCCCACAAACCCCCACCTACCACCACCCTTCCCATTTAAAGCCCCCATCCCCTTCTCTCTCTTCATAAGCTCTCCTTCTTCTTCTTTTTCTTCCTCATCACTCTCTCCACCAACCAACAGCAGGCAAGTACATCTTGCTTCTTTCTTCCACTTGAGAACCATTTTTATGGTTCATTTGTCTTCTTCTCATGATTCTTAGAGAGTTTAGTACTTAGCATTTTTGATTTCTTTGGCTTGTTTCTTCTAGATCTAAGTTGTTGTATTTTCGGTTGACCATGGGTTTTGATCTCCCAACCTGGCGTGCTTTCAAAATAGATAGTTCCATATGGCAGAGCTTCTCATTCTTCACCATTCTGAACCAAGGGAACTTCATTTCTGGCTTGGAATGAAGGTTCAGTCACGCTCACGTTCTTACGTGTCAGCGTGAATTTTTAGTCACGCTCACGTCTTTACGTGCGTGCGTGAATTTTTAGTCACGCTCACGTCTTTACGTACGTGCGTGAATTTTTAGTCACGCTCACGTCTTTACGTGTCAGCATAAATTGTTAATCACGCTCACGTCTTTACGTGTCAGCGTGAATTTTTAGTCACGCTCACGTCTTTACGTGTCAGCGTGAATTTTTAGTCACACTCACGTCTTTACGTATCAGCGTGAATTTTTAGCCACGCTCACGTCTTTACGTGCCAGCGTGATATTTTAGTCACGTACACATCTTTGCGTGCGTGCGTGAATTTCTTATCACGCTCACGCTGTGCGTGCGTGCGTGAGTCACTTTTTACGCTCACGTTAAGAATCACTTTTCACGCTCACGCTGTGCGTACGTGAATTACTTTTTACGCTCACGTTATGAGTGCGTGAATTACTTTTTCACGCTCACGCTGAGCGTGCGTGAATTACTTTTCACGCTCACGCTGTGCGTGCCAACGTGAACCACTTTTCACGCTCACCTCTTCATATTAAGACTTGTTGGCGTGACTTGTTGGCCTTAGCATAGACTTGTTGGCGTGACTTCCTGATCTGGGTGTTTCTATTTGTTCTATAATTTATTCATTTAATGGTGGCATGATAATTCCCCTATTATATCCTTATGCCTTTTTTTTGAACTTGATCATCTTAGCATGTTAATATTTTGATACATATGGTTGTGTAGAACGTGCCTTGTGTCTTGACTGGCTAGTCGTCTTATTGAATTAAATGAATGAGACACGTTCATGTTATGAACTATTTTAATCGATTAGCCGATCCCGAATATTGACATACAGGCACGTGCAGGCTTCAATTTATTTATTTCTCTATAGAGCAGCATGTGTACTTTATGGTCAAGGCATGATTATTCGGTGGTTAGTTTTTAATTGTTGCATTACGCTATGTAAGACCTACTACCTAACTGTATGGGTATCGTTGTAGAGTCGGGCATATCGTACTTTGTACGGAAATACACATTCTGAATGACCATGATCCACGACACGGAACTTCACTCAACATAGAGACTATTAAGTCAAATAAAATAATGATGGCATGGAGAGAATGGATTCCCGAGTTCTTACATGGCAGCTCTCTTCGGTACTATTAGTGCCCGACAGGCCGGCTGGTTCCCACAGATACTGTAAACCTGCCACACGGACAGGGAGCGATATCTGCTTATATTATTATTGTATATTGTATATTGATGACGGGCGTCCCGCTGGGACTCGTCTAATTCATGATTGGCGCAATTGATTGACTGGATAGACTAGCCTTGCTCGTACATAGTAAGAACTGAGGAATCTCTATTGCATAATTCCAGGATAACTTGGGACTCACAATAGCAAGCCGTAGGAGTTGATTGGCCGTTCAAGATGATTAGTTTGTGTACTGTACCTACTCTGTTGCCTAACTGAGATGATCAGAATGTCAGGACATGACGGGCCAACTTCTGCCCTTATTTGGTTGGGAGGTTGGTTCGAAGTGTCGTGATGTTATGTGAATCCTAGTGGAAAGCAGAGATCTATTATTATATTCTCTTACTTAATGGTTTAATCCTTCATATCGTGCTTCCTTGTGGTACTTGCTATTAGATGTCTAACCTCTCTGGTTTTACATGGCCAGATTTAGAGCCGGTTCCTGAGGACTCAGCTTACTTCCTCCTCCAAGATGGTCAATACTAGAGGAATGATCGCAGGAGGACTCGAGTAGGTTCCTTACTCCATCGCTCGTTTTGTTATTTACTTTATACTTAGCCGTTTGGCACCGACATGTTAGTCGGATTGTCTTGTACTTACCTTTACATAATTGTAACTAAGTCAGACTGCAGCTGCTAACAATTGTGTATACTTATCACATCTTCTGGCTATGTTTTGTAAAGCCAGATATCAAGAACATTTTGATTTAAGCGTTTGGGACGCCTTACTGCTTTATATTACATGTTCTCTATTACTGTTTCTTGTTTGAACGATTGAGACAATAGATGTGAAGTGACCATAGTAAGACTTTCATGTAGTATGCACCCCCTCGTCTGGTTAGACAGCATTGATCGTATTATACGGTATTCATCTACCCGTAATACGTAGCTGGCTGAGTCATTCTCCCGCTCTCCAATATTTTGGTTCTAGGGCGTGACAGCTCCAAATCATACGTGGGATAGTTCTTTCCATGAGTCCGTAATTGCCTAGATGCGTAAGCAATTACTTTCCCGTGTTGTTGAAGAACACAACCCAATCCTTTACCAGAAGCATCACTGTAAATTGATAAATCGCCGGTACCTGCGGGTAGCGCAAGTATCGGTGCCGTTGTAAGTCTTTTCTTCAGTTCCTCAAATGCTGACTTGCAAGCTTTAATCCACACAAATTCTTCGTTCTTTCTTGTGAGCTTCGTTATCGGCTCAGCAATCCTGGCGAAGTCCTTCACAAATTTTCGATAGTAGCCAGCTAAGCCCAAGAAACTTCTGATTTTAGCAACTGAACTTGGTGTACTCCATTTCACAATAACAACTATCTTCTTTGGATCCACCGAAATTCGTTCTCCTGTGACAACATGGCCCAGAAAATCCACCTTTTCTAAGAAGAATTCACATTTAGATAGCTTACCATAGAGCTTCTCCCTCCTTAAGGTTCCCAGAACTTTCCTTAGGTGCTCTTCATGCTCTTCTTTGGTCTTCGAGTAGACCAGGATGTCATCAATGAAGACAACAACAAACTGATCTAGATATTCATGGAAGACCTTGTTCATAAGGTTCATGAATACTGCAAGAGCATTTGTCAATCCAAACGACATGACCAAAAATTTATACTGACCATATTTTGTGTTGAATGCCATCTTTGGAATATCCTCCTTCTTGACCTTGATTTGATGTGTAACGCCCCAGTCCCAAAATACGTAGGACTAGGAACGTAGACATGCCAGCTGTATTCATATGAAGTATACTCCAATATATGGAAGCCTCGTATAAATACATAAGCTGTAAAATACAGTAGAACCATAACTAATCTCATCCACACAGAATAAATGAATAAAAGATCATATAATGAAAATGAATTTGTCTTGATACAATATGTTGGGCGGAGACAAATCCACTACCAACAAAAATAAGAAAAAGTACATAGAAAATGAAATGAGTAGCGAGCGAAGCGAAGACGATCCAAATGCAATCATCCTCGAAGAAATAGCGAAGATCACGGCTAGAGCTAGAACACCTGCGAAAGACAATAGCACACACCTGGCAAGACAACCAGGTCCTCAGAGGGACGTAACAAGACACATAATAGCATGCCATATAAACTGAATAAATATTGCTCAAATAAATAAGTAAATCGAATTATAACATGTTCCAATACGCACCTACTGAACGAGCGTACCATCCCCCTAACCAAACAAGGACAAGAGATGGTAAACTAATTCACGGCGACGTATCTTTCCATGCTAAGAATCCGATATGGTATCCGGACCCCAACAAGGTTCAATACCTTCTCATCGAAGTAGTAAGTCACACCTACAACCAAACAAGGACAAGATGTGATGAACTAATCTGCGACAAGTTATTGTTCCAAGTCACGGTCAGATACAAGTACCCAAACCAAAAGTACTCGTACCTAACGGATAAGGTAGCCTACCGTTCTAAGTGATATGTTGTTAAGAATAACCCTTCCTGCGCATGGACCCTGGCTGAATAGGATTGGCATAGTCCCCCTTTTGGGCACTAGAGGCCCCATCAGGAAGAGCATGAATAATCATGGGTCATCAACCCCGTATCTCCAGCGGAGAGTCCGGGTCATAAGGGAAGTGCATCGAAGCCCATACGCTAAGGAATTGTCCTCCCCGCCCAATGCCTACTGTATTGTATCCACAACACAAACCACTATAACCGCTAAGTCAAACTAGCATGCAACTTCTATTAGCGGTTATTCCTATCGCACGGCTTGTACGTACTGGTGGCCAGCCAATCACGCACTTCCGTGTTCTACATGCGACACACAACTTCGTGTTTACAACGTGTCAAGGCCAATAAATGCAACACACGAGGTGGTCCCTTAATCTAGGTTTAATTTGTAAGAAAAATAATACACAACAGGAAACTGAATAGTAAATTCTAACAGTTATGCTATGTATCACAGTTTATAAAGAAAATAATGAACATGCATGAAATATGAGCTAAAATAAATAAACAGCTAATGGCAAGGTGTCTTGCCTGGTAGTACGCCTGGTGTGCTGCGATGATCAAGCTGGCATGAACTATGACTTCGGTGCAACAACTGTACATGGTGACCTCTGATGGTGGTACAGACCAGTGCATCGGGTCCAGAACGGTCAGTTTGGTTAGGGACGATATAGGGATGGTATGAATTTGGCGAGGAAATAGGAATAATGGGCTTGGTTACGAATAGAAGGATAGTCAAGAGAGATGAAATAAATAATATATATGTTTTTTTTGAAAACTATTCATCGCCTTGAAAATATATATTTTCATTAGTCAAATTACTCTAAGTTGAAAATATATGATTAAAGTGGAAGCTATATTCCAAAAATTTAAACCATCCGTTTTAGATAAATATATAAAAATATATTTCTAAATAATTTAGACCTAAAATATAATTGGCTAAATATATGTGTCTATAATCGAAAAGAATATTTCAGTGTTTCAAAAACTACTAAAAATTTTGCTAAAAAAATAATAGTAATAATAATGTAAATAATAGTTTTTAACAAACAACAAATTAATATATGATTATTTAAAAGAATGACACTATTTAAATAAATGATAATAATACTACTACTAATAATAATAAGAATAACAAATAATAATAATGATAACTAATAATACAGTAAGTAATAGTAAAACCAAAAGTATATTAAAAATAATAATAATAATAATAATAATAATAATAATAATAATAATAATAATAATAATAAGAAAAATAACACAACAGTAAAAAAAACTAAACAGAGTTGAACAAACGAACACAAAACAAATCAAAAAAAAAAACACACACAAAACGAAATATCAAAACAGTAGGAAGCAACTATTCCTTATTAGAAAAAAAAGAGGGGAGGCTCGAGAGTAGAGAGAGAGTGAGAAGTTGGGAAAATCGAGGAAGCAGGGGGGAAAAAGAACGGCGGAGCGGTCGAGCCACCGCTCGCCTGCGCCCGTTGTACGGAGGCGGAGGAACGGGAAGGGGGCGGCGGAGCTTTCGGTGGCGTGCCTCTCGCGGAGGAGCGGTGTGCGGAGGCTGGCCTCGGGCGGCGAGGAAGAGGAGAGGAAGACGGAGAAGCGGCGCGGTGGTCGGGATCAGTGCGGTGGTCGCTGCACAAGGAGGCGGGCGGAGGCGGCGCTCCGACGGGCGCGCGGAGAGGGATACGAGAGGGAGGAGGAAGGCGGTGGCGGATCTGGGAGGGAGAGTGGAGTCGGGGGTCGGGCGGCGAGCCGGAGGGCAGACGCAGTGGACTCGGCCAGCGGTGCGAGGAGGAAAATAGGGGAAGTCGGCCGGCGGAAGGGTTTCTAAGGGGCGGCGCACGCTAGCGCGGCTGCCAGTGCTCAGGCACGGCGGATGCTCACCGGCGCGATCGCGGTACTGGGCCGGTGGGGTCAGGCAGTGGCGGTCAGTGACTTGGCGGAGGGGGTCGACCACTCGGCGAACTCCGGGGAACGTCTGCCGGTGCGGAGGTGGATCCAGTCTCGAGGAGTCCGGCGACGCAGGCTTAACCCTTGGCGAGGCGGAACAAGGCGGAGGGTCTTCGCCGGAGTCGGCAGCCAAGGACGAAGGTGAGTACGGTGGTGGCGGGGTTTAATTTTCTAGGGTTTTCTATCTTTCCTTTCCATTTTTACTGTGGTTTCCCTGGGTCGCCGGCGGGTTGCGCCGGTGACGGTGGTGGTGGTGGTCGGAAGATGGCCGGGGCGGGGGTTGTCAGTGATGGTGATGTCGGAGTTGGTGGTGACAGTTGTGGTCCGTGGTGGCGGGGGATACGTATGGTGGTGTGTTCGGATGGGGTTTGGCCGGGGCTGGAAGCGTTGTGCCACGGTGGTCAGGGAGGCGGAGAGTGGTAGAAAAGGCAGGGTGTGGCCGTCATAGGGGTCGTCGGACTTGAGGCTGTTGGTGATGGTTCGGGTGCCGAGGAGGTGGCCGGGAACAGAGGCTGTGGTCAGAGGGTTAGGATTTAGGATTTAGGATTGGATATTTGATTGTGTCGGGTCTGTCGACATGGGAGGATAAAATTGTACATGTAAAAATATATGGAATAAGACGGGGAGGGAACACGGACACGGTACACGGGGTTGAGAATTAATTGTGGAGAAAAATAATGTGGATGATAAAAATATTGGAGGAGTACCTGCCTATTTATAGGATGTGAAAATTTCCAATTGGATAGGAACTAGGAATAGATTAAAACCCAAGTAGATAATTCCTAATTTAATTTAAAGCAATCAAATTCAAATCCAAAATCTAATTTAAATCAAATCAAATTCCCTTGTTTAAAATCAATTCAAATAAATTAAATTCTAATATTGATATCTATTTAAATAAATCCAAAAATCAAATCACGATTTAAATGGCCAAAAATAACTTCCAAATATATTTTTCAAAATACCAATAATAATTTTGAAAATAATAAATATTTTTAAATATCTTTTTGAACAATGAAATATTAATAATAATAAATCTCGAAAATTATACTTTTATAGACCAATAAATAATTACGAAAAATTATAGGTTTGTACAAATAATATTTTCGTAGATATACTTTTCTAATATACCATTTTATAGAAAAAATACCTTATAATTTTAACTGCATAAATAAAAGGCTTTTTATAATTAAAACTATAAACTTGAAATGATAGCTAGAAGTAATTATTACCTATATTATTTTGAAACTATAAAATAATAAATAAAATATTTTTCTAAAATATGTACGCTCGCACATATTCGCACTCGTCGAGCAAAAATAAAATTTCGTGCGCGACGTAAAATACGACCATGCGACGTACAATACAAAATTTTAAATCCGTACAAATATTAATAAAAAAATAATTAGTAGAAATTTAGGGGTTTTACATGATGGTAGCCAGATCGAAGGTCTATCTTCGAGAATACCTTAGCTCCATTTAGTTGATCAAACAGGTCATCGATCCGGGGCAGAGGGTACTTATTCTTGATGGTGATATTGTTCAGCGCCCGGTAGTCAATGCACATCCGCACAGTCCCGTCCTTCTTGGGCACGAACAAGACATGTGCTCCCCAGGATGAAGCTCCATCTCTGATAAATCCAAGGGCCTTCAGCTCATTGATCTGATCCTTCATTTCCTTGACCTCCTTAGGGTTGACTCTGTAGCATCCCCGAGAAATAGGGGCAGAGCTGGGAACTAGGTCGACGGTGAATTCTATATCTTGATCAGGGGGTAATCCTGGAAGACTATCAGGGAAGACATCCATGAATTCTGCTATGATAGGGTGAGGAGGTCCAGATTCTTCGGTGATAGAAGAGTAGGTAATACCCTCCATATCTTCCGGAGCTCGAGAGATTTCAAACTCCGTCTCTCCAGGTGGGCTGAAGACTACACATCCTCTGTGACAATCTATCAGCGCATGCTTCTTACTTAACCAGTCCATTCCTAGGACTACATCATAGTTAGGTAAGGGCATCACAAGTAAGGGTGCTAAGAATTTGTGTCCTGATATAGTTATAGGACAGTTACAGGTCTCAGTGATGGACATGGGTCCACCACCAGTCATCACTCTACATATCTTTTTGCTAAAAACCGTAACTAGATGGTGTGCATAGATGAATTTTGTTGCTATAAAACTGTGTGAAGCACCCGAATCAAATAATACTAAAGCAGGATGTGAATGCACATAAATGGAACCTATGATGACATCAGCGGTAGGTTCCTGCTTTGGCTCTTGCTCGTCTGCTGTTAGGGCAAAATCTCGTCCAGTCTTCTGTTGGTGTTGTCCAAACTGTTGTTGTTGAGTGGGTAGGAGAGCCTTCTGCGGTGTTTTTCCAGTCCGGTTGAATGCCTTGGGGCAGTCCCTCACTTGGTGGGTGGCAGACCCACAAACTAGGCAGTGTCCTAGCCTTTTCCTGCAGATGTTTGCCTGATGTCCTACCCTCTTATAGAAATCACAGACAGGAATCTGCTTCTGAGGCACTCTGTCATTGGTCCTCGCCTGATGGTGCTGCTGCTGGTGGTGAGAAGGCATGTTGTTATTATTGTGGTTGGGCCTCTTCTGATTACTCTGGAAGTTGCTAGTTCCAGAATACTCCCTCTTTGAACGAGCAGGCTGACTCTTCTCTATATCCTGAGCTTGTATTAGGATCCTCTCATACGTCTTGGCACCGCCTGCGATCACTGGAGTGCAAATTTCTTTCCTCAGTCCATACATTAATCTTTCAGCACGATTGGTGGGGTCAGCAACCAAGTTCTTGGCAAAGCGACTAAGTTGACCAAACTCTGTCGCAAATTTACCAACCGTCATGTTCCCTTGCTTCAGATTCTGGAACTGTCTTTCCATCTTCCGCAACTCTGGTGTTGGGAAGAACTTCCTGCGGAACAACCTCTTGAAGGTGTTCCAGTCAAGCTACCTGTCCTGGAGTCGGGGTTCATTCCGATACCAGGTGCTTGCTACATCTAGCAGTTGGAGTCCCACAGCTTCAACTTGAAGGTCATCAGGAAGTCGAGCAACGCTCCATGCTGTCGCGCCATTCGTCAGCATAAATGATTCCCTCGGTTCCTTTGAAAGGTCGAGGGCCCAGCTTCTTGAATTTCTCAATATCGTCGACTTTAGCAGGCCTTGGTTCATATTGGGCTGCTTCTCCTCTCTCCAGTACAGCCATAGCCACATTATGGGCATTCTCCGTGCCTTCTCTATTAATCGCCGTCTTTTCGCGATGAGCTTCAGCTTGAGTTCTCTGTGCCTCAAGCACTCCTCGTAGCAGGCCTACGAGGTCGGTGGGGTTCACGGGCACTGGTGGGGCAGCTGGAACGGGCACTTCCATAGGAGCTTGTTGTTCAGTCCGGGAAGATGTAGGATCTGACACTTGGGTAGTAGTGTAAAATCTACGGGGTGCTGGTGCATTATGGGGACGATTAGTCAACTGCCGAGGTGTAGGATCCGAACTTGATTAAGGAGGTAGGGTATGATCGGGTGTTGACAACCCATCGCCAGCAGGGTTGGTCTTGTCTGTGGCCATCCTCTGGAAGGTTTAGGATTGCAAAACATAAGCAAGGTAGCCTACCAGTCTATAACAAACAAAAATATTTATTTATAATATATTTCGGTCCTATGTTGTGACAAATTAATGTTCTAGTGTTCTAAATGTTTCTAGATATATTTACCTAAGTTGTTGTTCTGATCTGCATGGGCCACCACTAAAAATATGTCACGACCCGGTCCCAAATTGTTGGGTCGAATCGGGTCATGCCCAACCTGCACCGTTGTGAGACGGCGACAGTAAGCTGTATCTTATTGCAGGTAATCACAACAACACAATATATGTGTCACAACTTCTAAAATTACGAATATTAAAACTTGTCCAACAAAAAGATTCATCTGATACATCTAATAAAATATAACTATCTTTTAATCCAAACATCAAAACTAAAAAGAAAATGTCATCAGCTAGAAAGTTGGCTCATCAGGCCCGAGATCAACATCGTCCGATTGGGACTCTGGCAGCACAGCTGGGTAGAGCTCAGGATCGTAATAGCTATTAATCAATAGCTCAGCATCATCAATGGAACCTATTGGGGGTGGAGAATCCAGTCAAGAAAGGAGCAAAGTATAATTATGAAAATCTAACAATTCAACTAATAATTAGAAGTTTGCAATTTTAAACAGTTTGAAATACTTGAACAATATTTTCCATAATTGAGAACAATGTGATTTGAATATGTAATGCTTATGACCAGCTTGGGTTGTAGAATAGTCCTAGTGATACGATACGGCTTATCCCCGTGTGAAAAGAAGTAAGCTCGCACAATTATGCAATATGAAGGTATTGGCCATAGAACACTACACTACTCCACCAATATCCCATAATCAATAACAATCAATACTCTAGGAGAGAGTTTCGTGTAGCAATGTGGTTTAATCTTGCAATATTTCAATTACTAATTAAATTAAAAAATAAACACAACCGTACTTGCCTTGGTTTATGACTGGATTGGAAAGTCGGTTCCGGAAAAGAATTCAGACTCGTCCTCGAAATCCTACAGTTGAGAATCCTGACTTAGCATCAATGAGGAAACCATATCTAGGTGTGCTAGTTACAATCTCTAAAATTTGATCCTAGTCAAGTTTTATGTTGTTACAGTCATAACACGTTTATCGATGCGATTCAAAGTCATTAATTTAACGAAATAAAAGTCAAGTTAACATTTTATTAGAAAAATTCGCATTTTCCAACTATTTGGCAAAACTTTGTATTTTATAATATATATATATATATATATATATATATATATATATATATATATATATATTAGGTTTTTCTTTTAATGAGAAAACATGAAATTGTCTAAGTTACAAACTTGAAATCTTATTATTTAATGTGAGAAAACTCTTATTAATTTTCTATATTAAAATAAATATTCATTTTATTATTAACGCGTTTACCTACGAACCAACAATCCAGAAAAGAAAAAATCTATACTACACATTATAGGTCCACAGAAAAGAAATAGAAAAACTTGGGCTTATGCCCTTACAATTATTTAAATAAATTAATTTAGAAATTTTCTGCTGGTGAGTTCTGAATGCCGGGAAGCGGTACATTCAGCAGGCCGTGGCACTGCTCCCAAAATACTAAGAACAGTAATTTGTTCTAAAATAAATTATAATAAAATATATTTTATGAAAAGAGGTCTCATACTTGGTCATTGAAATCTCATGTTGTATTTAACTAATGCATCAACGTCCGGAATAGCCGATTTCGTTTGCATTTAGCTAGGGCCCATGAACCGATATGGTCGTCGCCCAAAAATGATACATAAATTCATATTTAAAACCAACAATCAAGTTGTAATTTGTTTTGCAAAGACCTGAATTTGAAAATAGTTTTATTCAAAACTTTAAAATATATTTTCCAAAAATTTGGAAAGCACCTCCTCTATAATTAGGACAACCCAATCATAGGAAAATGCCAACACCCAAAATATTCCAAACTAGGAATAATATACCACAAAATAATCCCAAATCAGGGATACCAATTTATTCAACCCAAATGTAGATTTTTAGTTCTAAAAATCAATAATCACAGAACCTTTTCCGAAATATAAAATTCGAAGAATCCGAAATAAAATTCGGAAAACCGAAAACCACAGAACCATATTTCGGAAAAATTCGAACTCAAAAATTTTGAGAACCATAGAACCACAAAACAAAAACTACAGAAATCATTTCGAAACGGAGTTCGGAAGGTCCGAAACCATAATCGCAACGAATCGATCTAATTCTGATCGGGAACCATGTCATCATAGACCCAACAAGAGGGACACGGGGACTTGAATTTATACCTCAATTGCTCGGCTAGAGCTCTCAGATGAATAAATAAATAAAATTATCCGTACAGACATCGGAATGCTCGGGACAAAACTCAGATCCGATCGCGGGAAGCGGCCGTGCGAGTCGGGAACGGCGGAAGGCCAGGTGCGCTGAGGAGGCGGCTCCGGCACGATTGGGAAGCGGCTGCGGTAGTAGCTCCTCGGGGAAGATCGGGGTCGGGGGTCGCCGGTGGGTCGGGTGGCAGAGGAGGACACCGCGGGGTCGGGCCGACGGCGAGGAGGTCGCTGCGCAGGGGTCGCCGGCGGGTCCCAAACTCGGGATTTGGTGCTAGGGCTTGGGCGAAATTTGGGGAAAGGATGAAGAATGATGAAGGGGGAGAGGAGCCATATATAGGGGAAAGGAGCTAGGAGTTACGAAAGAGGAAGGGGCGGCGGTGGCTGGCGGTTTCGGAAGGGGAAGCGAGGGGGCCGGCAGTTTCGACTGCAAAAAAGTCTTCGGAGTGAGAGATAGAGAGAAAGAGTAATGGAAAGGAAAGGAAATGAATTCTTTCCTTAAAAGGATAATTAATAAATATAATATATACATAGATTTAAGTAATGAAAAAAATGTTTCGAAAAAACCGAGATTTGGTTTTCGGTTTTCGGAAAAGGGTCAAGATGGGTTCGGGACGGGTCAGGCCAAAATAAAATTCCATAAATAATAATAATTTTTCTAAAAATACTATTTTCCTAAATTAACAATTAATAATGATTATAATAAAAATTTAGCTAATAAAATTATCCAATTAATTAACCGAAATTTTACGGGTTTCACAGTTATGCTCGAAGAGCCATAGAAGCTGATGCACTTTTGAAAAGGGCCAGTCGTCGTACTATGGACTGAGTTGCGCTCGGGCCAATAACTGTATTAGTAGCCATATTGGAGTTTCTCTGTGTCTGGCTGTGAAGTGGTTTGCTCTGGCGAGGCTGCACAACTGAAGGGGCTGTGCGTTTGGAGCTCTATGGGAGCAGACTTTGATGGCGACCGTATTCACATCTGCTATCCACAGTCCCTTGAGGCATTTTTTGTGTTTGTCCATGACGATCACACTTTGAAGATTAACCCCATTGTAGATCTTTATGAGTTTTTATTTCTTTTCATGTAATCAACTAGAGTCTGTAATAGATCCTTGTAGCCATGATTTTAATAAAAAGAAATTTTTATGATCTTTTATGTTCTGTGACTTTGTCTTTTTGTCTGCGCGTTTGGTCACCTACGCTTTTGTGAAGCTCGGTGGGTATTGAGAACACCTACCTGCACTTTTGACAATATCTGCACATTTTCATGCTTCTACAACCTGTAGTGGTGTTTTCTTCAGGCTTTTGTCAAAATAAGTCGGCTGCTTGCCCTTGTCAACTGTTGTTGGCTTAGAAGGGCCTGATTCCGCTTGAGGCGATGATGCCAAAGGAACATTTATGGCAGGAGGAGATGCTGCCGGAGGAACATTATATACAGGAGGATGAGTGACAATATTCTCTTGTCCTTCTGGGTAGTCTCTAAGATAGAGCCTTCCAGACCTGGTACCAGCCATAGCTCCTTTTTCTGGAACAGGTGAGAAAGAAACCTTGTTGCAGTCTTTCAGTCGTGTCTTGCATCTGGATGATTTCTTCTTTTGAAGAAAAGAATGATCTATCCAGAATCTTAAGCCGATACGGGACTGATTATCTTGAAGACGTAGAAAAAAGAGGTATCGGAGACCCGTTTCCATCATTTAAGCTAGGAGCTTTCTATAGGTCGTATCCCATTTTCATCATCAGTTCGCGGGACTGTTGACTACACCGATAGAATTTTTGTTGGTATTTGATCTCTGGCTTTGCTGACACAATCGTTGAAGAGGAAAGCAAAGTTGTCGCTGGAGTAAATGTGTGTTCAGAGGAGGAACATGACCATCTAGTGAAGTAGATTCACTTGAAGTCATATGACACAACATATATTGGGCCGTCTTCTTTGACTTGGTAGAAGAAGTAGATATCTTCGGTTAAAAGTCGGCTACCAAATCAGGATGAATCCACATGATTTTGCCTTTGTCAGTTGATAAAGGTACAAAGCCGTCACTTCTTGTTGGTGGAAGGTTGACGATCTCCAAGGTAGCCTTCGGGATAGGAACAACACCATCCTGTACTAGTTGAGCAGGGAAGTCACCAAACTGTAGAGAGACGACATTGGCAGACACTGTCTTCTCGTCTTGTTGAAGAGCGATTGCTTCGGCATTAATCAACTCTTGGATCTTCCCTTTGATAACATAACACGCCCTGGTTGGATGCCCCCATAACCTATGATACATGTAATATTTAGGATTGTCAGTTTTACCTACATCATCTGGCCGTTTAGCGTCGGGCAGTTGAAGTTTGTTTCTTTTTATTAGATAATCAAATATGCAAAGGATGTCGTCTTCATCAAAGGAATATTCCTCTTTGGGACATGGTGCCCTCTGTGGAGGTGCCGTCATTGTAGGTGTCGGCTGACTCACGTTGATAGCCATGGCTTCTGTGCCTTTACGGTTGTTTTGACGACCTCCACTGTTGGTAGCAGGATGCTCATCTTTGTCGAGGTTAGGCATCAGGATGCTTAGCTGCTTGAACTTATCAACACCATCTTTGGCTGCCCTGGTACTTACAATGATGGAACCCCAATCTTAGAATTTTGTGGGTCCCGTCCACATGCTGACAATAGGTATCTATAGTCAACACATCGGGAGTAGCCAAAGCCATTTTGAGTGCTTCGCAACGGAAACGCTCTATGAAATGTTCAACAGTTTTATTAGGCCTTTGTTCGATTTTAGTACAGGCATACATGGTCGTGTCATTTGTTCCTTCATAGAACTGGTCCAGGAACATTTGTTTTAATGTTGCAAAGGATATTATGCAACAATCTAGCAAACTACCATACCAGTCATAGGCAACTCCTGCTAGACATCGACAAACACTCTAGTAAGTAGAGCATCGTTCTGTTGAAGATTGTCAGTCATCATCTCAAAGTGGTTGATATACTGACTCGGAGATGTGCTACTGCCAAACAATATTATGATCGGTGGCTTATATTTGGGTGGGAATGACACTTCCTTCCACTCAGCAGGATAAGGTTGTTTGATCCCTAGCTTATGCAAACCCTCTTTTTGCTTGGAAGCTTCTAACTGATTCCGTAGAAGCTTGAATGCTTCCAAAGGGTCTTCCGATGTTGGCGGGGTGGTAGACAGGTTTGATGGATTGGGAGGTGGAACTGTATGATAAGTACCACCCCAGCACCAGAATGACTCGAAGTTACCGGAGCTGGCAAAGTAGCATTGAGAGGGGTTGTACCCCCAGACCAATGTTGGTAGGTGCAGAGACTGCTATGTGTTCTTGGGTGGAATTGGATTCACAACCGGCGGAACGACATGTTGTGTCATAATCACTGTATGCATGCTCGTAACCATGTCAGCCATGGCTTTTAGGTTGGCCTCCAGAGCAGCGATTCATTGTTCCTGACTGGCAGAACTAGAAGCGTCTTGCTCTTCATTGCTGACATTAGCAGACACTTCTTTGGCCACCGAAGAAGAATTGGTGGATAAGATAGTTCGATTAGAGTCTTCGCTATCGGTATCAAAGTCCGGCAAAGTGCTACCCCCAATGTTAGGAGTGGGAAGATTCCTTTGACCGAGAAAATTCTAGTTTCTTGATCGTGTGTGTAGAAGCATAAAAATCTCAGCTGACAATATTCCTCCACCACAGCGCAAATAATACAAACGTGCAGACAGAGTGTTAAAAAGACAAAACAAAAGATATGGAAGAAAGTTCTTTTATTATCATGTCTACAAAGGTCTAGTACAGATTCATCAAGGCTATATATAAAGGACCAACCCTATTTTTCTACAAAGAATTGATTACAGATTCAGTAAAGCCTAGTGGAGTTTACAAGGGGTTTAGTCTTCGTCAAAGTGCAACCCCTTCTTCTTGGCACGCATATTGGAAGATTGTTCTCCATTGAAGCATATTCTGACTTTCTTATGTGCGCAACCCTCCAAAAGCGCATCAGCTACTCGGCTGAAGCGAGCAACTTCTTGAAGCAGCTATTGGCCCGGGTTTCCAGAAGGCGCAGCAGGTCGCAAAGCCTAGAATGGGCAGGGCAGATAACAACCTGTGGCTCTCCGGGTTGGCCATCCACCCACAAGCTAGGTCGTCAAGACCTCCAAGACCTCCAAGGCATCGTCTAGGTTCAAACTCCTCATGAGAAGCGTTCCAACACGTTTCGAGGCTCATCAACAGTTGTTCTACAAAGGCATAGCCACTTTGAATGAAGGAATCCTCAACCAAAATCCGATTTAGGCAAGACCAACCGCCGCTCGAAGCTAAGTCTGGATCCAACATGGTGTTGAAGGACAAGAATAAGAAGAAAACGTGACTCTTCAGAAGAAAATCCCCTTTATATAGGACGGGAGTGGTCCAAAACGCAGGCCATATGGCCGACAGTCAAAGCTCCCACATTAATGGGTTGAACCTAGAACTCAGCACGATTAACCTCATTAAATAAAGTTTATTCGACTAAGTCCAAGACTATCCTAGGTCCCCTTGAAATTTCCCAAGTAATGGTAGCAATTAAGAGGGAGTCGTTCATTAAGGAGCGGTCATTCAGTGCTCTTTAAAAGAAGTCTTCAAAGCCAATGCCTTCAATCCAGAGGCGCAGCTACATTCCTGTGCCAACCTCAAGTGCACACTGGTGATGTTTTCACATCACCTCAACTCCAACGGCGCAACATTCTGCTCCGACCCAGAAGCTCAACTACCTTTCGTTAGAGACTTGGGAGATACCATTGCATCCAATACAAGTCCGCCTGCCGCTCCAAAAGCACAGTAACCTCATCAACCTGAAGCACAAGCCTACTTGTCACCCTAAAGCACAGTGACTTTGTCGCTCGAAACATAGCCTTCTCGTCACTCATGCGCACAAAGGCTGCGTCGTCTTTGAAGCATAGTGCACTCGTCTCCTGAAAGCATAGAGGCTCCGTTGTCTGTAACCCCTCTTTCCGAGTTTTGAATATTTTATTATTTATTTTCTATTTTTGAAATCAAATATCTTCTCTTGAAACGTATAAACGTTAATATGATGGTTTCAAATAAATGGTTTGAATGTACTGAGTTCTTGTAATAAAAGTATTTTGGACTTGAAATTCATAAATACATTGCCATTAGTTTTGAACTATTGGTTCGAACTACTTTAAATAGATTTGATTAAATTAAGTGAATGGTATCTTTATACTTAAATTACAATAATGACTATTTATTTGAAATGAGATTTGATTTATAAATTAAGTTATTTGGATTAAGATTGTATATTATTGAATAATACTTTAATGTCATTTTCAATCATTTATAAATTTTGGATAAATTTATCTACTATATGATTTTAATTATTTTAATAAATTTTGAATATTCTCTTAAAATTATTGATATTAGAATCATATATTTAGAAGTAAAAGATAAAGATTGATGGTTGATTGGATTGATTGTTATATCTAAATGTGATAATTAATATTTGAAAAACATTTGAATTTATATTATTTGATGACATCGAGTATTATTTAAAAGATAACGACTTATTTGGCTATATTTAAATTTATTTAAATTTGGATTATGATTTAAATTAATAGATAAAATTAAATACTACTTCAGATTACTATCCTAAATATTTATAGGATTTTGATTAGATTGATTTGTTTTAAAATAATTTATTTTGATTCAAATTAAAGAAATACTTATCTATTGGAAATTCTAACCCTAATCTTATAGGAATATCCACCATATTTATAGGGAGCCCTCCATTATGATTCGTAAAATTCCTCAAACAAAATTCAATGAGCTCTACGACCACGCTCTCTTTCCAGAATCCCTGGCCGAGCCTCCCGCAATAGCAACATCACTGCCACCGAATCTTCTCCGACCATCACCATTAAACCATCTTTCGTTCAGCACCATTAACGACCACCGCCATCCCGTAGCCTCCATTCCCGGCACCACAACCCGCCACCAATATCACCAGTACTACCGCCACGAACATCATCACCACCTCATCGTTGTGTCCGGACCGTGCGTCCATGTCAGTGTCATCAATCGTTACATCTACAGAATTCTGTTTCCCGAGTCCAACATTGGACACATTCCAAAATTCGACATAGAAACCCGATACAACAAATTCAGAAAAAAAATAATGGAAGGAAAATCCCTTCCCCGGATGCCGTGGTCAGCGCTTCCCTGGACGCGCTCGGCAACACCGGCAGCAAATCGAGAGTTCCTCCTCTCCGCCCAGTACTGAACTCCCGCCGCATGTGCACGAGCGTCCGCCCGCCGACGACGAAGCCCTCCGCCTGACCCGTCCCCGACGAGTTCCTCTCTCTTTCGGCGCCTTCCGCGGACAGCAACCCCGCGCCCACCTTCCGCGAGCGTCGCTCCTCACCAGATCGGTCGAACCGAGCCAGGACGAACTCCCGTCGGACGCCCGATCCCTTCTCCTCGCCGTTCCCTAGCCGGATTCGTCGACCGAAACCCGCCATGTGACTGCTCGCCCCAACTCCTTCGCAGAAGCCTGAGGCCAACACCCTAGCCGCGCTAGAGCCGCAGTTCTGTGCCGCTCTGTGCCGTCGCGAGCGGTGCTTCGACCCCGCCGGTGCGCCGCGCCGTCCCCGCTGTCAGCGCCGACAAAACCCCAGATCGGCACAGCCCTGTTCGCGCTTGGCTCCTCCACTGCCCCCTTCGGTGGAGTCGAGACTCGTCGTACCAACGCCTCTGCCGCTCCCGGAGTTGACGACAAGGCCGTACTCCCGAGCCGCCATGACCGTTTTTACTGTGAGTCTCTCCCTCACTCTCCTCTCCTTTCCCCCAATAAGTTCTCTCTCTCCTCTTTCTTTGGTTATTCTCTTTTTGTTTTTTTGCGTTAATTTTTATGCTACCATATTGAAGGCCTACATGCCAGAATAAGGAATGAGTCATAGTATATCAGAATTTGATTTCAAATGGTTTAATTAATAGTGTATTTTGAGTTGCTATTAAATATTAATATAATTATATATGCAATTGTTTCTATACATCTATGTAGCATAATATTATTTTTACTATTATTTTTTCGGTTAATGTCATTATTTTTATTTAAGAATTATACATTTTCAAAATTTATTTTATAATAAAATATATAGTATCAGGCTAGGGGCCTTCATTGTTTTCAAATAGATTTAGAAAACCTAAAATATTATTTTATTATTATTTATCAAATTAAAATCTTATTTCATATATACCAAATTTTCAATTAGTTTTCAATTATATTTTAATAAGCATTTATGGAATAAGATGTAGGTTAAATATATTGATATGGGTTTATATATATTAAACTATTTCTTATAATAAATAGATTATTGCCTACGAGCATATTTTCTCTAAAGGGTTATATATATGTATAAACTTTACCTTTCTCAAAAAACAATATTTAGACATTTCTTAATATCTTATAAAATATATTTTGAACATTTGTTCTGAAATCAAATCTACTCAGAATAGATTATCTATGGTCCATGACAAACCACAGGTTCTCTGTTCTTCTTCGGACTTTTGCACATCGACTCTAGCCAACCGGACTACTATGGACCCAACGAGATGCTTTGTTTCACCAGCTAAGGACCCAAGGCGAGTACAGTTTATTGTCTGCATTTCGATATTGATTTTTACTATATTTCATTGATTCGACTAAGTCCAAGACTATCCTAGGACCCCTTGAAATTCCCCAAGTAATGGTAGCAATTAAGAGGGAGTCGTTCATTAAGGAGCGGTCATTCAGTGCTCTTTAAAAGAAGACTTCAAAGCCAATGCCTTCAATCCCGAGGCGCAGATACATTCCTGTGCCAACCTCAGGTGCACACTGGTGATGTTTTCACATCACCTCAACTCCAACGGCACAACATTCTGCTCCGACCCAGAAGCTCAACTACCTTTCGTTAGAGACTTGGGAGATACCATTGCATCCAACACAAGTCCGCCTGCCGCTCCAAAAGCACAGTAACCTCATCAACCTGAAGCACAAGCCTACTCGTCACCCTAAAGCACAGTGACTTTGTCGCTCGAAACATAGCCTTCTCGTCACTCATGCGCACAAAGGCTGCGTCGTCTTCGAAGCATAGTGCACTCGTCTCCTGAAAGCATAGAGGCTCCGTTGTCTCCAGAAGAACGGTCTACTTGTCGCCCCAGAAGAGCAGCAGTACTCAGACCTCGCCAGAGGCACAGGAAGCATAGTTCCACCAAGTGGGTTTTATTAAACCGACTCTCTCAAAGATAGGATTGGGGTTAGTCATGATTGATATCCTATCAAATTGATTTAAATCTTAGACGAGGATCAATCAGAATCCAAATCTGAGATAAAATCCAAAAATTTACTCGGCTGCATCCGAACAAGCAAATCGGCACACGCCACATGTCTCCTACTTTGGTTATTTTGATAACCACCAAAGATCTCGATTGAGGGAAATCTGAATGTCCGCCACATGTCATCTTCGCAGAAGACGGCACCGTGTAATGACGACAGATTCCTTTATATCTCAAAACCCTAACGTATATCGCATATGTGCTCTCTTTCTCTATAAATAAAAGGAGTTTCCCTTCAACAACATGAGGAAGGCCACCGAACATCAAATCTCCAGCTCCAGGCATCCTCTTGATCGGCAACCCTAGAGTTCCATCAAAGGCATCAAAAAGTCAGAGCAAGTTCAACCCGTCGTCAGATCGTCAACGGAGTAAAGGAGCCGCTGTAGTGCTCGATCTCCACCGTCACACTTTCCCAGAAACTCTTTCCCTTGTACTTAGAATATCCTGTTTAGAACATCCTTCTCTGTACACAGATCTTTTTACGTTCAATAAACAAAACGTTCGTTCAACCTTTTGTGATGTCGAACAAAATGGTGCCTCTGATGGGGACTACCTCTCCTCCAACGAGAAGGCGATAACGTAATCTGACGATAACTTGCTGGGATCTTCCCAGAAGATGCTGGTTATACGCTTCGGCCAACAAGCTTTTGAAGATCTCCTTTCTGATAAGAAGTCAAATCCTTCGAAGCGGTTCGTAAAACTGAAGAAGACTCGACGTGTTTGGAGGCCCAAGGTGGCTGCGACGAGCAGCACGATGGAGAGAACTGCGATCCAGAACCCCCTCAACGCCGAAGCCTCGGAGAAGATTTCGGCTGCTACAGCCATATCTCCTCGCTCGATTCCCACCCTAGGAAAGTATGGCGAGAAAGACGGTGTCTCTATGGCGGGCCTAACGAAGGCACAACGTTGAAGGAAGTGCGTGTCGGTTCAACCCCTCACGATGGAAGCATTGCCGGCGAGAAGATCCTTCTTCGACAGAATCGTCTTCCCATCAGGCGAGCCTTCATTGGATTCTGAATACTATGCACCCGCTAGGTGTAGTAGGAAGAAATACAAGACAGTACGTGCCTCGTACAACAAACGTACCACGCCTATGACCGACCAAAGGCCCGCATTGACAGTCACAAGCACTGCCAATGGAAAGTTATACAAGACTGATCCCCGTGCTCTGATGCCTCGACCAGTTGAACCCATTTGTCGCTTGAGCACTCCTGTGCGTGATGCAAGCCAGAAGGTACATCCCGTAGAGAGAGACTCGTGCGAGCAGCGTTCCTACAAGCATGATAGGAGTCTGCCTTGCCAGACCCTCTCTGGTCGTACCTACGTGCAGCTTTTCTGTGCGTACAATGGGTGTACCACGACGGAATACCTGGGGTTGTCCCAAGCAGAAAAAGAATCGGCGGTACAGGGCATGCCTAAATCAAGGCATCCTTGTACCCAGATTACCATCAACTGCTATTGTCAACAGGCGGCTGTACTACCACCTAGGAGGTGCTCCGTCTTTCAAAGACTTCAACCGACGTCGACTGCACGTTAGAGACTCAACAGGGGGTCTACGAGCAAGAGAGAAGATAAACTCCACATCTCCACATGCAACGTGGTGCAAGGTTCTAAAACTCTCAATAAGTTATCCAAGAATCCTTCCGTATCGGCCACCAAGCCCAAGAAGCGGCCCAATAGTAGTAAGGCAAAGGTACCCAGCACAGGTGTGTTCCAAGGCACACGTTCCAAAACTCTGTTGGGTGCTATGTCAGAAGTTGGTGGTAGCCAACCTCCCACTATTCATGACAATACCGCGTTACAATCTGTGGAGGAGCCATACGATACAGATGCCTCCACAGGCGCAGCTAGCCTCCAGACTGGGGGTAGCAACCGCAATGAGTCTGAGGAAGACCGCTACCTCCCAGTCTATCCTCGAGACGACGAGGCTCGGACATCCGAGCCAGAAAGTGAAGGATCTACTGTTCCTTCCACCCGTCCACACACAAGGTTCGTATTTTTGGCCGAGGGTGATGAGGCGGACAATAGCGAAGCGCCTGACCAGCTGAAACGCATCGAAGCTCTCGAGAAAAGCCTAGATACGTTAAATGCCATGATGAAGACACTGTCTTCTCTCATGCTGAAGATCAAGGGAAATTTGGTACCCACTGCCTCCATACCTATGCTTGGTCCACCAGCCAATGATGGATCCAGCAAACTTCCTGCCGTCCATCAGACGGGACCATCGTCGTCTACTCCATCGACTACAGGCCCGGCAATGTCAACCGAGATACAGCAGGTCATCAAGGAACTGTATGCTCGCTACGATGCCAAAGAGAAGCAAGCAGCACTCCCGAAGATGGGGATTCAGCAGCCATATATCCTGTCGAGTGGGACAACGTAGTTTATCATCCCAAGTATAATCCGCAGACGCTCACACCCTACGAGGGAAATAAGTCTCCCCGACGATACTTGAGGTACTTTGCCTCAGTGACAGGGCACTTGCCGAAGTACGATGCCCTCTTTACCAACATCTTCACAGGAGCTCTGTATGAGGTAGCCTATGAATGGTTCTACAGCCTTCCGGATGATTGTATTTTATCGTTCGAGGACCTGAAGAATCTATTCGTAGATCGATTCTATGAAGAAGTGATAGACATGATAATGTCAACTCTCATGGAGGTCGTCCAGAGAGAGAAGGAGCATGTCCGTGCATACATTGAGCGCTTTCGTCAGGCAGCCTTAAGGCTACCGCCTGGTTTGCCCGAGCCCATGCTTATGGACTCATGCCACAAGAACATATTGCCTGCAATAAAATTATGGTACAGTGCTCCGTTCACAGAGTGGACGCCTTTCATTACAGAGGAGGATATGGCACAAAGGAAAGCCCAGGACGCACAGCTCCTGGGACTGAACTTTCCTTCTCTCGAAGACAAGGTGAGACATTCGTCTAGCAATAACCCCAAGGACGAAAAAGGCAAGAAGGCTATGACCGTCAACATCTCTAAAGGTTCGGTAACCATGAACCCCAGGTCTGCAGAAGAGCAGAAGCCAAGGAAGGCTTACTCCTTCAACGACGAGGATACGCTAGAACTCTTCGATATGCTGACGAAGAGTAGCAAGCTGTCTTTCCTGACACCAAAGCACCCAGACGACGTAGAAAAGGTGGACAACCCTAAATACTGCCATTATCATCAATATGTCCACCATTCGATACGAGATTGCTATATATTGAAAAGACGGATTTAGCGCCTCATCGATGCCAATGTTATATCACTTGACTATGAAGAAAAGACTGTCACGACCAACATGGTTACTCTCCAGTTTGAAAGTTTTCCAACCACGGAGGCACAGGACGGAGTCGTCCCTGTCCCAAGGTCAATAATGGAAGTAGTCAATCTTCCACCAGCGTGGGACAACGCTCAAGGGCTTATCCCATTCTCCATACAGCAAGGCGAGGTCATGTGGGTCCACCTCGACCTTACTTCCGACATGATGGTACCTACAACCCCTTCTGTCAAAGGGAAGATGGTCAGGACATGCCGTATGGTCTCGACTTCGATCGATGACACCTTGGTGACCACTCGCTCGGTACAGCGACAAAAGGAGAACCAGGCTCTAGAGGAGGCAGTGCCTCTACCAACTACAACCCCTGTTCCTGATGTATCAGAGGCAGGCATGTCCCAGACTCCTGCCGTAGATCGACAGAAGCAAAAGAAGGTTCGCTTTGACAAGCCTCTCAGAAAAGACTCGATAGTAGGGCCTATCAAACCCTACAACTTCGATATACTGGCACAGCTAACCAACACACCGGCTAGATTGTCACTTTTCGATATCCTCCGTCTCTCCAAAGAGACCCGGGATGCGCTCAGCGAAGCCTTGCAGAATGCCGACTCCTTCCTCACTCAGGTGCGACTACCAACGGAAGATCCTGCAGCCTGCCCACATTGTCACAGCATGGTCGAAGTGATCCCAGTATCACCTTCACCCAACAAGACATTCTGCTGAAGAACTACCAGCATAATAAGCCTCTGTACTATACAGGGTATGTAGGTGCCATTAAAGTCGATCGCATCTACGTCGACCCGGGCTCCTCTCTCAACATCATCCTAAGGATTCTGCTCCAAACTCTAGGGATTCTGATGCATCGGCTGACTGCATCAAACACAAAAATCAGCAGCTTCAACGCAGGAAAGAGCGAGCCTCTGGGCAAAATTTGCTTGAAGTGCCAAATCGGCGATCTCCATACCGAAGTGACTTGCTATGTCATCGATGCTGACATAAATTACTATATGCTGTTGGAACGACCATGGATCCATGAGTACATGATCGTTCCTTCTACCATTCATCAGTACATAAAGTACGTGGCCAACGATGGGACTATCAAGATCGAGTTTGCTGACGTCAACCCATTCCGGCGACTTGAAGCCTATTGTACGGATGCTGATCTATACAAGTCAGTCCCTTAGGATGATGAGGGCAATGATGCTGATGACGAGGTAGAGACGGCCTCAGGAAGCGCAGCAGGTGTCGAAGAACCTTTAAAGGTTCGACTGAAGGGAAGCTCTCCAAGGTGTCTGTGCCTCTCGTTGTCAAGCTCCAAGGCAGAGCACCACCGTTGCCCTCAGTAACGTCAGATGATGGCCAAGAGCTTATGCGAATAAGGCTACCTCGGAGGTCCCCAAGGTCGACCATGAAGTTGTAGGAGCCTCCGACCGCGACCCCTTTGGTGATCAAACTAAAAGGGAAATGTCCTCCTCCTCCTCCTACGACAGCCCTAGTCCTCACCGATGAGGAGCTAGGAGACTACATCTGTGCCAACATAGAAGCACACTCTTTTGATGATGTAATCCTTCGGATAAAATCTCTTATTTTATTAATAGAAAGTTGTCTTCAAATTACTCTTGTGCATATTGAAACACTAGATATTCCCTAGACAACTCTCAATGTAAGCTACAAACGCAAGTGACAACTGCCAACCATGCGAGCCAAGTTGCCCCTCCCGGGTGCCTACTTCTTCGTTCCAGCGAGGAAGAAAGAAGATGAACCCATCATCTTTGGTCGAGTGGAGCATCCTCAGTGACTAGCTCCCGAAGATCCAGAATTCGACAGAGGCAAGATGCAGCTCTACCGCTACGCTACTCAGGCCAAGCACCTCATACAGAAGATGGGTTATGACTTGGATAGCAACAAAGGGCTCAACTATGGTAAACGCCGGTACCTTTCCTTACAGTTTCGAGCTTCAAAGAAAAAGGCCCAAAACTACTACCAGCGGACCCATCGGGGGTTGGGTTATATTATGCCCATTTCTACTTCAGAAGGCTCAAAGACAGAAGTCATGATGCACTCACACTCTTCTGACTCCTCAACCTGGGACTCCAATACCAGTACCAGCCAGGTCTTCAAAAGGATGTTGTCAGCTAACATGGCCTCTACACGCCCTCCAGTCGAAGACGAAGACCAGGCGGTCGAGTACTTCGAAGATGAACCTTGGGTCAACACCTGGGATTTCAATGGGAATGGTGCCGCACGCAGTCCGAATCTTCCACATCTCAGTAAGTGTTCATGAATTCCTTTGAAAGATTTCATCCCTTCTATACCTACGTTCGTATTACCTCTGGAATGATTCCCTACACCTTAGTCAAGTCGCATCTACCATGTCCATATTACCTCTGAGTAGTCAGCTATCCCGTGATGACTCCATGTTGTCATGACCACTTAGAAAACATTTCACGTCCATATCACCTCTGAAGTGTTATTCTATACCGTGTCTACCACGTCAATATTACCTCTGAGTAGTCGCCCTCTCCTTGATATAACCTATGATTATCATGGCTATCTAGAAAATAGTTCACATTCATACTACCTCTGAATTGTTATTCTACATCCTAGCAAAGATTATGCCTGCCACGTTCATATTACCTATGGTTAGGCATGTCTTCCATGATGACCCCTTGTCATGATCATCAAGGGCTAGGAAACCTTTCACCTGAGCTCGTTAAAGATAAAAAAAGACATAAAAGTCCTTATACAGAAGCATGTGGCTACTAAGACCTATTACAGACTCTTCGTAGTTAAATACATAGAGATAAGAATCTGAAACTTCAGCACAGCTCTCAATAGCGCGAACGCGACAGTGATAGGGTGGATCACTTCCTTGTCAAAGCAAGCCACCGTCCGAAGCAGCTATTGGCCCATACCGGGATGAAGCACCATTATATGACTCCCTATCCTCAGATGGCCAGTATAACAACAAGAGTAGGTCCTGTTGTTCCTCGGATTGGCAATCAATCTAAATCCAGGAGTCGGGGTCTCAAAGAAATCCAAAACACTGTCGGTACCCATGACGCCCAGAGCTTGGAGATATCTCGTGACACAGTAGTAGTTCTCCTACAGCTTCTTTGAACGGAAAGATCTGCAATCGGTGGCCGACTCAAACGAACTTCAGGGTCATCAGGAGCCAAGTTAGGGTCAAGCAGGATCATGATGGAGGAAGGAAGCTGAGTCCTCTCTTAGAGAAATAGTCCTTTATATAGGCTATGAGAATGATCCAAACGCGGGCTACATGTCGATTAACTCAAAGGCTTACGAGTTGGACCAAAGCATAACTCCTCGAAACTCCTATGGCAAATGGCAGCAATTAAAACGACCTGACCCAAGCGAAAGACAGCTGAAAGATATGACTCTGCACTCCCTCGAAAAAGATTCATGAAATCTGCGAAGACGCAGGAGACTCCAATACCAACACAGCCTGTCGACAGCTCGCTTATTAATATTAGCTGTATGTGATAGGATTTGAAGAAAAAAAAATTTATACGTATAATAAAAATGATAATATTCCAATATCAATTGTACTCTAAAAATATTTGTTTGAATATATAAAAAATACAAAAAGGGGAAAATATAATAACAATAATAGATCTTGCTAAAAGTCAATTATGGCTTACTAAATAAATAAATAGATATAATAATTTAATAGGTGAGAGGCCCAAATAATGTATACATATACAGACAGAGTGGTTTAAAAGAATTAAAGGAATTTAATAATGAATAATAAATTTAGATCAATTATGATCATTGATGAAATAATAGCATGTAGGAGATCAATTGGATGGCACACAAGTGGCATGTGTGTAGTAGGCTTAAAATAGGTCAAAACTATATATTGTGTCGATTATGTTGGATAGATATCAAGCCCCGAAATTAAATTGGAGGTTTGGTCAAGTTTTACTGTAGATAGTCAATTGACCTAAATTGACCAGAAGGTTGCTCGATGTAAATAGAGTGCAAGGTAACAAGTTTCAGTAGGACATGATATATCAAAATGAAGATAATCTTGTCTACTACAAAACTCATGAAGGAAGTTTCGAGAGATTGACATCACTGTTGCTCAAAAAATTAATGTCATAAAAAAGTACATTTAATGATCAAAACTATTTATAATAAAACAATTTATAGAAAATAATTCATTTAAATTTTTTAAAAGGAACCCTAAAATCTAGGGGGCTTACAACCATCAACCGTGTTCGACGATGACTATCCTCCGCGCATCCTTTGTTGAGACCTTCCCGAGCACCTCTGCCTCGAAGCCGCACTTGAACTCCCCGACGATCCTACCCATCCTTCGCCACCGTGACCAAGGCAGCAGTGGCAAGCCGCCACCTCGGTGAGACTCCCTACTTCCCTCTACCCTCGCCCTCGTTCACTCTCCATTTGTTACTCTCTCTCACTCTTCCGCTCTATTTCTCTTTTTCCCTCTCATTCTCTGTGATTCTCTTCATTTCTAATGTTTTCTCTCTCCCTCGGTTGGAATGAGGACTTGGGGTTTAAAACCCTAATAGCTATTGTGTTGTAGGCTTAAGCTCAGTAATTTTTTTTATTTCTAAACCAACGAGATTGTGGACTATTTATTGTGGGCTGCTTTTGGATTATTTGGATGACAAATGCGATCTTAGACTTTTTGTTCTTTGATGACTATGGATGATACAATCTTGGGGATCATTATTCTGGACTCTAGATATTGATACTTTTCGTGTCGACACGTTCTTGTCGCGCATGTCGACTACAACCAACCGAGGCAAGTACTTACAATAATAGCTTTGTCCTGATAGTTTCTCTATTCATGACTTAGATGGGCATTCCATGTTTATTGTCACAATTTTACACGAGATTAGTGTTTATGGATCCTATTTCATGATTACCATGATTCCATGTTTATCGTACTTACTGTATTTATCATGATTATCATGTTTCATGTTTCTTGTAATGATTTGAATCCATGACTACTATATGACATGAAATACCTTAGTACATATGTGATCAAAACCCCATACTCCGTGATTACCGTGCCTAATAGCTAATTATATATTTTATGTATGATTGAGCATACCAAGTAGATCCCTCAGCCTGATCACATATAGAACCTGGTATTTCAAATTCGTTTAGTGCATATCATTTCTTCTTCCTCCTTCTTAAACCAGGAACACATCAGTCGCAAAAAACACCCCAAACACTAGTTTTTTATCTCTTGATTCCTTCATACTCCTTTGGAGTTTTGCTTCAAAACTTTAGATTCAGGCATAGAATCTCCTCCTCTTCCACATACTCTCTATTTTGAGAAGGTATAATTTCTTCTAGCTCTCCGTTTCTAAAATTTTCAATTTTATTGAAATTTTCTATTTTTTATTGAAAATCATGCCTAGAATCAATAATCCTTTCAAGAGAAAGAAAACTGCTAGTGAAAAAGCCTCATCTTATGATCCTATCCAAGGATATCTCTTTTCACCCATCCAAACGGACGACGGGGCATTCAATGAGTTTTTTTTAAAACTCTAAAACAATCTTTGCTATGGTATGCAAATTTTTCAGTTCGTAATATTTGCCCCGGCACACCGATAAAGTGGATAATCTTTCCATCTCACAAACCTTACTTTAAAACTTTAGGATTGCATAATCTTGTTAAACATTCATTTCCTATTGCCACAAATACAATTTGGCTATTTTACTGCAACTTCACTTTATCTAATAATGATGATCTTGTGAAGAGCTATGTCATTGGCATTGATATTCAATTCAATGATAACGATTTAGCAATGATCCTACAAATTCCAAATATAGGTGAGCCGCTTGTCGATGTCACTGATTTTGAATTTTCCAATAACATGACTTTGAACAATTTTAAGACTCAATTTTGTGCTCCTGGTCACGTCCGTCCCGGAAAGTACCATACACTTGAACTTGTTTTTCCATGAGTTATATCGGATTACCTATTCCACTATACTATCCAAGTCTACCTCAAAAGATGATGTAACTAGTCTTCAAATGTCTGCTCTCTATCACATTTGTAATGGATTCCCTTTTCTATTCCTTATACTATTATCCGAATGATGGCTAGGCATCGCGAGAGGAACATGAATCTTCTTATGCAATGATCCTTCCTACCATCTTCCAGTATTTCGAGATTGACTTGTCCTCTTGTGCTCGTGACTCTGAGCTAAAGCATCTGCAGCGCTCTCGTTGTAGTTCCTCTGTCCCTCTTGCTCCTACTGTACCATCTCCTCCACCTCAGACTTATCATATGTCATTTAAGGGCCATAATCAGTATTTGGATAATAAGCGGCATGCTCAGCTGGATGAGCACAACTCTTTACGAGCGTTTGTGACCGCGACATTGACGAAACAAGAGTTTTATGATGCTAGTTGTTTGCCATAAAATATAAAAGAACAGAACAATTATCAGAGGACCAAACTTTTACTTCACGTTACAAACTCGCTTGTACAAAGAAAATCTAGGGACGAAAACCTAGGTACAGCAGTCTAAGTATAATTGTTTATTTTAGATTCTGGGGGGTGACGATAGAGGCTCGGAAAGGCGACGGCAGCCCTGCCTTACTCCTTGGACGATCGGTATGCAGCCTTGGCTCCTGTGAAGAGATGGTTGGCATTGATGAAGAAATGCTCTTCTTGCTCTCCCTCTATTACTCTTCTGGCTTCTCTCTCTCTGTGTATTTTCTCTCTGATTATTGGAGGAGTCTCTCTGTATATGTTGCAAGGGAATGGCACCTTGCTTATTTATAGGAGTGGGGGCATCATTAGGGTTTGGATGATTACCCATTCTCAAAGTGGCGGCGGCCTGATGTTTAATCGATCTAGACCATTAGTTTTAAGCGTGAAGGATCTGGGTCATAAATGGGAATAGCATTGAACCTGTGAATGATTAATGCTGATTGCTTTAAATCTTCATGATTGGTTGTGTCAAGCTTGGATCTCTCACCACGTGTCCTATTGGCTTGATCACGGGTGATATGCCCTGATCTCATTAATTATGAGGATAACGTTAAATATGGTTATTGGGATCTGGTAAATCTCTGATTGATTTAAAACCACGTACCCCATAATCACCCTGCTACCAGCTGTCAAGTCATGGGGGCAATTGAATCTCTGCCACATGTCTTAATAGTGGACCCTGCCAGAGCTGTATGATATCCATAAACCGTATAAGATAGCGTCTCAGTGAGCCGCATAGGTATAGTGCTTGCGAGCCGCATGGGATGGCTTCTTGGTGAGCCACATAGGTATAGTACTTGCGAGCCGCATGGGATGGCTTCTTGGTGAGCCGTAGGAAGATGATTCCTGCCAGCCGCATAAAGCTGTTCTTCAATTGAGCCGTATGGGAATAGCCACGTGGCAATCTTGGATCGTGTCAGAGATTTTTTCCTGTTCTCGAAGAGTCTGTCATTACGACATGACCATCTTGGCACTTTATGTCAAAGCGCCGTCAGCTGTCAAATCAGAATATTAAATAAGGTCATTACTTGATGGTCGGCTGTGTGAAGGGATCCCACGGGGACACGTGGTGTTGATCGAGCCACATATCTCTGTTGGTCGTTTGTGAGCCGCATATACTTCCGAGCCGCATGAGGTTGGGGGACTCTTTGAACCGCATGGGACTGTCCCTATGTAAGCCGTATGGATTCTTCTGCTCCGAGCCGTATGAGACTGAGAGTCTCTCCGAACCGCATGGGGCTGACCCTATATGAGCCATGGGAGTTCTCCTGTTCCGAGCCGTATCGAGCATCATTCTGATATTTTCCATGCTTCTACAGGACCCCCTTTAAAGTTTTTAATTTGTAAAATTGAAATACATTGAATAAGAAGCATAGCCTTTGCTAACCGTATAGATGGTTCAGTCGCATGGATTTATCTGGCCGTATGAACTGTTAGGCCGCATAGACTTTTTACCACGTGTCCCATCCATGTGTGCAAATCTTCTGCATTAAATGCCCTTGATTCGTTTTTTGAATTAATGCCGCCTTTTGGGGGAGGATCCCAAGGGTCAGTTTTGCTTTGACCGAAGCGTTTTGCCCTTATTCTTTTAGGCGGTGTGCGGATCGAGGCGTTTGTTGATTTACGAGCCTCCTTCGCCTATAAATAGGAGTAATTTATTCTTTGAGGGTTTCTCTACCTTCTCTCTTTGCTCGAACTCCTTGTTGCTGACTTCCTCTTCGTCTTCTCCCATCAACGATCGACAATGGCTCTCAAGAAGACTTCTGCTGCTACGGGCAAGAAGGCCGCGTCGTCTTCTGCGGCAGCGAAGGACAAGAAGGCCGCGTCTTCATCGACCGCAGCGGCGAATGTGGCGGCTCCTCCGTCGGCTGACGTGCCTATTTTTTACCCCGACGTTCACCCACCTATTACTGGTCGGACCATCAACATGAACTGTCATGGCTACGCCGCATATCTTATGCACGAGCCTATATTTCCAAGTATGCTGCGTGTCCGACTCATGTTCGAGCCGTATGGGATATGTCCCAGGCCTGAGCCGCATGAAAGTTGTTGTTTGCAGCCGCATAACTACTTCATCATCAGGGCCGCATAAGCTCATCTGGACTTGGACCGCATGAGCTTTTTCAAACTGAGCTGCATAAGCTTATTTCGAACTGAACCGCATAAGATCATTTGAACTAGACAGCATAAGCTCATCCGTACTGAACCGCATAAGCCTATTTCGAGCCGAACCATATAAGCTTATTCGAATTGGACCGTATAGGCTCATCCGAACTGAACCGCATATGCTCCTTTCGAACCGAACCGCATAAGCTCATTCGAACTGAACCGCATGAGCTCTTTCAAACTGAGCCCATGAGGCTATACTTAAGCCGCATAAGCATAAGTAGTTTACGTTTCGGCTATCTTTTTGACCTTGTTTCTTTTGTCTTTCTTCAGTAAATCTGCCAGTAAATCCTGCAGGGGCACTTCTGGTTGGCTTGAATCAGTTTGCCATGGATGTGCGACGGGATGATTTAGTTCTTCAAGTGTCCGAGCAGCTCCTTGTTAATGAACCTTTGGAGCGACTAAATGCTATCAGGGTCCAATCTTTCCAATTCCTTATGACATGATGAGTTCCGGGAAGCCTAATGGGAAGCATCTGAGACCGGTCTTCCTCTTTGGGGATGCGTTGATCATAGAAAACTCACGAGTGCTGGATGTTTCCGCGAGTTGGGATTTTAATCTGGACGGGATGTCGATTCACATCCCCATCATGAAGCGTCATTTCTCTTTTGCATGGTTCAACATGATCGTTTTGGACAAGCAGATGTCAGACTCCCTCACTCCAACCAGACCGGGGATGTTTGTTGGTAACATATGTTACAACAAAACTACTGGGTCAGTGCACGCGGTCAAGGATTCGGCCAGTCGATCTATGATGGGGTTAGCTCCGGGTACCTTTATCAACACACCCAGTCCTAACTTCTCATTCTCTCAGGCTGTTATCTTTCTGAGTCAGCTTGCTCGCAAAGGATCCTATCCTGTTGGCAGATTGGTGCTGCCGAGCTGGTTACACCCCATTCCCCCGTGGGCTAACCTGACCTTGTGGGTTCTGCGGAACTACGGGGAATTTTTGCGAGAAGTCAATCTTTATGATGCTATCCGGGGTACCAGCTACGGATTGCCCGTTAATAAGCCGTTATTCATGGCCCTTCTGGAGATGTATAATCATCGGACAGAAACTTTCTTCACACCTGTAGGGGAGTTGGGGATCGCTCTTTATGAGATGTATGCTGTCTCCAAGCTCCCCCGGGGAGACGAACCCTTCGAAGCGTACACTCCGACGAATGAGGAGTTCCAGGATTTGGATCGACGATTCCCAGGCTTTGTCACTGTGTATCAAGAACTGTTGTGTCATCATAGCACCTGTCATCGAACGGCTATCCAGAAAAAATGATAGCTCGGAAGGGGACGCTCCCTATACCAACTCTTGGGTCTCATATCTCTTCAAATTCAGTACTGCTGGCTGAGTTACTTCCCGAGATCGTCAAACCCCTAGGGAAGTAGAAGACTTGGTGTCGACTGCTAGGAGGTTGAAGTCTAAGGGTGACAAATTTGGGAGCCAGATTGACTCCTTCAGCTATTTTTATTATAGTACTCGGCGGCTGTCAGAGAAGGCACTCTTGGCAGGGTTTTTAATGGTATGGCTGCGCAATTGTGTGGTCTCAGGAGGGGCAGGTGCTATTGAGAGGATCGGCCGTCACTTTATTTTTTTCGCCGTAAAGTTGGCCTTCGGGGTCAGGCTGGCTCTTCTTCCCGCTATGGTGTGCAGCATTCAGCATGGTCTCCGTGCCTTCTTGTCCAAGGTCATCGCTCGGGATGTAGCGATGGACTTTGAGCGTATAGAGTTGCCTTATCATTACTTGTTGGAATGGCTGCTATTGTATTATCGGTCTTTGATGAGGCCTGGGACGGGAGACGGCGTTACGGACGATGACGCTTTTCTTTTCAGACACCGTCATCAGCCTTGGGAATATAGTACCATGCCGGTGTGTCGGAGGATGCTGGCGAGGGCGGACGGATATGATTTCTTCGTGTCTGTTCCCCGTTTTATCGACCTGGAAGTGAGGAATGTCCATGTTGATGGTGTTGGATCTCCTCATTTCTTACCTGAGCAGATGCATTTCTGGTTGTGCAACATTCGCCCGGTGCATTTAGTTTATCGCAATTGCAATACTGTGTACCTGGAGCCCTACTTGCCCAGTAGGTTTGCCCGCCAGTTCGGGTACAGCTAACTATTCCTTGGGCATCCCAGTTCCTGCCTGGGATTTGAGGGTAGCATTCTTGATGGTATTAGAGCATTGAGCTACTATGACACTTGTCATACTCGAACTAGCTTCTCGGTTCCTGCGGCAAACGTGATAGGGGAAATCTTGCATATGGCGGCATTATATCATGTTACGGTAAATCAGCCTCCTTTCGATTTTGACCCGAGGATTAGCTTCATCGTGGGCACTCGTCTAGCGGAGAAGGCTACGGTGTCGGGGGCAAAGAAGAAAGGGGTAAATAGAGTTCCTATGCCCGATTCCGAGTCCTTTGACACAATTGAGGAAGACAACGAGCGGGACGACGAGGACTCTCTCTCTTCTGGTGGCGAAGCAGCGGCGGGTCAGCCGCCCATCATGGCAGATGAGATGATGATGGATCAACCGTCATTCGTGTTAGATGAGGCGGTAGATCAGTTGCCACCTGTATCGGAGGTGGTGCAGGTAGAACTACCGCATGCCGTGCCTGGTTCCTCACGTAAGCGAGGCAGGCGGGAGTCTATTGGCGGAGCGGTGGCCTTTTCTGTGAAGAGAGCTGCGGTCGGACCTCGTAGGCGACTTATTATGGAGGGGGTGAGGATGCAGACGATGTTCCGGAGGTAAGACCAAGTCGGAGCCATCTCTTTGTTGTGGTTTTCTTTTCTCTTGGAGATATGACCTGACCATTTTTTTTGTAGGCGTCTGACGAACCAGGCTCTTCTGAACCGTCTGCTGCCCCTGGAGTTGATCCAGCCCTTGCTGCTTTGATTAGCGACATGTGTGCCGCGGTTCTTTCTGCGGGGGCTCTCTCGGCGGCGGCTGGGAGCTCCCAGGTCGCTGAGGCCTCAGTCCGGGATGTCGAAGGTTCCCTCGGGCCTGTCTTCGAGGTTGCTAAATTTCTGCAAGGCGACACCGATCTCGTCGCATCCCCTCCGGAGAGTGCAGGAGTAGAGGAGCCTATTATCCCTGACTCGGAGACTGCTGGTGAAGAAGCTACGATGGCTGTAGGCAAACCTCAGCCTCCACACTCCTCCACTGGTAAGATAAGCCAAATATTGACTAGTGAGGGGGCTTATTTGCTCTATCAACATATCCTCCGGGTTAAATCGATTCATGGTTGCCTTAGCCCTGCAGGTCCTGACCCTTTACTTCCCACCGCGGATGTTCTTGGGAAAGGCTCGGCCTGCCGTGATCTGGGAGAAATGAGCGTTTTCTCTCCTTCGCCGTCTCATGTTGAGGGACCTCCCGCCATCCCCGGGCAGATAGGAATGGAGCTGGCGATGGTCTCCACCTCATCCTCTGCTGATTATACGGCTCCGGAGATTGACCTCTCGACCCTGCCGAGCATTCAAGTTCTGCGGGCCGCTGAAGAGGAGTTGGCCGCTGTTCATGCGTCCTTCCGTACGGAGTTTATTTCTCTTGTGGCAGGAGCGGCAGATTCTATTGCGTCTTCTTCAGCGTTGTCGGCTACACTCCCGTTGACACCGGCTTCCTTGGAGGCTCTGGACGAGGTGACGCAGGATGTGGTCGACAGCTTCTATCGTCATTTAAAGAGGGGCACAGATGCTGCTGTAGAACGGGAGACCCCTTTTACTCTGTCACTGCGGTGCGCTCGGGGACAGGTTGCAACTTTGAAGTCTCTTCCTGGCGGTGTGGGGTTGGCTGCACTCCTGGAGCCTAAGTTGGCAGAGGCTGATCAGCTTATGACCCAATTGCTGGCGATACGGCAGACGGGCTTGCCTGCTGCGATTGAACGAGAACGGGGCTTCCTCATTGCTGCTCGGGGTAGGATCAAGCTCGCTCGAGATACTGCCGGGCCAGTTGTACAGGAAGACCTTGACAAGTTCTCCGCTTCGTATGACAGGCTGGGTCGTCGAAGTCAGGCTTGTCAGGCTCGAAAAGAGTCTGCTTCTCGTGGAATCGCTGACACGAAGGAGCAGATTTTCGTACTCCAGAGGGAGTTGACCTTCTTAGAGTCAGAGCTGGAGGCTGCTCGTGCGGAACAGGAGTCGATTGCTCGGAAGGCCGAGAGGGTTTCCCGATCTTCTGTCAACCTGGAGCGGGCCTTTAAGAGATTCGAGGATAACTAGCAAGCCCATGCTCAACTGGAGGACGAGGCGGTGCTGACTCGAGAGGCGAAGCGTCAGGCTACCCAGAGGTTTGAGCGGTCGGTTGCCTTGCTGACGGACCATCTCAGGACGTTATGTGCCCCGGAGCAGTGGTCAGCTTTCTGTTTTTCTTTTGTTGTTGTTTTCTTTTTTCGTCTTTTTGTTTTGATTTTGTAAAGGATGTGCTCCTAAATGATGTAGCACTTTGAATTTTGAATGAATGAGCATGTTTCAACTCATCTTCTCTTTCTTGTACTTGCGGTATTCGTGGAACTGGACTTGCTGGGGGATTTTTTGTGGACCTGTTACCCTAGGCGTACCTTGGTTTTAGGTACGGATAACAAGTTTGGTTAGGATATCCGGAACAGCCATGGCAAAGTGGTTATAGGTGCTCTCGGTATTGGAAAAAAGAATGTCGTAGAGCAGTTGGGCTCCCGGGGCATGGTGAGATGGTGGATTTATGCTAAGAAGCTTCGCAAGGAATATTTATGGACCTATTATCCTTGGCGTACCCTGGTTCAGGATACGGATATTGGGATGAAAGGAAACCAACATATTTGCTCAGAGGTTATAAGGACATGGCAAGCATGAGGGTTTTACCGTAGAATCTTCCTGCTCAGAGGTAATGAGGACATGGCAGGGGAGACTTCACGGAAGATATTCATGGTCAACAGCGAACATTTGTGGTCAACAGAGGACATTTGTGGTCAACAGAGGACATTTGTGGTCAACAGAGGACATTTGTGGTCAACAGAGGACGTTTGTGGTCAACAGAGGACATTTGTGGTCAACAGACGACATTTGTGGACCTATTATCCTTGTCGTACTCCGGTTGTGGGTACATATAATAGGTTGAAAAGGAACCGACATACTTACTCAGAGGTAATGGGGACATGGCAAGCATGAAGGTTTCTTCGACGGAGCCTTCCCACTCAGAGGTAATGAGGACATGGCAGGAGTGGGCTCAATGAAGAGGGGGTACATAGAACGACTCAGAGGTAGGAGAACGTGGAAGTTCTATACGAGGGGGTGGTTTATTTTTGGTGGAAGTGAAAACGACTCAGAGGTAATGAGGACATGGCCGTTTCGGAAATTTGTGGATCGATTACACTTTTTGTGCACTGGAAGCGCGGGTAGTAGATCATGAGGGGGGATCTCTTCCAAGAAGAAAGTTCAGAGGTATAATCATACGTGACTTGCTATCTGAAAGAGTGATCGAAATGTGAGTTCAGAGGCACCAGCGGGTACATAACTCGGTAATTTAGAATATTGAGAAAGGGTGAGTTCAGCGGCACCAGCGGGTACATGACTCGATAATCTGAAGGGAATGTGGAGGTGAGTTCAGCGGCACCAGCCGGTACATGACTCGATAATCTGAAATGTTGTGGATGTGAGTTCAATGGTACCAGTGGGTACATGACTCGATGATCTGTAGAGAATGTCGTTTAGACATAATATTTCTTCAGGAACTTGCCGTTGACGGGCAACATGAGCAAGTCTCCATTTTGTTTTACGAGGCGGTAAGCACCGTTGGAGAATACTGCCTCAATGATAAATGGGCCTTCCCACTTTGGCTGGAATTTGCCGGCAGTCTTGTGAGTCATGACCATCGGCCTCCGGACTGCCAGAACGAGATCGCCCACCTGGAATGTTCTGATTTTGACCTTCTTGTTGAAGGCTCCAGAGATGCGTGCTTGGTATAGCTCAATTTGTTGCTGAGCCAAGAGGCGCTTTTCATCTAGTGCCTCCAATTCTTGTAGCCGACGATGGTGGTTTTTGTCTGTCGTCAATTGATGTGTGAGGGCGACGCGTAGTGAGGGGGTCTGAGTCTCCAATGGAAGGACTGTCTCACTCCCGTACACCAGGGAGAATGGTGTATTCCCGGTGGCTGTTCGTACTGTGGTATGATAAGCCCATAAGCATTCGCCGAGCTTCTCATTCCAGTCGTATTTGTTAGAGGAGACAAACTTCTTGAGGAGTTTGATGATTGTTTTGTTGAATGCCTCTGCCAACCCGTTCGCTGTCGGATTGTACGGTATCGAAGTGACATTCTGAATACGGTGCTTATCGCAAAATTGATAGAATACGTGTCGTGCAAACTGCGGACCATTATCATGGATGATCCTTCGGGGAAGTCAAAAGCGGTAGATGACGTGATGCTTAAGGAAGCTGATCACGTTTGAAGTCTTAACTTCTGCGAGTGGGACAGCTTTTGCCTATTTGGAGAAGTAATCAGTGAACGCAAGTATAAAGCGATGTCCTCGGGAGGAAGGTGGGGTGATTGGACCAATGATATCCATTCCCCATGCTTCGAATGGCCAGGACGCCACTATTGGATGTAGAAACTCGGATGGTTAGTGAATGAAGTCCGCGTGGACTTGGCAGGCTTTGCATTTTCTAGCGTAATCTTTCGCATCTGCCACCATTGTGGGCCAATAGTAGCCCATTCGGCGAAGGCGGTCTTGCAGTTTTGGGCCGGGCTGGTGGGCCCTACAGATACCGTCATGAGCTTCTCGTACGGCTTCTTTGGCTTCTGTATTTGACAGACACCGAAGCAGTAATCCGTCGTAGGAGCGGCGATACAGTATTTTTGTCTCTGTATCGTAGAAGAATCTGAGAGAACGTCGTCTGATGGAAGTGGCTTCCTTTGGGTTCTCGGGCAGGATGTCGTAGATGACGAAGTCGATTAATGGTTGTCTCCAATCTGGGGCATCATCGATCGTCTGTGCGAAATAACTCGCCATGAATTGCACATTATTCTTGGGACAGACCAGTTCGTGGCCTATCACATCCACTGATTGGCGATCATGATTCAAAACTGCTAGGGAAGCGGCAAGACCAGCTAAGGCATCAGCTTCGATATTTCAGAGTCTGGGGACATATTCGATGAAGAACCCCTCGAATGACGAGATGATGTCAATCGCTATTCGGTGATAAGGGATCATGTCTTCGTGGTGGACTTCGTATGAGCCCCTGATCTGATTGACGATTAGTTGGGAATCGCCGTATGCTTCAAGGTATTCTACCCCCAGCTCTCTTGCGAGTTGGAGGCCAATGACCAGAGCGTTGTAGCCACATTGTTAGAGCAGGGCTCGGTGAGGGAATAAGCGCGGTTAATCACCAATCTGGAAGGAAAGATCAGCACTACCCTGACTCTGATGACTATATTACCTTTCGGTCCGGTCCTCGAAGCACCGTCGAAGAACATTCGCCATATATTATCGTGAGAGGTGGCATGCGAGTCGACGACCTCATCTGGGATCTCTTTATATATTCTGGAGGACTCCGAGCCTGGGTGGGCTGCTAAGAAGTCCGCCAGGGCTTGACCTTTGACTGCCTTTTGTGGGACGAAGATCATATAATAAGGGGACATTAATATTGCCCATGTAGCGAGTCGAGAGCTGAGTGCCCCTCGTTTAGTCATGAGGACCCTGAGAGGGTTGATTCGTGAGATCACATGTATCGTTTGTCCGGTGACATAGTGTCGCATTTTCTGAATGGCGAACACCAGGGCGAGGCATTCCTTCTCCACAGCGGTGTATCGGTGCTCTGGCCCAATCATCATTCGGCTGAGGTAATATATGGCCTGCTCATGGCCTGCGTCGTTGTTTTATGCCAGCAGAGCCCCGAGGGAGTGTTCCATTGCTCGTACATAGAGCAGGAATGGTTTTCCAGGAACCGGGGCCACCAAAACTGGAGGATTTGACAAATATTTTTTGATGCTGTCAAAAGTACGCTGACATTCCTCGTCCCATACGAATGAGACTCCTTTTTTATGAGATGGGTGAACGGTCGACATCGCCCAGAGAGGTTGGAAATGAACCTCCTGATGTAAGCTAGCCTCCCTTGAAGGCCTCTGAGTTCGCGAAGATTTCTCGGGGGACCCATCTCCATGATTGCTTTCGTCTTCTCAGAGTCTACATGGATACCTTGTGCCGTGATGATGAAGCCCAAGAACTTTTTGCTGGATACGCCCAAAAAGGACTTCGTAGGGTTCATTTTCAAATTGTACGCTCATATTAGGTCGAATACCGTCCTTAGATCCTGCAGATGGTCTCCCTTGCAGCGACTCTTAACGGCTATATCATCAACATAGCACTCTACTGTCTTGCGTAAGTGGTCTCTGAAGATGATGCTCATGGCTCTTTGATAGGTGGTGCCAGCATTCTTCAAACCGAAAGGCATGACTGTGTAGCAGTACGTGCCGATTGGCGTTCGGAATGATGTATGCTTTTCGTCATCAAGAGACATTTTGATTTGGTTGTACCCCGAGAAGCAATCCATGAATGACATACGTTCGAAGCCGCAGGTATTATCGATCATGATGTCTGTGATAGGAAGGGGAATTCATCTTTGGAGCATGCCTCGTTCAGATTGCGGAAGTCAATGCAGATTCAAATCTTCCCGTTCTTCTTGAGGACGGGCACTATATTGGCGACCCAATCGGGATGTTGTTCTTCACGAATGAAACCGCTGGCTATCAGTTTTTTGACTTCGGCTTCGATCGCGTCCATGATGCCTGGGCGGAAGCATCACTGTTGTTGTTTGACTGGCTTCGCATCCGGCCGAATATTGAGTTTATGAAGAGCAATGTCAAAATTTAGCCCTGGCATGTCTTCATAGCTCCAGACGAACACATCAATGTATTCTCTGACAAGTTTTAGCAGCGACTCCTGCTCTTCGTCTGCTAGGCTTTTACTGACGAAGATCGGTTTTGGAGAAGATTCGCTGCCGAGATCCACTTGTATGACCTTATCTTCAGTAGGAGGTTCTCTCTGTTCGAACCGCTTTTCCCATTGTGCGTCCAATTGCTGGGCCTACGGCTCTAGCTCGAGGATTTTGGGGATGTCTTCGTCTTCTTCGTAAGCGTCGGCGAATGCCATGTTGACTGTCATGACTTGTCTGAACACATCTCCGATGCTGGTATCCGAGTCCGAAGTTGGTAACTCGGTTGAATGTGACTGCCAGTCGCATTCTTCATCTGAACTCTCAGGGGTTGTAGTAGGCGTTACATACCCCAACCCGCATCGAGTTTTGCTATAGTAGTCTCGTGGTTTGCCCGCCGGGACTGGCGACTTCAAAGGTAATCGTCGCCCAGTGCCGTAGTTAAAACCTGGCATCGTCTCCAGATCATACCCCTGTTTCTGCATAAGATATTTGGATTGAGGGCTATAGAGATACAGAGGCAGTCTCCCGGCATCTGACCCGAGGTCGGCTTCCTCTATGGTGAAGGGATGCGGGTTGTTCGTCCGGCCGAAGATGATCGGATGATCCCCTCCCTCGATTATTCGGTAAGCATCTTCTACTGGAGTAAGCTGGATCACGGTGTACACATTTGTCACTTGTGTTTGTAGGTGAGTGCCTATACCGTGTTCCATAGCATACATTGTACATAACTTATTGAGCTCGGTGTAGTTCAAAGATAACCCTTTATTGATGAAGTAAGGTATCTTTTCTAGGGGGATTACATCATCAGCGGAGGAAACATCAGTGTGGGCAGCCACATACTTGGCTAACTCTGGTTCCTCTTTGGCTACCCCCTGTGTGAATGAAGACTGAGAGGACGTCCTGGGAAGCTTGATTGTCAGTGGTTCAGTTGATAGAGCAGAGCGTGGAGTTGTTGGCAGACTAGCGACCCCCAGTTTGGCACTTGACGTAGGGCGAGGAGTGGCTGGTTCGCTAGAAGTGTCAGACCTTGCATCGGGGTGACGACCCTTCTTGGGAAGGCGTATCGTCAGTGGCTTATCGGAGGGATTGAGCTTCTCCGTTTGGGGTTGACCGACTCTCGGCAGTCTGATTGTCAGTGGCCCTGTTGTGGGTCTCGGCACTTGGCCGGACCTTGGCAGCCAGATTATCATCTGCTCTTCCTGCACCGAGAGGCTGATCGCGTCCTTCCGCAGAGTGGCAGTAAGGGGTACGGACTTGCCCGATTTACGAGCTTGGAGGTGGATCATCAGAGGTCCTTCTGATCCCGTGTCCGTTTCGGTACCGGCTTGTTCATTTCCTTCATCAAGGTGCCTCTTTGACTTTTCGTATAGGCAGGAGTCCGAGTAGTAAGATTCGACCCCTTTGAAGGGATCGATGTCAGCAAATTCGGTCTTCACAAAGCCGTATTTGTTGACATATTTGAAGCACTGGTGTAGCGTGGAAGACACGATCTTGTAATCGTGTATCCATGGGCGCCCCAAGAGGATGTTGTAAGAAGTGTCTGCATCTATGACGTAGCAGGTGACTTCGGATTGGAGGTCGCCAATTTGACACTTCAGGCGAATCTTTCCAACACGGTAGCTCCTGCCCGAATTGAAACCGCTGATGGCGGTGCTTGTAGGCGTCAGGCGATGCATTGGGATACGGAGATGATGTAGCAGACCCTTCGGGATGATGCTTATGGAAGAGCCAGGATCTATGTGCATCCGATCCACCTTCACGTCGCCGATGTATTCCGTGTAGTATAGCGGACGATCGTGTAGGTTGGTTTTGATGAGCATGTCCTGCGGAGTGAAGACGATGTTGGGCATTGCTCCCGTGCAGGCATTGTCTTGGAGATCCATGGGTGAGTCCTCCACGGTGAGGTTGGATTGAGCCAGATAGACATCGGCATTTTTGAGTGCTTCGCTTAATGCAATACGAACGTCCTTGGAGAGCCTTAGGAGTTCGTACAGTGACAACTTGGTCGGTGTGTTAGCCAATTATGCTAAGATGTCAAAGTTGTAGGGCCTCTCTAGCCCTTGGGCTGCCTCTTTTCGGAGGGATTTATCGAAGTGAGTCTCCCTCGGCCTAGGCTTGTCGGTCGTCGAAGGCTGAGCCGGTCCCGGAGCATCAGTTGTAGTGGGTTGATAATTTTTAGCTGGATTGTCAACCGCAGGTTGGGATTGCGCTCCGGACCGCGTGACGACGGCTGTAGCTTCCTCATTGTCAGCCGAGATTGTGTGGCAGGTCCTGACTTTTCTACTTTTCTTTTTGTCGGTAGAAGATGGTGTGGGCCGAGTCACTTCTGACACCAAGTCTGGATGGATCTACATGACCTCCCCTCGTGATGTGGTGAGGGGTACTAGACCGGCAGCCTGATCTCGGGAAGGTGGAAGATTGGTAATCTCCATTGTCGCTAGAGGGACGGGGACCACCCCGTCTTGAGTCTCCGTCGGAGGAAAGCTGCCGAATTGTACGGACACCATATTGGCCGCCACGGTTACCTCTTCAAAATTGGTGGCCTGAGCGTTCGAATTAATGAGGTTCTGGATGTACCGTTTCAGCTGGTAGCAATCGTATATAGCATGATGGACATAGCAATGATAATGGCAGTACTTTAGATTCTCCATCTCTGCCGGCCGCGGTTCCCGTCTTGGTGGAGGGAGCTGAATCCTGTCCCCTTGTATGAGCATGTCCAAGATGGGCTTGACGTGACCGTCTTCGAAGGAGTAAGTGATTTGCGGCCATTGTTTGTCTGCTGGCTTCGGCTCAGGTTTTTGTGCTGTATCGGCCACCATAGCCTGCTTTCTCTTGCTGTCCCGATTGTTGGAGGGGCTACCCCCATTATCGTTGTTAGGACGCTTGCCCTTGTTTTTTCCTTCCGAGATGTGCAATCCCAGTTGGCGAGCCTTCTTCAGTCGTTCTTCGGCGCTTGTGGCGCTAATGATGAACGTCTTCCAATCTTTGAATTGAGTTTCGTCCATCCAGAGACTGATCGTTGGAAGCAGTCTCTTTTGGCAAATTTCAATTAAAGAGGAATCTAGATTTCCGGAGGGCAGCTTCATGGCGGTTTGGCGGAACCGCTCAATGTAGTTCCTTGTCAACTCCTTCTCCCCTTGGACGGCGTCCATGAGAGTGGACATGGTGACGTCCTGCCCTACTTCGTAGAATCTGTAAAACCCCTAAATTTCTACTATATATTTTTTTTTGATTTTGGTACTGATTTAATTTTTTTTATTGTATGTCACGTAGTCGTATTGTACGTCGTGTACGAAAGTTCATTTTTCGAATTTGCTCGACGAGTGCGAAAATGTGCGAGCGTACATAATTTTGGAAAATATTTTTATTTTTAAGATTTCAAAATAATATACATAATAATTATTTTGTTAGCATTCCAAAATTTCCAAGTTTGATATTATTTATAAAGCCTTTCATTTATACAGCTATAATAATAAATAATTATTCTTATAAAATTTTATTTTAGAAAAATATATTTATGTAAATATTATTTGGTCATAGATAAATATTTCGTAATTATTTATTAGTTTATAATAATATAATTTTTGAAATTAATATTATTAGTATTTTTGGAAAACATAATTTTGAATTATTATGACGATTTAAATCTTAATTTGATTCTATGGATTTATTTAAATAGTTAAAATAATATCTATATTTTGAAATTTGATTTAGCTTATCTAATTTAAAGTTAAAGGTTGGAATTTAATTGGATTTAAATTGGATTTGGATTTGGATAGGATTTGAATTTGGATTTAAAATATTAGTAGCTAATTATCTATTTGGGTTTTAAATAAATCATAATCTTTATCCTAATGGGAATTCCCACATCCTATAAATAGGCAGGTACTCCTCCATAAATTCTATACATCCACAAATTTCCACAACCTAAAAATCCGTGCATTGTGTCCGTGTCCCTCCCAGTCCACTATCTTATTCCAAATTTTTACAGTTACATAAATTACCGTGTCGGACACCCCCGACACACCATCAAATCCTATTCCTAAACTAACTCCAAACCCGCGGCCAGCATTCCGTTCTCTGTCCGCCACCACCATCACCTTCAGCTCCGCCATCGTCCCGATGACACTGCCTCGCCTAGCCAGCCTTCACACCATCATCCAAACACCCTCTGCAATCATCCCCTCACCGCAACCCGGCACCATCGCCGTCGCCACCACGATCATCTCCCTGGCCACCGCGACCACGACCGCCCACACCATGCTGCCCAAACATCACACCACCATCGTCGAACCAGCCCACAACCCCATCTCCACGCCACCACCACAGTCACCCGCTCACCTCGACCCCCGCTCATCCCGAGCGCAGCCCTAAGTTCGCCACCAGACAACCGCCACCAACCATCCCGACAACCCCGACCATCCCGACTCCCCTCGGCCACCCCATCCGCCCCGACTACCACAAACTTACCACCACCCGCCACCATTGTCCGACCACCGCTGCTACAACAAAAACCACGCCACCACCATCACTGTCATCACCACCATCCGCCACCTCCACCGTCGAGATTTGCAAAACCCCAAAAGAGAGAAAAAAATTTGAAGGGATTAAGCCCCGACCGCCGCTTACCTCCGCCGCCTCGATGCCGTAACTTGGTCGCCGCCGCCGCGCCAGCCAACGTCGCGCCGCCCCAGATCTGCGCCGGCCCTTGCCGTCGCCGAACTCGAGCCGTCCGTCTCTCTCCCTCCCGATCCTCTTCGGCGGCCGCGTCCAACCGCGTGCGCCGATGCCGACCGCCTGACGCCGAGCGCCCGGACGCGCCGCCGCTCCAGCGCTCAAAACCCCCTCCTCCGATCGCCCGGCGCCGCCGCACGCGGCCGCCCCACCACGAAACCCATCCCTCCGCCTCTCCCTCTTCCTTTTCGAGAACCGCCCCGTCGCTCTCCTCTTCTTCCAGCGCCCGCCGGAGCCGAGGCCGAGCTCCCCATCGATCGCACATCTCTGTCTCCCCTTCCCCTTTTTCTTCTCCTTCTCTCTCACCTCCTTTCTTTTAGGAACAGAGACTTTTTTATTTTACTTTTTTTTGTTTTGTTTTTTTCCATTGTTCTCCTCGAGAACAACTTTCTGTGTATATTTTGTTTTTATTATTTTTTTATTTCTTTTTATTATTTTCATTATCATTATTATTATTATTATTATTATTATTATAAGTATTATTATTATGATTGTAAAAAAAATTATTATTATTATTAATTGCTGATATTCTTTTGGGGATAATTTAGCCTAAAGATATATATATTCATTCTTTTTAGTATTTATCCAAAAACTATTTCGATTGATAAAAATATATTTCAAGTATTAATTATTTTAAGAGATACCCTATAGTCTCGACTTAAAATAATTTCACTACTTACAGAATAATTTGAGATAATAAAATATATTTTTAAGTATTTATATAAATATTTTACTAAGTAAGTTATAATTTGGTCTAAATTAGTTATTAATATTCCGATTTAGTTATTTAAAATATTTTTACCAAGTGTAGTTATTATCTATAAGCATGTTTATACAAACTTTGGGTTTTAGCCTGAATCTATTCATTCCTCTATTTTCAAATATTTATCAAAATTTTTACTAGTAAATATATCTATAAGTATTTCTAAAAACATATATAATTATTATTGATCAAATTTTCTTCTATCCTCCTGTCCGCGACCTATCCTATAATTTCTACTCCATTACAAATTTTGTCCTACCCTATGTCCCTCTAACTAAATTGACCCTTATGGACCCAATGGAACCGACCGTGTCACCATCCATGGTCACCTTGCATAGTTGTTGCACCGAAGTTGCAGTTCGTGCCACATTGATTATCGTAACACACCAGGCAGCTCACCAGGCGTCGCAATAGGCAAGTATACCTTGCTAATTAACTGTCACATTATTATTTTCAGCATTTATTTTCTTGTTTCATATTTGTTATTTTATTATAAACTGCGCGTCCAAGCCACACTTGGGTGCAAGCGACTTTATTAGTCGTTACTTTATTTTATGCATGTTGACTTAATGTTAGCGGACTACCTTCTTGTCAGGGGATATCCTTATATCTCCTTTGGCTGTGACACTCACACTACACGGTTTGAGGCATGTTGCTAGGGGCACGACTTATTGACTAGCTATCTTTATTGTCGTGTAACGGTAGATGATCATAACTGCTATGACTAGGATTTTAGAGACTCAAGCAGTTACAAAGCTGGACGAGCCATGGACATGACTTGAACAGTGTGGGAAATATTGGGGGAGGACAATCGTTAGTGCGTATGGGAAGCCAAACAGGTAAACCACAGTCTCCGGATGGAACTATGGCGATATATTTGTAGATACCCTCTGACGTTTTGGACGTTACGGCCGGATACAAATGACTGGATGCCAGTTACGTACACACAGCCTAAAATCCCACCCATGCGCATGAAAGTTGTCCTCTAAATTGCACAAAAGGCGGTTAGAATCTCATTTGCATATTTGTGTTTAGGAAAGTCTTTATTATATTATTTTATTATTCTGACAGTTCATATTAGCTTGTTCTTCCTGTATCTTGCTACGTCCGTCTGAGGACCTGGTTTTTCCCCAGGTGTGTGCTTCATGATTCACTGCAGGTATTCTAGCCAAGGCCGTGGTCTTCTCCATTCCTTCAAGACAATTGCGCTTGGTTCGTCTTACCATTTTTATCGCTCGATTTATTGTACATTTCTTTCATTGAGATAGTTGGTAGTGGACTTTGTCTCCACCCAACGAGTGTATCATAAATATTTGAGTTGATATTTATATTATTATTCTTTTCATTGTGGATGAGATTTAGTTTGTCTTGGATTACTATATTTTACAGCTTATGTATTCATACGAGACCTATGTATTTCGTATGAATACAACTGGCATGTCTACGTTCCTAGTCCTACGTATTTTGGGACTGGGGCGTTACATGTTTTTGTGGTGGCCCATGCAGGTCAAGATAAATTGTTTGGTTACTTTACCGTACCAAGCAAGCCTGCGTATAGGATTTGAAGTTTAGGATCTCATCCACATACTTGACCTCTTCCTTAATTTTATCTACCGTTTGACTCATTAATTGCATCTTGCTTGCTTCCTTCCATCCCTATTCTTATCTTTCCTTCGTGCTTGCTAGAGATTGACCCTACTAGTTAGTTGTCCCAAAACACCATTAGTATAATTCTTTAAGTTGGGTAGAATACCTTATGACCTAGCAACCCCTTTGACCTAGTGACCTATATTAGCAAGCTTATTTAGATCCTAGAATCTAGAGGACCTAACCCGTCTAGCCAACCAAGGACTTGGACAAGAAGACTATAGGACGACTGTATGACTTAGAATCATTCTACCTTCTTTAAATCTTAAACTCTCGTGCCTATGTATTTACTATTTTAACTAATGTTGCTAATATAGCCTAGTATTTGTAAGCTAATTCTTATTCGAGCTTGATCAAGGCATATGATATTGAGCGGCCGCTCACTAACATATTGTCTAATCAGAACCGGTGCATTATGATCTGATCAACCAAGTGCACTTTGGTTCGCTTTGTCTATTACTCTACGTGGATGGGGACATAATTAAACTTGGCCCTTACAATCCCATCCACGACTGCCTTGACAATTCTTTTGAAATTATTCGATCGTCTTTGAATCACGTATTCGTATTCGATAATGCCTCCTTCGAACTCTATATTGCTTTTGCCTTCACCTATTTTAGGAGGACGAAAGCGTTATACTAGAGGTTCCCCTAGCTATCCTATCTCTTGTGACCATTAACACTCAATGTGACTATATCTTTGTCTTAACTACTCGTCATTTTCCTCGACCCTAAATCTACAATCTTGACTTTCTAATCACTTGAATTTAAGAGTGATTACGATCGTCTCTTAATCATATCCTCAACCTAGACTACTCTTAATCATATCCTCAACCTAGACTACGACCATATAAACTTTGAACCCTTCTATCTACCGTTGTGCCTTCTCACCCCCTACTTATTCTTAATTTCGAGGACGAAATTCTTGTAAGTTGGGTAGGATGTAAAACCCCTAAATTTCTACTATATATATTTTTTTGATTTTGGTACTGATTAAATTTTTTTTTTGTACGTCGCGTAGTCGTATTGTACATCGTGTACGAAAGTTCATTTTTCGAATTTGCTCGACGAGTGCGAATATGTGCGAGCGTACATAATTTTGGAAAATATTTTTATTTTTAAGATTTCAAAATAATATACATAATAATTATTTTGTTAGCATTCCAAAATTTCCAAGTTTGATATTATTTATAAAGCCTTTCATTTATACAGCTATAATAATAAATAATTATTCTTATAAAATTTTATTTTAGAAAAATATATTTATGTAAATATTATTTGGTCATAGATAAATATTTCGTAATTATTTATTAGTTTATAATAATATAATTTTCAAAATTAATATTATTAGTATTTTTGGAAAACATAATTTTGAATTATTATGACGATTTAAATCTTAATTTGATTCTATGGATTTATTTAAATAGTTAAAATAATATCTATATTTTGAAATTTGATTTACCTTATCTAATTTAAAGTTAAAGGTTGGAATTTAATTGGATTTAAATTGGATTTGGATTTGGATAGGATTTGAATTTGGATTTAAATTATTAGTAGCTAATTATCTATTTGGGTTTTAAATAAATCCTAATCTTTATCCTAATGGGAATTCCTACATCCTATAAATAGGCAGGTACTCCTCCATAAATTCTATACATCTACAAATTTTTACAACCCAAAAATCTGTGCATTGTGTCCGTGTCCCTCCCAGTCCACTATCTTATTCCAAATTTTTACAGTTACATAAATTACCGTATCGGACACCCCCGACACACCATCAAATCCTATTCCTAAACTAACTCCAAACCCGCGGCCAGCATTCCGTTCTCTGTCCGCCACCACCATCACCTTCAGCTCCGCCATCGTCCCGATGACACCGCCTCGCCTAGCTAGCCTTCACACCATCATCCAAACACCCTCTGCAATCATCCCCTCACCGCAACCCGGCACCATCACCGTCGCTACCACGATCATCTCCCTGGCCACCGCGACCACGATCGCCTACACCATGCTGCCCAAACATCACACCACCATTGTCGAACCAGCCCACAACCCCATCTCCACGCCACCACCACAGTCACCCGCTCACCTCGACCCCCGCTCATCCCGAGCGCAGCCCCAAGTTCGCCACCAGACAACCGCCACCAACCATCCCGACAACCCTGACCATCTTGACTCCCCTCGGCCACCCCATCCGCCCCGACTACTACAAACACACCACCCCCCGCCACCATTGTCCGACCACCGCTGTTACAACAAAAACTACGCCACCACCATCACTGTCATCACCACCATCCGCCACCTCCACCGTCGAGATTTGCAAAACCCGAAAAGAGAGAAAATTTTTTTGAAGGGATTAAGCCCCGACCGCCGCTTACCTCCGCCGCCTCGATGCCGCGACTTGGTCGCCGCCGCCGCGTCAGCCAACGTCGCGACGCCCCAGATCTGTGCCGGCCCTTGTCGCTGCCGAACTCGAGCCGTCCGCCTCTCTCCCTCCCGATCCTCTCCGGCCGTCGCGTCCAACCGCGTGCGCCGACGCCGACCGCCCGACGTCGAGCGCCCGGACGCGCCGTCGCTCCAGCGCTCGAAACCCCCTCCTTCGATCGCCCGACGCCGTCGCATGCGGCCGCCCCACCACGAAACCCATCCCTCCGCCTATCCCTCTTCCTTTCCGAGAACCGCCCCGTCGCTCTCCTCTTCTTCCAGCGCCCGCCGGAGCCGAGGCCGAGCTCCCCATCGATCGCACCTCACTCTCTCCCTTCCCCTTTTTCTTCTCCTTCTCTCTCTCCTCCTTTCTTTTAGGAACAGAGACTTTTTTTATTTTACTTTCTTTTGTTTTGTTTTTTTCCATTATTCTCCTCGAGAACAACTTTCTGTGTATATTTTGTTTTTGTTATTTTTTTATTTCTTTTTGTTATTATCATTATTATTATTATTATTATTATTATTATTATTATTATTGCTATTATAAGTATTATTATTATGATTGTAAAAAAAATTATTATTATTATTAATTGCTGATATTCTTTTGGGGATAATTTAGCCTAAAGATATATATATTCATTATTTTTAGTATTTATCCAAAAACTATTTCGATTGATAAAAATATATTTCAAGTATTAATTATTTTAAGAGGTACCCTATAGTCTCGACTTAAAATAATTTCACTACTTACAGAATAATTTGAGACAATAAAATATATTTTTAAGTATTTATATAAATATTTTACTAAGTAAGTTATAATTTGGTCTAAATTAGTTATTAATATGCTGATTTAGTTATTTAAAATATTTTTACCAAGTGTAGTTATTATCTATAAGCATGTTTATACAAACTTTGGGTTTTAGCCTGAATCTATTCATTCCTCTATTTTCAAATATTTATCAAAATTTTTACTAGTAAATATATCTATAAGTATTTCTAAAAACATATATAATTATTATTGATCAAATTTTCTTCTATCCTCATGTCCGCGACCTATCCTATAATTTCTACTCCATTACAAATTTTGTCCTACCCTATGTCCCCCTAACTAAATTGACCCTTATGGACCCAATGGAACCGACCGTGTCACCATCCATGGTCACCTTGCATAGTTGTTACACCGAAGTTGCAGTTCGTGCCACATTGATTATCGCAACACACCAGACAGCTCACCAGGCGTCGCAACAGGCAAGTATACCTTGCTAATTAACTGTCACATTATTATTTTCAGTATTTATTTTCTTGTTTCATATTTGTTATTTTATTATAAACTGCGCGTCCAAGCCACACTTGGGTGCAAGCGACTTTATTAGTCGTTACTTTATTTTATGCATGTTGACTTAGTGTTAGCGGACTGCCTTCTTGTCAGGGGATATCCTTATATCTCCTTTGGCTGTGACACTCACACTACACAGTTTGAGACATGTTGCTAGGGGCACGACTTATTGACTAGCTATCTTTATTGTCGTGTGACGGTAGATGATCGTAACTGCTATGACTAGGATTTTAGAGACTCAAGCAGTTACAAAGCTGGATGAGCCATGGACATGACTTGAACAGTATAGGAAATATTAGGGGAGGACAGTCGTTAGTGCGTATGGGAAACCAAACAGGTAAACCACAGTCTCCGGATGGAACTGTGGCGATATATTTGCAGATACCCTCTGACGTTTTGGATGTTACGGCCGGATACAGATGACTGGATGCCAGTTACGTACACACAGCCTAAAATCCCACCCATGCGCATGAAAGTTGTCCTCTAAATTGCACAATAGGCGGTTAGAATCTCCTTTGCATATTTGTGTTTAGGAAAGTCTTTATTATATTATTTTATTATTCTGACAGTTCATATTAGCTTGTTCTTCCTGTATCTTGCTACGTCCGTCTGAGGACCTGGTTTTTCCCCAGGTGTGTGCTTCATGATTCACTGCAGGTATTCTAGCCAAGGCCGTGGTCTTCTCCATTCCTTCAAGACAATTGCGCTTGGTTCGTCTTACCATTTTTATCGCTCGATTTATTGTACATTTCTTTCATTGAGATAGTTGGTAGTGGACTTTGTCTCCGCCCAACGAGTGTATCATAAATATTTGAGTTGATATTTATATTATTATTCTTTTCATTGTGGATAAGATTTAGTTTGTCTTGGATTACTGTATTTTATAGCTTATGTATTCATACGAGACCTATGTATTTCGTATGAATACAGCTGGCATGTCTACGTTCCTAGTCCTACGTATTTTGGGACTGGGGCGTTACAGAATCTCTCCAAGAACAGGCGTTTGAAGCCGGCAAGGAGTGGATGCAGTTGTCCGGCAGATTGCGATACTAGTCGAAAGCGACTCCTTCCAATGCCCCAATGAATAATCGCGTGAGGATAGCATCGTCATGGGGCAGATGGTCGGTGGTGACCTTGAAGTAAGTGATGTATCGACTTGCTGAGGTCTTGCCATCATACGGGTTGATATTGAACGACTTATATCTTTGTGGGAATGGAACATCCCTCCATTCGGCAGGGTATGGTTGCCGCATTCTGAGGTCTTGAGCATTTTCTCGGGCATGGAACATGGCTCGGAGCTCTTGGACCTCTCTTCTTACTTCTCGGGCCTCATCTGTTGCGGTAGGGACTGTTATTTCGGGAGGATTATTGTTCGGGTTTGGTGCCGCTGAGTTCGAGTCTGCATTGACCGTGGGACCCGTGCTTGTTTGGCCAGGCGTTCCTCCTTACAGAGTTGGAAGAGCGGCTTTGATTTCATCTACAGACTTGACCAAGGCCTGCAGTATAGCCTCCAAAGTGTCGATGCGTTGGCGATCGCTGGAACCACCTTGATTGCTGTCCGTCATGAACACCGTCTTTATATGAGGAGTGATGGAAGGAACGGTGGAGGATGTGCCCTCCGAGTCATACCCATACACCGAGAAGTCATCGGGGTAGGTGGGAATGTTCTCTTTGGGCTCGGACTCGGAGGGAACGGTATCCCCAGCCTTAGAGCTTGCTTCGTCTTGAGAGTCATGGATGTCTTTGGGGACATCAGCGTCTGTTGTACCAGATGGGAGAGTTGTTTCCCTAGGCTCGGCTCCTTGAAACATCGGATTGTTGTGGATGTTCGGAGGAGTGCTACCTCCAGTTTCTACGACCCCCAGCGATGTAGATGATGAATTTTCTATTGTAGCAGATTTTGTCTTTGAACGGGTGTGTTGGAATATTCCGGTGGAGGACAGCCGTTTAGAAGACAGTTTCTTAGCTGTAGTGGTTGATATTTTGGGGCTGGAGATGCTTGTCTTCTTCCCTCTCCCCTCGGCGGGGACTTTCAGAGTGGAATTGTAGGAGACAGCAGGAGGTGCCTCGTCTTCTGAGCTCGGATGCTGTAGTCTTTGGAAGACGGACGACCGGTCTTCTGTCACTGCCGCGTTATTGCAACAGCAGTTGACGATGATTTGGGTGCAGTGATGTCCAAGCGAGGACTCTTTGCACACCGAAGCCCCTTCTCTTTCCTTGCACTTGTGGAAGATCGCCTCACGCAGGTTAGAGAAACCACTCTGTCCGTTCGCCGCCGGGGGCTGGATTTGAGTAGTTCTGTACAACTTCCCATCAGAGGCCTGCGTGATAATCAGCGGGACGCCCGATGGTCAGAGGTTGGGGCAGCTGAATGGGCTTGGTGAGCCCGCGCTGCCCTAGACTTCCTCCTTTTAGCACTTGCGGATGCGTAAAAGGAGGAGTCCAAGTTAAATACCACATAGTCTGGCTTATCATCCAGAGAACCATCAGGGTCATGACTGCATGAGAGACGGTCGAAGACTGATCGAGAGAAGCGTGGAACGGACGCTATGCGGCTAGAATTGGGTACCGTGCAGGCTGTCTGCATGCTGTTGTCTTCTGTTGTCGGATGAGTTGTTTTTGTGCGGTTAGGAGTCACGACCGTGCAGGCTGGCCGCATGCGGTTGGCAATTGTGGCCGCATGGGTTTTCTGTAAGCGATTGACTTCCATAGCCGCATGAGTTTCATCCATGTGGTTGGCAACCGTAGCCTCATAAGCTATGCGGATGACAGATGTAGCCGCATGAGTTTTCTTCATGCGGCTGGCGGATGTAGCCGCATGAGCTTTCTCCCTACGGCTAATACCCTTATGCGGCTCGGATCGCATAAAGTTTCTCTTTGCCCTTGTAAGTCCAGCATCATAGTGTTTTCTTCTGCCGGACTTGGGGACAGCAGAGTTGTCTACGATCTGAAGTGGGGCCGCAGGAGAGTCTTTCTCGCCGCCTTGAGCAACAGAGGGTATCCCATCGAGGGCGTGGGGAGGAGCAAATGATTTTGGCCTCCACTCTTTGCTAGCCTTCGTCCCGCGGGTGCGCTTCTGGACCGGGCCAGCGCTTCCTTCGAAGAGCATCTCTTCAAACGCCTGTTGGTCGAAGCAGACGACCATCTTTTGTTGCATGGAGCCAAGTTCGGCTGCATCCGATTGTGTCACCAACTCCTCAGCAATGGAGAAGTTTGTCCCCAGCAGAGTCGCCATCGTGTTTGCCATGAAATATAAAAGAACAGAACAATTATCGGAGGACCGGACTTTTACTTCACGTTACAAACTCGCTTGTACAAAAAAAGCCTAGGAACGAAAACCTAGGTACAGTAGTCTAAGTACAATTGTTTATTTTAGATTCTGGAGGATGACGATAGAGGCTCGGGAAGGCGACGGCAGCCCTGCCTTACTCCTTGGACGATCGATATGCAGCCTTGGCTCCTGTGAAGAGATGGTTGGCGTTGATGAAGAAATGCTCTTCTTGCTCTCCCTCTATTACTCTTCTGGCTTCTCTCTCTCTCTCTCTGTGTATTTTCTCTCTGATTATTGGGGGAGTCTATCTGTATATGTCGCAAGGGAATGGCACCTTGCTTATTTATAGGAGTGGGGGCATCATTAGGGTTTGGATGATTACCCATTCTCAAAGTGGCGGTGGCCTGATGTTTAATCGATCTAGACCATTAGTTTTAAGCGTGAAGGATCTGGGCCATAAATGGGGATAGCATTGAATCCTGTGAATGATTAATGCTGATTGCTTTAAATCTTCATGATTGGTTGTGTCAAGCTTGGATCTCTCACCACGTGTCCCATTGGCTTGATCACGGGTGATATGCCCTGATCTCATTAATTATGAGGATAATGTTAAATATGGTTATTGGGATCTGGTAAATCTCTGATTGATTTAAAACTACGCGCCCCATAATCACCCTGCTACCAGCTGTCAAGTCATGGGGACAATTGAATCTCTGCCACGTGTCTTAATGGTGGACCCTGCCAGAGCCGCATGATATCCATGAACCGTATGAGACAGCGTCTCAGTGAGCTGCATAGGTATAGTGCTTGCGAGCCACATGGGATGGCTTCTTGGTGAGCCGCATAGGTATAGTACTTGCGAGCCGCATGGGATGGCTTCTTGGTGAGCCGCAGGAAGATGATTCCTGCCAGCCGCATGAAGCTGTTCTTCAATTGAGCCGTATGGGAATAGCCACGTGGCAATCATGGATCGTGTCAGAGATTTTCTCCTGTTCCCGAAGAGTCTGTCATTACGGCAGGACCATCATGGCACTTTATGTCAAAGCGCCGTCAGCTGTCAAATCAGAATATTAAATAAGGCCATTACTTGATGGCCAGCTGTGTGAAGGGATCCCACGGGGACACGTGGTGTTGATCGATCCGCATATCTCTGTTGGTCGTTTGTGAGCCGCATATACTTCCGAGCCGCATGAGGCTGGGGGACTCTTTGAACAGCATGGGACTGTCCCTATGTAAGCCGCATGGATTCTCCTGCTCTGAGCCGCATGAGACTGAGAGTCTCTCCGAACTGCATGGGGCTGCCCCTGTATGAGCCGCATGGAGTTCTCCTGTTCCGAGCCGCATGGAGCATCATTCTGATATTTTCCATGCTTCTACACTAGTCAGTTTCAAGCACTTACAAATTCATTTGCGAATATGCATTTCGCTCAGACTGGTCAGCATACCAGTTTTCTTCCACGAGATCCTACTGTTTCTGGTTACCGCTATGAGGATGAGGCGGTTCATCACTACTTCAGCCCCAGTAATGCCTATGATTGGTACCGTGGTTCTGGTGCTCTCCACATCCATCTCATGGAGCTGGCACTTCTGGGGCTGGTCCTTCTGGACATGATGCTGATGCTGATCGTGCTGATGATGACTCTATTTAGATGAGGACTTGATCTAGACATTATTGCATTTGTCTAGATGTTATCTTATTAGACTGTTTATGTCTATGTATTCTTGGAAATGTTCCTACATTCCAAGATAGTATTTTTGATGTACTTCTATGTTGACTTTTGGATGCTGAGTTTGTTGTTCGAAAATCTTTTGGTTTTATGTATTTTCCTTTTAGTGCTTATTTATATTACTTGTCTCCTTTGGTATGCATTTATGCTTAGCATTATCTTTAGCTACTGCTTCAAATCATAAACTGCTTGTGAACTTTATGTTATTTTCTTTATTATTATTATCTTCATTTCTTCACTGTTTTTTTCTTAAGCATAAATTGTGGGGTGCTTATCTCTTTGCAATTATTTTGCTAAGTGACAAAGGAGGAGAAAAGGATCTACATCTTTTTCAGGATAATTTCTACCAAGAGGAGACAGTACCAGACAAACGTTTTGATATTTTTCAAATCAAGATTAAGACGTTATATCGGTCAAGATTTGTCAATTATCAAAATATGGGAGATTTTTGGTCTATTGGTCATGATCGAACCGAATTTTAATAATTAATCTAACCCTGTCTCAATATAAGGGCTACTTGGATGAACTTCCACAGATTGTGCCTGCCATGGTTCAAGACTTTGGAGCTTGGAGTTGTGTTTGTCATCGCGTCTGTATTTCCAATTATCAATGTATTTTCATTTTTTATTGAGGGTCACGACCCGTACCCGCTTTTCGGACGCGAGCTCGTGAGCAAGCCAGCTATGTATCGAGCGGACTCCAGCCCGACTCGAGTACGTATAAGCTGTCAAGGTCATGGGTATCATGTCTAATCTAAACTGTATCTCAATACACAAGAATCAAATAAAACAAGAATGAACAAGTATGGATCATGGTCTGCAGCCCATTAGCATATTGTTCGATTAGACTCTAAGAATAATATGAGTCTATAAATAAGCAGAATATATCATGGTACTGAATATAAAGCACGAGAGGATAATAAAGAAATATCACAAGCAAATACCTATACCATACATCGTAATCCTCTACCATCTTGCTCTGCTAACTAACTCCATGCAGTCACTAAACCTGAAGAGATCATCATGTCCTCAGTGGACTAGCAAGATACATAAAACATGCCTATCTAACAGTTTAATCATGCAATAATATAACCAGGGTATAAACAGAAACTAGACATGAGACTGACATGTGGCTACTAACAGGTAACTATGAACACGGATACGGGATCAAGTATGCATAAATAAACTGCAGGAAGATTAATGGAATACCAACCCTTGCCCCGAATGTGGACTCGTAGGTCAGTTTCAAGACAAGTCACCCTCGCCCCATATGTGGACTCGCAGGTGCAAAGGACAACCTTCGCCCCGTGTGTGGACTCGCAGGTTGTAGGAAAGACAAAAGAATAGCAGTTCACTCACACATACTTGTAGACACGAATCAGTCAATATACAGGTGAAGACACGGTACAACTCAGTCATGACACAGGTAAGGACAACTCTAGCATGATCCATGACGTAAACAAGCCTGGTATAACTACACTATCAAGTCATGAAATACTTATATACAAGCAAGACAATAAACTGGTAAACGCGGTATCATATAAATCTATAACAACTAAGGTAACTAAAGATAACATACTACAACATGTGTACTATAAGCATGAAAATAAACTGTAGAGGGAGGCAAGGTATACTTGCCTGGTGGTAGCGCAAAGAACCAATAAGATACCGTCAACTGGTACGCCATAAAGTCAAAGTCATCACAACTGTCTTCGAAAGTTGAAACAAATATTGCCAACATTCTCAGAATAGTCAAATTAGCTAAGATTGCCTGTCCTTAAGTCCAATTTTGAACACCGAGGCAAAACGGTAATTTCGGACAAAAACGGTGTCCGCCGTTGGACCCACTTTGTACCAAAAAATGTGCCAGAGTCAATGGTCTCTAAAGTTGTCAAACTACATGTCTACGGATCCGGTTTTCCAATACAAACCCAACGGTATGTCCAGTTTTGGATTCCGGTGGGCCGTGCACAAAATCGTCCGTTGAATCGGACCGTGGGGCCCGCGAAACAGCAGTCCAATCAACTGTCTCAGAATTGGACCAAACTTGGCATGCAGGACCAGAAAAATGATACGGTCCTGTCAGCGCAAATTTTGTCTCGATCTGATGAGCGTGCACAAAGTAATTGAAAATTTTGCACAGCGACCGATACGGTGAATTTCGACGGATACGGATCAAATTCGCCGCGCACACGCAACCAATTTGAATTCTGTCAAAGCCGACACAACCACGAAGCCGTTACGCACCTTTCAATGCCTTCGGTTCGCGACCACGTCGCTCGGATTGGCGGAACGCATGTCATATCGAAGAATTTTATTGTTTTTAAAACAAGTTTTTGGAAAACTTTGGGATTCGATTTCTTGATGCATAGTCGATGATTTCTGAATCCACTTAAAGGGTTGTGAAGCCCTATATGTTGTCTTGGACTGCCTTCAAATAGATTTTTTAATCTGGTGTTAGATCGATCGAAATCGATCTTCAAACATGGGTGATTGGACTGTATTATACCCTATTTTCGAACAGGTTTTTACCGAACTTTGGTTCGATTTCTCGGACAGTATAGATTTCCTAAAATCAAACTAATTGCTAGGAATCGAAGGTGTATATATCAGGGTTTTACCTGAAGAGATAGCTTGGAAAATGATCGAGCGACGCGCGTGCACTTCGATCAGGAAGTTGGGGTCGAAACAGGCTGCCACTGCTGTTCCCCTGTTTTGCTTGCTGTCCGGCACGTTTTCCGGCAGCTCCGGCCGGCCGGCGGCGACTCCCGGCGGCACGCGCGCATGGGGGTGCGTCCAGGTGTGGGGGTCGGCGGGGCACTGTTAGGATTAGGGTTTTATGATGATTTCCTCTGGTTTTCTCTTCGCTATATACCAAGCAAAGGGTCGGGGGGTGAAGCTCGGGCTGGGGATTAAGGCTCGGCCTGGCTGGGATCTTCGGGCTGTGCTTGGGGGAAATTTAGTTGTTGTGTTCGCGGTTGCATGGGGGAAGTTGTGGGCCGGGATGCTCATAAGTTATTGGTTTTTATTTTCTTTTTCCTTTATTTAATGCTTATATAACTTAGTATATATTGACCCATATATACATACATATGTTCACACATATATTTGTATACACAAAATATTTACATAAATATCAGGAATTTCTATAAAATATTACAAAAGAATTTCTATAATTAATGGTTGTAATACATAAATTATTTCTATTTACTAAAGTTATGTAAACAAAACTCTTTTGATTTATAAATACGTATATAAACTTAATATATACGTACTACTTATACACACATACACTATTATATATATTTATATATACATACAATTACACACATATTTAATATTTATATATACATACATTCACATTCGCACATATAATATTTATTTGACAATAAAATAATATAACCAATAAATAATAATATTAAATAACAATCCCAATAAAATAATAATAATAATAATAATAATAACAAAATTTAATATACCAATAATAGGCATTGCATCTACTTGAAATATGTCTTCATGGGTGTATTTAATCTCACTACATGCCTATCCGGGTTCAGGTTTAGTTTGGGTCCAATTCGGACTAATTGGTGCAGTCGGTCTCCTACAAGCCCACAATATAATAATAGTTAAATAATTAGATTATTTATAGGGTCATGTCATAACTTAGCCTAGTTTTTCTAGTTAGGACATCACTATGGTTCAGCCTTCCCGGGCATGGCTAATACACTAGTCAAGGCACGCCACAGCACTATCCGTGCCATGATTCCTAGTCGTCTGGTACTCCAATGCTCAACCATGGCTAAAGTCATCTACCGTAATAATTAACTAAATAATTATTAATAAACTTCTAAAATCACCCTTTAAATTAATAAATAAATAAAAAATATTTCAAAAAAAAATTTCGGGAAGGGGAGCTACATTGAGCCTAGGAATACAATGTAAACCGTGTCATACTGGCAAATAGGCTACCCAAGAAACATTTTCAAAAATGTCCTTTTCGTTTTGAAAATAAGCCCAAACCCAAAACTCAATTCCTAACAGCTTGAAAAACCCAAAATCCAATCAATTCTGGACCAAAAAAATTCAGAGCGAATTCGGCCGAAGTTCGGTTACATAAACGTTGCTTTTTAAACTCAGTCTTTCCGCAGTTACGGATGCAACGACTATATGCCGAGATTCTCTCATAGAATTCTGTCTGAATTTTGCCTGAATTCTCCCTTTGGAAATCATATAAATAGAGAATAAATTCTACCATTTTAACACACAAATTCACTTTCTTATCTCTTCTCTCTAAGCTTACTACGATCTTCCAAAGCCCTACTAAGCTTTCAATTTCAAATTCTAAGCCAGTTACAATCCTCTAGTCGATTTATCAGTACGATATGGTCTAGAAGTTCAGAGTGATTATAATCAAGTGGCTTGATAGAAGTAAGATACTTCACAATTGAAATTGGTCGAGTGCTTCGGATCAAAGCTCGCATTTGTAGAAGTTACAATGACTTCGTACGAAAAATTGCAATTTTTTTATAGTATATTTCAACCGGGAGCTAGAGTTCTTTCGACTGGATTAGTCCTCACAAGAGTAAGACCAGTATCCATCGTCATGTTTGAGTTTGCTCTTTGCACTTTACTTTTACTTACTCGTATCTGTGACATATTTCTGTGATCTTGTTCCTAATAATTTTTTAATAGCTAATATTCTGCTGCCTACACTATTCACCCCCTCTAGAGTATATCGCTTTACATTTAGTTCCTACACAGCTTACTACCGCCGACTATGCGGCCTAGGTTGGACGTGTTTCACGTATTCGTGCCCGAACTTCTGGGTGAGGGTCGTGATAATACATAAGACTAGGATACGTAAATATGTCGGCCACGTATGAAGTGGATTCCAGCCCAACTCGAATACGTATAAGTTATCTACGTCAGGTAGTTATAATTCTATATCACTATAATAATTTTAAATCTTAATCTACTGAAAAGAAATCTTTCGTAAGATCGGGTGAACTATTGTTGGTCAGGCATTAATAGTCCGGATCCTACAAGCAAACGAGGATAGATAATTTATAATAATGTGGACCAGACTCTATTTCAATCGTCTGAACAAGCTCATTATAAAGAATAAAGCCTGTAAAACTAGGCCATGTCAGCAGAATAAAGTAATGGAAATAAAAATAATGTCGGATGAATATCATGAAGATAAACAATCACCAACTACCCTTCTATTCTAACAGCTCAGCAAAACCTTGAGAGATCACCAAGTCCTCACGGGACAGAGCAAGATATATAATAAACATGTCTATCTAGCAGTAAATAACATGCATAAATAATAACCATGAAGGAAACAAAATAAATAGGCAACAGACTAAACATGTACACAAGGACAACTACACATAAATGAACTGTTGGAAAAGAAACAAATACAAATGCCAAGTTCCTATGTGAACATATGGAAAGAAATCAAATTAATAATCAAATCCTCGCCCCTAGTGTGGACTCGCAGGTTTGAGCAAACAACAAACCCTCGTCCCAGGTGTGGACTCGCAGGTTAGTTCAAACAATCAGCCATTGTCCCTAGTGAGGACTCGTAGGTTAAGAAAAATCAAAAACAGAAATAGCAGTTCAATTATAACGCACTCGTAGTTCCCGCTCCCCATAATACGGTACGAGTCAGACAAAGTACAAGTTCAAACAAGTCTAGTATGAACTACAATGCCAAACCCTGAACAAAGACAATCTATCAATGAGGCAACTAAAATAGTATGCATAATATGAGAGAAAACACATATCAACAAATCAAGAAAAGAAAAATAAATAATGATAGGTCACAAAAAAAGGAATCTACGCATGTAAATATGCTGTAAAGAAGGCATGGTATACTTGCTTGTATCTCCCAATTGAGCATACAAAGTTTTGGCTTTTATACTCCCAGTCAAACCGTCACAAACTCCTAGCACACAATAATAACTACCAATCAACTATAACACTAATGTACATTTCGCACCAACCACATTAGTACCATCAATGTTTTAAACTAGGTCACATTTGAAGAAGGATCTCTTAGAGACATCGTGGAGGTGGTAGCTCGTCAGAAAATAGTCGGGAAAGGGTGCAAACTACTAGTTGGCTGAAGGGTGTTGGCGGCTTTTTTGGTTGAAGGTAGGTTCAGTTTTGGGGGTTTGAAGGAGTTGGCCGACCTTATAATACATAAGGAAAGGTGGGGTAGAGGGTTAGGGTTTGAAGGGATGTGGTTTTTGTAAGGTCTGTTGGAATTTTGTGGCCCAAATCCAATGATATCTTTGATTGAATATCAAAATATTTAGTAGTCCTATTTAGCAAAGTATTTTAAGGAGGGTTTACATATGGGTTTAAATCTATTATGGTTGGACAAATATTGATAAAGATCATTATAAAATAATCCAATTAGGTTGGGGCAACCTAGATTAGGATCTACCAATTCTAGTTGGACTAAGTTTGGGTGGAGGTAGCTAAATGGGTTCCGAAAATACGTCTTTTGTGACTTTTGTGTATAAATATTCATGAGAACATAACAGAGTGGGACACGAGTGGCATGTGTGTAGTAGGCTCATGGTAGATCAAAACATATATTGGAACGAAAGGTCTGAGTCAAAGTTGGGTCTCAAATTTCAATTGGACAAGACATCGGTATTACGGTAGGTGATAGTATTAGTCTTTATGGCCTGAAAGTTGTATTATAAAAATAGAGTACAAGAAGACATATGACTACTCCTCTAGAGCACACATATAAAACTTGTTTAGAGAAATTGGCAATTGTTGTGCTTCTAAAATCAAATCTACAATAAAGATATTTATAGCCAAAATTAAAATTAAAATATTATTTAATAACAAATAATCCTATTAAATATAAAAAAATAAATCCCAAAATTCAAAGAGCTTACAACCTATCCAGCTTAGAAAATTTTGTCAAATTAGAAATACAAGTCCACTCTTATCATAATCTCCTCAAAATTTTAAATAACCAAAAATTTATTCAACGGGACATTCTACGATTCAAAATTTTAGAATTTCGTAGCCTTTAAATTTTAGATTCAATTTATATCGTCAAAATTTAAATTGATGGTTCGTCCCAAAAACTCAAAATTTAACAAATCCTCTAATTATATTTTTCTTAAATCAAATCTATATACATTCAAAAATTTAAATTTATTCTTCAACACACATTCTCTTTAAGTCAAATCTCTATCCTCAAACTTTCTTTTAATGTTAACATAAACTCAATAACCATGAATGTTCTTCTGAAAATGCATGAAGTCAAAAGCACTAAATTATCTCAATTTTGTTTTACTTGATTACCTTTTCAGCCACTCTATAAGAGCTTTACCTTTAATATATAAAATTTCCTTTTTAATTTGACTTTCAACAAAACCCTACCTACCTCAGAATCCACCAGTCTTTCATAAATAGAAGATTACATCTTATAAAAACTTTTTAAAGTTTAAATTGAATCTAATCTCATCTCTTTCAACTTTATATATTCCTAATAACTTCATCAATCATTTCAATCATTAATTTACCACCGATGAACAACTTTGTTCCTTATGGACGTCAACAACCATTTGTCATACTACCCCATCAAACACATGCTACTATAAAATTTCATAACATTTGTGCACTAATTACAAAAATTCAATGCCACTATATACCTATGGCATATGACATCCCAATACGATTTTATCTATAAAGCAACCAAAAATTAAAATCAAACAAATTTACATGATTACCTAAGGAATACTGATAAATTCTATAAAGCACGATCATTCGTCACTCCAAAATAGGAAGGGACGAGAAGCAAATGACACAAGCAAAGGAAAAATAGTTGAATATAAATCCGAAGTTCAAGAATGATAGAGAAATTCTAAAAGAATTATCAAGAAAGTTGTGGATTGTAAATCCTAAGAGTCTAATCCTAGTCGCAGGCCCGCTAAGTAGAGTAACATAACAGAATCGGCTAACTCGACCTACATGGGCCACCAAAAAAATGTCACATTCTAGTCCCAAAATACAAAGGACAAGGATACGTAAACATGCCAGCTACATATTAAGTGGACTCCAGTCCAGCTCGAATACGTATAAGCTGTCTACGTCTGGTAGTTATAACTTTATATCACTATAATAATTCTATATCTCAATCCACTGAAAACAAATCTTTCGTAAGATCGGGTGCACTAATGTTGGTCAGGCATTAACACACCGAATCCTAAAAACAAACAAGGATAGACAATATATAATAAAATAGACTAGACTATATTACAATCGTCTGAACAACCTCATAGAAAAGAATAAAGCTTGCAAAAGTAGGCCATGTTAGTATAATACAGTAATAAAAATAAAAATAATGTCAGATGAATATCACGAAGATATAAACTATATATATATGTATATATATATATATATATATATATATATATATATATATATATATATATATATATATATATATATATTTGAAATCCTGGAGAGACGATCACCAACTACGTACCATTCTATTCTAGCAGCTCAGCAAAACCTTGAGAGATCACCAGGTCCTCAGGAGACATAGCAAGATATATAATATACATGCCTATCTAACAGTAAATAACATGCAAGATAAAAACCAGAAAGGAAACAAAGTTACTAGGCAACAAACTAAACATGTATACAAGAACAACTACGCATAAATAAGCTTATGAAAAGGAAACAAATACAAACGCCAAGTTATTATGTGAACTCATGACAAGAAATCAAACCCTCGTCCATATTATGGACATGCAGGTTTGAACAAACAACTAACCTTGCCCCTAGTGTGGACTCGCAGGTTAGCAAATAATCAACCATTGCGCCTAGTATGGACTTGCAGTTTAAGAAAAATCGATCACAGAAATAGCAGTTCAGTTATAATGCACTCGTTCTTCCTATAAGCCTCTGAATTTTAGGATCTTTCATCTTTAATAGGATTATTCATTATTAAATAATATTTTATTTTTAATTTTGACTAATACCCTTTATCGTAGCTTTGATTTTAGAAGCACAATAATTGTCAATATCTCAAACCCAATTTCATATCCATGTTCTAGATGATTCCACCTTCATTTAGGTACTCAAATATAGCGACTTAAACTTTATTTTTATTGTGCAACTTTCAGGTCAAAAAAGCCAATACTATCACCTACCATAATATTGATGTCCTTTTCGATTAAAATTGGAGGCCCAACCTCGACTCAAACTTTTTGACCCAATATATAGTTTTGAGCTACTATCCACCTACTACACACATGTCACTCATGTCCCACTCAACTGACTTCATATGTGCTACTTATACACACAAGTCACAAAAGATGTATTTTTGGGCTTTCGGGACTTAACTAGCTACCCTGACCCAAAACTAGCCCAACTAAAAGTGGTAGAGCCTATTTTATGTTGCCCTAACCTAATAGGAATGTTCTAGATTAATCTTCAATAAATTTATGTCTATCCATATTTGATTTAAACCTATGTTCAAACCCACCATTAAACACTTTCTATAATTTGATCCCATTAAATCTTTTTTAGACTCAAACAAACATTCTTTGGATATGGATCACAAAATCGTACCAAATATTCCTACCCTCAAAAATCTACTAATATATCCCTCTAATAGCTGCCACCTTCTCCTCTATACACCCAAAACTTCCCCTACCTACAGGCCTAACCAGCCAGCACACGTTCAGGCGCTGCCACATATTGAACACCTTTTTGACCTCCTTTCAACGAGCTACCACCTCCACAAAGGCCCCAAAAGACCCCTCTTCAACCCTATTAAGCCTCGAAGGAGCCTTGGCTAGATGTTTGGTCGGTACAAGGCCAAACTCGAGCACAAATTTTAGCCTACACCAAAACTTTGAACAACAGGTTTGTCAACTTTTAAACCTTGTTTCTTTACTTATTATCGATCAAACCTCAACCAAACTAACTTTCACTTGTACCTCTATGTGTCTCCTACCTTTCCTCAAGGTCACAAATCATGTATCACAACAGTTTATTCATGGCACGTCTTTTACGACAAGGTATCAAAGCTAATCTTATCTGACATAGCTGATGTCTGCGCACCTTTACGAAGCCCCACAACATCTTTGAGACCCTTGGTGAGCACCCTAACATCCCTCTTTAGTCCCTCCTTCATGTATATAAATTTTTCTATAGGTTTAACTTAGTTTTGTTGTCGAATCTTTGTAGTTCGTCGTCGTAATCGATTGAATCTTCGTAGATTGACTTGTTAGGTTTTGTGCAACCAATTGCCATGAAATTCTCGATGTATAAAACCATGAAATCTTGAGATTTAATTTCTATATATTATTTTTATTTGTATAATATTTTACAATATTAAGTTCCTATTTTGGTAGTATTAGGTTGATCTCATCTAACCGAAAATTAACAACTTTGTGCGACTGGTTGAACATGCCAACTTGTTACTATATATCTTGCAAATAATATTTTTAGATTATATTTGAAATTTTTTAATAGTATTCCATAATTAATATATATATTTATGATATAAATATAGTAAATTAGCGGAGTAGCATGTTGGTTGTAAAGTGTATAATTGACTAGCATGGTTCTATACTAAACTAGTTATGTTGAAACCTAGTCGAAACCATAGATGGAATTAATATGATTGATGTGCGATGTATATTAGTGGTGTAGTTGATTGGTAGTTATTGTGTTATTTGTGTCATAAGAGTTCGTGACGGTATGACTGGAGATACTGAAGTCGGACCTTTATACGCACACTTGGAAAATACATGCTAGACCTTGTCAAAATTTTAGTATATGTTTTATACTTTCTTTTTACTTGTTTATTTGTTTTTAGATACTATGGAAGTAGGAACAGTTGATACATAGCGTTCGATTTGAATTCGGATGTTGATGTTAGTGTGTTGATATCAGGTATACTAGGCATGACATTGCATGTATATTTGTGTTACATTTGACACGATAGGCCATAATACACTGACATGATCATGATACAAAGTCTTACATAAGATATTCTCAGTTACGGACTCTGTGGTAGGATACAAGACTTGATGCTTATTCTTGAGATTTTTACTTGGCTTGACATGACTTGACGGGATAGATCTAGACCATGTGGTTGGGTGGACACTATCGTAATATTAGGCTACCTTGACACGTTTAACCTCGTCTCTATAGTCGAGACTTGGTTGTTACCTGACTCGTATATTATTATGTCTGTAGCAGAGCTTTGGTGATTAACTTGACACGTATGCCCTTGGTCCCATGACACGGTGCCTAGGGCACTAGCCTTGTTGAATTACTTGTGAGCCTTAGTGGCTGATATATATATATATATATATATATATATATATATATATATATATATTTATATATATATATATATATATATATATATATAATTTTATATATATGTCCACTTCTTACTGGTGCTTGAAGGCATGCCTCCAATATATATATATATATATATATATATATATATATATATATATATATATATATATATTGTATGGGCTTTTAGCCCTACATTGTATATAATAGTCGAATTGAGCTTTTTAGCCCTACATTATTTTGTATTCATCTCAAAATGGGCTGTTAGCCCAACATTGTTATCTAATAATTAAAAAGGGCTTTCTAGCCCTAATTTGTATTAATAATTTATTTTAAGGCAATTTGAGCCTATATTACTATTAATGGGCTTCTAGGCCTAAATTACCTATCATGAAGGGCCATTCACCCAATATTATGTAATTGTACATTTTATCGGTCTTTTGCCCTATATAATTTCAATGAGTTGAAAATGGGCTTTGAGCCCTACATTAGGCCTTTACCCCCAAAAAACAACTTGTGACAAATAATGGGCATTAAGCCCTAAATTGGAAGTAGCAAATATTACGAGTTTTGCTTTTTGTTTTTATAGTCAAATAGTCTAACCAATTGACCAAATGACTATAAATAAACTCTTCATTTATTTAGCCATGGCTTTAAAAGCCTAAATAACATTTTGATTTACTTGAGATTTATGTAGCTCTCTAAATATTATATAGATAGGACAAATAGTGTATATATGGCTAAAGTATTACTAGCACGTGTCACTTCTTTAAGCAATTTCCTTCACGATTTGGATTGATCACGACTAATCAAACGTTTCCTTTTCCTACTTTTTTGTACTTCTAACGTAATTATGTTACGTACGCAACGACAACTTCGAATATTTTATATTTGGGCAATCTCAGAATTCCCTTTGCTACGATCATCTCGAAATTCTATTATCATCTCGGGAATGTCGCAACTTTTGGGAATCTATTATGAACTTTAGCTTTTGATTATTTTCGTATCGACACGTTCGTGTCGTTCACGTCGACTTCATCCACCTAAGCCAAGGGCTCTATAATATGTTTATCCATTTCAGAATATTGCTATAAATGCTTATGTAGTTAGCATTAAACATTTATTGTGACACTCGTAGCAAACACTAGTACTCCATGACTATATTTCATGAGTAGTGATTTATTATCCTGATTAGTAATTTTACGTACCATGACTTATGATTTAGAGTACTATTGGGCGGGGGAAATACTTTAGTACACATGTGGGCTACCCCGAACTATCCCACTAGTCTTTACTTGTCTAATAGCAGACGTGCACGACACGTACGTCATGCCGGATCTTAGCCCTAGTCGCCCACATGTGGAACACAATATTTCATAGTACTTAGAATTAAACTATTTTTTACTACATGCCATGTTTAGCCATAATTAGCTTAGTTTATCATGATGAGCCATTCCTTTACATGTTCACTACTCTTATCTAGTCATTTTTTTATTTCCTATTACTTTCACGATCCTTTACATGCAATTTTCAATTCCATGACTATTACATGTATTTGTAGTTTATATTTCTATTGTGGTTAACATGTGTACGAGTTACTTGCTCCAATACTGACTGGATATATTGACAAATTAGGTGACCTTGAGGATTTTTGCCTTTCTTATTATGGATCACCCGAGGAAGCTGTAGAAGACTTGGCCGCAGACACTCCTGGAGACATCGAGACCATCCCGGACGAGATTTGATCATCTTAGCTACTTTTTCTAACATATATGTTATTTTCCTAGTAGTTGCTACCGGATTTGTTCCCAGGAGACATCTTTCAGTTTTGTAATAATTTGTGATCAAAGTCTTTGGATTTACTTATGTCATTACTTTATTTTCTATTAAAGTATGTTTATCCTTTATATTATTAGCACTGTGATTGAGTAGTTATTTTAACCTATTCTAAATAGCGCGCTACGCTGATACTCGATATAGGCTGGACGTGTCCCACGAACTCGTATCCGAAGTATTCCAGGAGCGGGTCACGACACGTTCTTTTGGTGGCCCATGCAGGTCAGTTTATCTTAATAGTCCTTAGGAAAGATAGCTTACTATTAGGAGCCAGCAAAGACCCAGACTTGGAAAACTCAATCACAGATTAGGAAATTCCTGAATTTGATTTTTTGTAAATTCTTTGTCCTCATTTTCAAATCCTTTCCTTGAATCTCATATCTTTTTATCTTACCAGAATGGCTAAGGAAAAGAAGGTCATCATTACTGAGGGATCGTCCTCCTCTCACCCCAACAACCTTGAGGTGACTAATGCCAATCCTTCTCAAGTACCTCAGGTGTCACGCCCAGTTCCAAAATATACATAAACTTGAGACACGAGCATGCCAGCTAATATGATCTAGGATAAGTTCCCAAATTAATGGACTTATCCCTAGACGTACTACTCTGTCAAGGGTACTAAAAGTAACTAATCATCTATATCTCAATCCACAGTAACGAAGTGAATATCAAGAAAGAACATAATATATTAAAGTTGGCCACCCACTAATATACATGTTCGAGCAAGCTCGAGAAATGAATAAGCTTGTAAATAATAGGCTACATATACTACCAAAATACAGTAAATTAGTGACGGACAATTAGCGATAGAAATTTTCAGTCGGCGTTAGCGACGGCTTCGTGGCCGCTTGTCGACGGATTACCGACCACACGCCTTTACATTTTTTATTTTAATTTTAGGAGGAGGAAAGGTCGCACATTCGTCGCTAGGGTGTCGGAGATATAGCGACGGATCGATAGTCATCGCTACGTAGTCGATTATTTTGGCGAGAATTATGTCGAGAATTGGCAGGACATTTCTTCGACTACGTAGCGACGGATATTCAGTCGGCAAGTATCAAATATAGCGACTACGGGACGACAGATTCTTTGACGTCGCTATTCCGTCGCTAAATATACGTTCCAGACTTAAATTGAAACGGCGGGGGGAACTTTTCACCTTCCCCCCAAATTCACTCTCTCTCCTCTCTATCTCTCTCTCTTTTCCGCGGCTTCGGTGATCGGTATCGGCGTCTTCTCCTCTCTCTCTCCCGAAGGTAATCCCCTCTCTCTCCCTCTCTCTCTCTCTCGATCTTTCTCTGTCTCTCTGTCGCGGTGTCGACGTAGGGGCAGCGGAGGCGGCGGGCTTGGGAACATTCGAGGGCTGGGCGGCTGGCTTGGGGCGGTGGCGTCGGGGGATGGACGGCGGGCTTGGGGCGGGGGCGTCGGGGGCTGGGCGGCTGGCTTGGGGCGGAGGCGTCGGGGGCTGGGCGGTGGGCTTTGGGCGGGGGCATCGGGGGCTGGGCGGCGGGCTTGGGGCGGGGGCGTCGGGGACTGGACAGTGGGCTTGGGGCGGGGGCATCGGGGGCTGGGCAGCGGGCTTGGGGTGGAGGCGTCGGGGGCTGGGCGGCGGGCTTGGTGCGGGGACGTCGGGGACTGAACGGCGGGCTTGGGATGGGGGCGTCGGGGGCTGGGCGGCGGGCTTGGGGCGGCGGGCTTTGGTCGGGGGCGGCGGGGGGCTTTGCTTCTCAAATTCATCTGAGTTTATATATTGGCTAAATAATGTGTTATCCATATTGGGTGTTATGCATTAGTTTGGTGGTATTTGGATTAGTAAATGTGAATATGGAGTTTGGGTTCATGGTGTATATGTTCACTATGTCAAGGACAGTGCGAGTTCTTCATCTGCATAAGTCACTGAATATAGATGTATATATCTATACATCTAACTATGATATATCTATACATCTAACTGTGATATACATATATATGTGTATATGTGCTTTAGAGAGTGAGGAATGAAGGCAGGCCTACCATGCCTATTAGCATGCAGGACGGCTTGGGGTGTAATGTGTGAGTGTAGATATGGTAGAAATTATAGGTAATTAATGCTAGTGTGACTAGACTAAGGTAGTGCTTGCTAGATAGTAAGGACACTCTAGTATCCTAACGAAGTTAATTTTAGACTAGATATTTAGGATATAGCTCCCATATCCTAGAAGTGGACTCTTGTAATTTAGAAATAGATAGATTGACTCAGTTTGATTAATTGACCTATAATGACTCTAAAACTTGATTTGCTGCTGCAAGCATACAACACCACAAAAATATTTAAGAACTCGTCAAGTTGAACCGTGTATAACATGCCCGACGCTTAAGAGCAATCATTTTGACTTAGTGGACTATCGAAGAATCGGTATCGGACTATCGGTATCGGTATCGGTATCGAACTATCGGACTATCGGTATCGAACTATCGGTATCGCTAGCGGACTATCATACTATCGCACTATCGGTATCGGTATCGCACTATCGGTATCGGACTATCAGTATCGGTATCGCACTATCGGTATCGGTATCGAACTATCGGTATCGAACTCGATATCAAGATATCGGTATCGAACTCGATATCAAGATATCGGTATCGAGCTAGAATACCAGCGGATCTACCAGTTGCATGATTACATACTAATTCTGTTTAGTTTATCTTACTATACAGATTTTTACATCCAATCTGTGATGGATCGTTATTTCGTTGATCATACATGAATGTACAAACGACAAATGAGAGCAGAATAGGTGTGAGTGACGATTTTCAGGCAGGCGTGGAAGTGTTTCTTAAGTATGCCATGAGCAAAGCTCAGTTTATGGACGGTAACTAATTCAAGTGTCCATGTCGTAATTGTCGTAATATACGTTACGAAGAAGTGGTGAGTGTAAGAGATCATTTGACCCATAAGGGTTTCGTACATGATTACGGCCAGTGGTCATCGCAAGGTGAACTATATGCGAAAAGACAGGTTACGAATGCTGCTACTTATGCTTTTGATGATAATGCTGCAGCGGATTTTGTCGTCGATGACGATGAATGCTCCGTTGATTATGGAAACGTGCATAACTTTGCACGAGATATGGTGTATGACGCGACAGGGCCTAATTTTGATCCGGAGGATCCTAATCCCGAGGCGAAGGAGTTCTATGATATGTTTCAGGATGCTGAAACTTCTTTATATCCTGGTTGTGAGTAACATTCCGTACTGTCAGTGACGATGCGGTTGTTGAACATAAAGTCCAATTTTAACTTGCCACAAACTTGCTATGATCGGATTACACAACTAATGAAGGAGGTGTTACCGAAGGAATCAAAAGAGCTTCCAAAAAACTTCTACAAGTCGAAGATGATGGTCCGACAACTGGGACTGGGGTACGATAAGATAGATTGTTGTCGCAACGGATGCATGTTGTACTACAAGGAGAACGAGGATGTAGAAAGTTGCAGCTTCTGTAATACGGATCGTTACAAGGAAGTCAAGGGAAAAGGAAAGTCAACTAGAAAACGACGTCCTTACAAGTATATGCATTACTTGTCAATCACGAAGCGCTTGCAGAGGATGTATATGTTTCAGAATACAGCAGAACACATGACATGGCACAATGAAGAACGCACAAAGGACGATGGAGAATTGTCACATCCTTCGGATGGAGAGGCGTGGAAATATTTTGATTTTCGCAATCCAGATTTTGCTGCAGAGCCTAAAAATATACGCATGGGGCTATGTTCTGATGGATTCGCCCCTTTCGGGCAGTCGGGATCTCAATACTCCTGCTGGCCGATCATTCTGACCCCTTACAATCTGCCACCATGGATGTGTATGAAGACTCCTTTTATGTTCTTGACAGCTATCATACCGGGTCCCAAAAATCCAACGAAGAATATCGATATATATTTACAGCCGTTGGTGGTTGAGCTGAAACAGCTGTGGAAGATCGGCGTCACGACCTATGATATTTCCAGGAAATAAAACTTTCAGATAAGAGCTTCACTGATGTGGACAATCAATGATTTTCTAGCATACGGTATGCTGTCGGGATGGAGTACTCACGGCACCCTGTCTTGTCCGATATGCATGCAAAATAGTAAGGCGTTCCGCCTTAAGCATGGAGGAAAAACTTCTTTCTTTGATTGTCATCGTCAATTTCTGCCCGCGAGTCATCCTTGGAGAAAGAACAAGGACGCGTTCAAAGCTGGAAAACAAGAATTTTCTCATCCGCCTACCAGATTGTCGGGATACGATATTTGAAAAGATGTAAAGGACTTGCCCACTGTAATGGAAGATCCATCGAACAATCGTGTCGATGGGTTCGGACAAACCCATAATTGGACCAAACGGAGTATCTTCTGGGATCTTATAAGGCATAATCTTGATGTTATGCATATCGAAAAGAATGTGTTCGATAATGTCTTCAATACTGTCATGGACATTAAAGGAAAGACGAAGGATAATCCAAAAGCAAGACAAGACATTGCCGAGATATGCAAGCGTCATTATCTGAACTTTATACAAAGGGGAGCTGCTGGACAATTAAGTAAGCCGATAGAATAATACACATTGAACAAGGAAGATAGATTAATAATCTGCAAGTGGGTATCTACTTTAAGTTTTCCCGACCGCTATGTGTCGAATTTGTCTAGATGCGTTGATCTCAATGAACGCAAGCTAACGGGAATGAAGAGTCATGACTGCCACGTGTTTATGGAAAGATTACTGCCCATTGCTTTGAAAGAGTTGTTGCCTTCTGCTGTATGGGTTCCGTTGGCCGAACTATCAATATTTTTTAGGAATATTTGTTCAACTAAGTTGACTGTGCAACACATGGTTGAACTTGAGGAGAAGATTATCTTAACAATTTGTAAGTTGGAGAAAATATTTTCTCCTGGCTTCTTCGACAGCATGGAGCATCTACCAATTCATCTAGCATACGAAGCCCGTGTCGGTGCATCTGTTCATTATCGATGGATATACCCATTTGAAAGGTACAATAAAATCGATATAATTTAAGTTGAATTTTAGTGTGTTTTAAAATTCTTTCTTAATTCTCAAGATAATTTGTCTCTCTAGATACCTACACCATCTAAAGAAGAAAGTTGGCAACAAAGCTCATATAGAGGCTTCGATATGTGAAGCATATCTTATCGAAGAGGTGTCAAATTTCTGCTCTATTTATTTCGATACTCATGTTAAGACAAATCAAAATAGACCTCAAAGGAATGACGAGGACGTTGAGGATGGAGGAATATTCAACGTAAGGGGCAAGCCTGTTGGGGCTAGTAAAAGACGATGGTTGACAGACGACGAGTATGATGCCGCTCACCGATATGTCTTGTTAAACTGTGACATACAAGAAGTGAAAGATTTGGAGAAGTAAGTCAGTACACTTGTACTCGTTATAATCTCGAATTTAATGAAGTAAGTGACTACACTTATATATTCTTATTTTCTCTACTAGTGTATTTAGAGATGAAGTCAAAATGAGGACACCCGATATTACCGATGAAGAACTTCAAAGAGAGGTTGATTGTACATTTCCGTCATGGTTTCGCAAATACGTAAGTAACTGTAATTATAATTAAGATTATAAATATATAATCTGAAACATTTAAATTATAAATATTTGTTTACAAGTTTTATTGCCTGAAACAACACTCACTCATGAGAGTGTTCGTTATCTGGCATTGGGACCGAAGAAGCAAATAAAGACTTGGCCAGGCTATGTCGTTAAAGGCTTCAGGTTTAAGTCAACTCAGAATGCTATAAATGTCGAATTTATCAATGACGGCATTAGTACCAAGGATTCCAGTGTTTGCATAAGAGGCACCATCTATGACGACGAGCCAGACTTTGACTATTATGGAGTGCTTGGGGATATTGTAGATTTACAATATACTGGCCCATATGATATGCATATTGTGATGTTCAAATGTGAGTAGTTAGATACGACACCAAATATCAGTTGGAGAATCGATAAACAATTTGGATTCGTCGATATAAATCATCGCAGGAGGTATAGAGGGTCCGATACATTTGCGATAGTAAATCAGGCTGTTCAAATCTACTATACAAGCTACCCAAGGCGTCGTAGAGATCGATTTGACTGTGGACAGTATGCAAGATTAAATCTAGAAATACATTCAACGTTGGAGACCCAGCATACCAAGAGGACCAGATCGAAAAGTTCCAATACTTGCGACAACACTCAGATACAATGGATATTGAAGATATTATTGAAGAAAATAGAGGAGAGGAAGAGGTTGATACACAAGACTTAGCTGTCAACCAGGAGAGAAAGAGGCATCTTGTCCCAAATATTGAGGCAGAAGAAGAAGAAGAAGAAGAGGACGAAGAAGAAGAAGAAGAAGAGAAGAAGAAGAAGAAGAAGAAGAAGAAGAAGAAGAAGAAGAAGAAGAAAAAGAAGAAGAAGAAGAATTTGATGGGGATGAGGATACAAATGAAATCGACGATGAAGATAAGGATGAGGATGAGGATGAGGATGAGGATGAGGAGGATGATGATGAAGACGAGGCCGAGGATGAGAACGAAGACGATGATTAGGTTAAATATTGTTGTATATTAAAAACACTTCCAATTACGTGAATTAAGTTTGACCTCATAAAAGCAATTACGTGAATTCATGTTTTTTTCATTCGATTATTTACTTATTGCAGATGGCACCCCTAGTCTTTTTCGTCTCAGCGGCACTCGTCTCCCTACTGGTTGTATGTATATTTTAGTTTAGTTTTTTTATACCTATTTACACTTTTATATTGTTAATTATGTTTATGTGTTCTATTTACAGGTCATAATGGCTGGCCGCGGTCGTGGTGCAGGTGGTGGTCGTGGTGCTAGTGGTGGTGCGGGTCGTGGTCGTGGTCGCAGTGGTGCTGGTGGTCGTGGTCGCATTCAAAGTTCCTGGGATGTGACCCCATCGAGCGACCCCGACCCGGAGAGTACCCCGGGCACAGACGCATCCCGTCCTCGATCGACCACTTCATCGAGGCATTAGTCCGGATCTGCTAGCGGATCCATTCCGCTATCGGAACCACCAGCAGCGGATCCATCAAGGGATGCCCCAGTTACTGCACAGTGGGCCCCAGAGTACCCCCATACTCGGTTCCATCAGGTTACTGGAGTGTACATGTACGGACCCGTGGATCCTCCGACGGCACCAGAGAGGCCGAGAGGCGAGTTCTGACGAGAGCTACGGCCCGCGGGGACCTCGTAAGTAAATTTAAGATAATTTATTAAATTTCTTTTATTTATTCAAGTTAATAATCCAGTCGTTTCTTCTTTGTAGGTTTTTTTCGTTTAGTGTTGGCAGGGCTCTTAGAGAAATTATCAGGGCTAACTTCTACGGTCCCTACCTCAACTTTTTGTCGGTGCCCCTAAACGTGAAGTACGTCTGGCTCGACGAGTTGAGGGTATATATCTATATCTTCTGGTTAATTATTAGTTACTCTTTAATCGACCATTTTTTAAATTACGTGATAATTGAATTTCTATGTTAGACGACGTACTGGTGGCCCCCCCATCGCAAGGACGCGATCCGCAGGACCTACAGAAGCGATGCCTCGAAGAAGATATAGGATATGATTCATGACCTGAAAATGGGGCATACGAGGCCGAAATGGATCCGACAGGAGTATTATGAGGACCTTTTAGGTATGATGGATACCCCTGCGTACAAGGAGAAATCGGAGAAGGCGAAGGCGAACCGACAGGCCGTGGACCTTCATACGGGGGGATCAAGGCCCCACGCAGCGATGCTTGCAGATCTGGTGAGCTACCGTAAATTTATTTCACTATCGAATTAGGTATTATTAATTAAAGGAGTTATCGACGTTCTAAGAAAATTTCGTATGCAGGCCCAACGGGCGGTAAAGGAGGGAAGGACGCCAGAATCGGTCACCATGCACGACGTGTTCCAGCATACGCACAAAAGACAGAAGGACGGGAGCTTCGTCGACGAGAGGGCCAAGGAGACTGATGTAAGTACTTATGTTTATGAGATTTACGTCAGAATTAAAATTATTCGGACTATAACTTAGGTAAACTTAGGATTCACACTTAACTTAGTGAAACATAGGATTTAGATTACAACTTAGGTAAATCTTATAATATAAACACATTTATTTGATAGGTTGCGTATCGTGAGGCCCTTAGTCGGGCTCAGTTAACTGACACCGAGGATGTCGGTTAAACGACGCCCGCCTGGACGCCCTCTTCTTTGGCCGCTCGCAACGACTTGTTCGTAGATACCGTCGGCGGCTTTAAAAAAGGGCTCCTGTATGGAGTCAGCTCCCTAGGGCCGTTGCACATGGCGACGCAGAGATTTCTACCGACACCGCCTCCTCCCGTGGCCCCGGCAGACGATGATGTTAGGTCGCAGCTTACGCAGCTGCACGAGGCGGTGTCATCCTTGCGGGAGCAATTTGCCACGTACTTTTCGCCTCCGTCTGCTGATGCCGGTCCGTCTGCTGATGGTGTTGGTCCGTCTTCTACTGGTCCGTCGACTGCTGGTGTCGGTCCTTCTTCCGTGGGTTATCTTTCTTTCAACCCTGATGCCCCTTTGGTACCGTCTACGACTGTGACGTCACTCATGGATCTGATGTCGCCAGAGCAGCTACGCCGACTTCCGAGCAGTGTCTACAACGGCTTGCCGCCGTACCTAGTGGAGGAGTATATTCGTCGGTCGCAGCTGGGATTACCACCACCGGACAATCGATCTCCTCCTTCTTCTTAAAATATTGTATTAAGAAAATTTGGAATATTTGTGAGAGCTTTGGATTAATTGTGCTCAGATTATAGCACCGGATATTATGTTACTCTTCAGGATAATTGATGTTTATTTTCTACTAATTTGGTTTGGTCTGTGATTCTTGGATAATTGGTGTGTATTAAATTCGTATGTGCATATTTGGTCTATGTGATTATTGGATAATTGGTGTGCATTATATATTTGGTCTATGTGATTGTTGGATAATTGGTGTGTATTATATATTGGTTTGGTCTATGCATATTCTTGTGAACAGGGAAAGTGCTGCAATTTTTTTCCAAAAAATCTCATTTAGCGACGGACTAGTGACTTGTTAGCGACGGATATTCCCAGTTTCCGACTGATTTTCGACGGATGAGCCATCACTAACTGGAGATTTGAAACTGTTTCCAAGTAGCGACGGGTGATCGACGGACAATCCGTACAGGTGATCGACAGACAATCCGTCGGCAAGGTTCTGGTGGTATATAGGTCGACGGAATAGCGACGGATTAGCCGTCGCCAAGGCGACTGATAATCAGTCGAGAATCAGTCGCTCTTGCGACAGCCTAGCGACGGACAATCCGTCGACAAGGTTCTAGAAATGCTTGACATTTTTAGAACCGTGGCAACGGATAATCCGCCACTAATCAGTCGCTCTGTCGACGGCGTAGCGACGGATTAGTGACGACTATTCCGTCGCCATGGTGCTGGAAATGTCAAGTATTTCCAGAACCTGGTCGACGGATTTTTTATCAGCGAATCGTCGCTAATCCGTCCTTTATTATCGACGGCGTTCGACGGATTAGCGACGGAATGATACACTCTGATACGCTATTACGACGGTTTACCGACGGAACTTTACGTCGCTATTGTCTAAACAGTTCAGTATTTAATACTTGAAATGGACGATAGTCTGTCGAAAAGTAGTCGCTTATGCTTCGTATTGTGAAGTCGAAATGCCGTCGCTAGTCAGTCGCTTGACGACTACGTAGCGATGGACCGTTATTAGCGACGAGCTGATTACCGACGGATTTTTTTGGCCAAAACCCGTCAGTGATCGGTCGCTAATAGAAATTCCCGTCGGACTAGCGACGGATCTGGCCGTCGCTAAATCGACAAATTTTGGTAGTGATAGCAGCATGAATCAAATAAAGATGAAATGTATACAGGAAAGAGTAAATGGAAATACCAGAGAATATATATATATATATATATATATATATATATATATATATATATATGTATATATATACACCTGAAACCTTGGTGCATCACGCAGCACCTGCCCAGCCACTCTGTACTAACTACTCAACAAATACCTAGAGAGATCACCAGGTCCTCAGTGGCATATAGGAAGATACATGAATGCATGCCATAATATGAACTGAATAAAATGAATAACCCGAATAATAACACGGTCCAATATCCAGTCATCAATCAGTAAACCATATCTCTGACCAATCAAGATCAATGGATCGCATATAAGCCCATGATAAGATACTATCCCATGATACGGTCCGATACAGGTACACGAACTAACCATTCTATGTGAATGCATGTTGAAGATGACTTTTGAGCGTATGGATAGGCGAATAAGGAATTTTTGTCGAAACACGGCCCGATGTCGGATCATGAGCAAATGTAAACATACATGCACTAGTGTACCTCTCGACCGTACCTAGCACGCAGCTATTGGCCGCAGTCGGACATATTCCTAGTGTATGTGTGGCCCATAATCGGGTAATCACGCCCATAACCGGGTCACGTTGAGGCTAAAATAAAATAATTGTGTGTTCCATACGCCTACTGATTGTCTTTTATGCCCCAGGAAATGTACAAGTCGTATCCTCGACTCAGACAATCCATATCTCAATGCGAGTCTCTAACCTCGACACCATCTAACTCTATATGTACCGATAACGAATCACTCGCACCGATGATCAGTCGAATACATAAGCTCATGCCAACATAATGAATCCTCACTCACAGTGCCGTGAAATGTCTCATGACAAGTCATAGAAGTTATTCGGGATAACTTTACCCTTCCGGGTATATCTACTAACTCTAAGTCACATGCACTCACCCATAACATTGATACCACCTTCGATAGAACGAAAGTCATCCTTGGATACACACTACCAGTATCACCAACTAACAACACAAGAATAGATATGAATGATGTAAACAGAACAAGTATGGTAAGGTATCTTGCTTGGGGTAAAGCAGTGATCCAATGATGTCCTGTTGGCAAATCGTCAAGTCCAAGAAAGGCAACATAGGAGTCTCCTGAACGTCGTCAGATGCTGAAACAAGCATCACCAACGTTTCCGAAATAAGGAAAATAACTAAGATAGACCACCCATAAGTCTAATTTTGGACACAAGTATAAAATGGTAATTTCGGGTCAAGATGTGGTCCACCGCTGGCCCACTTGCACCAAAAATCATGTCAGGATCATATTCATCAAAATCTAGCAAACTATATGTTCATTGGTCCATAATGACGATACGAACCCAACGGTATATCCAGAATTGGATTCCGATGAGCTGATCTCAAAATGACCTATTGACTTGGATATTGGAATTCGGTTTGCACAAAATGCGTGCCGAAGCCAAAGTCCACTAATAAGATGTCACAGTCCCAAAATACTTAGAACTAAGTACGTATCCATTTAAGTTGTACGCATACGAAGTATACTCCAATATATGGAAACCTCGTACATGTACATAAGCTGTGAAATGTAGTAAACCATGATAACTAAATCTCATCCACAAAAATCAAAAGAATAGTAATATAAATCAACTCAATAATTTGTCATTTATACATGTAGTTGGGCGGAGACAAATCCGCTACAAACTAATTGAAATGAAAGAAAATATACAAGGAAATGATCGATAAAATAGCAAGACGAACCAAGAGCAATCATCTTCGAAAGAATGGAGAAGATCACGGCCATGGCTAGAACACCTACAAAAAGTCAAAAATTACACACCTGGAGAGATAACCAGGTCCTCTGAGGGACGTAACAAGATACATAAAGAACATGCCACATAACTGAGAATATATAATATGTCATCAATTATAAGTAAAGTAAAATAGGCCCAATTGTAACAAGATCCAATATCTCATCATCGAAACAGTGGACTACCCCTATAACCAAACAAGGACAAGAGGTAGTACACTATACCGTGATGCGATATTGTCCTATGCTACTAATGGAACGGGGGTGATATGACATTGACGAGGGTTACCTGACCATTCTAATGTTTTTATGTAATTAAGAACAAACCTTCAACGTATGGGCACTCTGGCTGCAGGAAAATCAGGTATGGTCCTACAGGATACCAGGGACCTCAAAGTATAACATTTATCGAATGTTAGAGGCCAGCAGGAAATCAGGTATTAGGATACAGGACCGTATCTCCAACGAAGATAACCGACAATAATAGGAAAGTGCATATGTGGCCCATACGTTAAGAAACTGTTCTTCCCACCCAATGCCTAGTAGAGTCACATCCATAACTCCAATACCTCTACTAACTGCCAAGTCTCCTAACATGCCTCTATTAGCAGTTAGCCCTAACGCATGCGCATTGGTGATCAGCCATCATGCAAGTACCTCTACATGCTACTCATCTACACATACCTCATGGTAGAACTGTGTCAAGGTTTATGATATACTCTACAAATGGTAGTCCCTTAACTCTAGGTCTATATACAATCAAAGGATAATAAGTAAAGTAAAGCTAATATCACTGAACAGGTAGTAAGACAGAAACTGTAATAATGGTATAGCTACAAAACTGGAAATAACAAATAGTGATATGCAAATAACAAAAATGCAGACTAAATACAAACAGTAAATATGGCAAGGTATCTTTCCTGAGGTTGTGTGCAAAAGGGCGACATCCAATAGCTCGAACCGTCAGAATAGTGAAGCGATGAAAGCCAAATCCCGCAAACGTCCTCGGACGCTAAAATAAACACCACAAATGTGGTTGGAATAAAAAAATATGTCTAGGAAACACTTTTCCAAAAGTCTAATTCTGGAACAGGGATAAAATTATAATTTTGGGTCAAATCAATGTCCGCCGTTGGACCCGTTTTACACCGAAATACGTGCCAGAACCTATGATCTCTAATATCGTCAAACTACATGTCTACGGGTCCGGTTGATGAGACGAACCTAGCCGTGTGTCCAAAATTGGATTCTGGCGGGCCGTGCACAAATTCGCCCGTTGGAGCCGGTCGCGGGCCCGCCAAATAGGCGTTCCAGTTGACCTTCTCAAAATCAGACTAAACTTAGCATACAGGATCAGAAAAATGATTCGGTCCTGCTGGCGCAAGTTTCAACTTGAATCGACGAACGTGCATAAAGTAATTAGAGAATTTGCAAAAAGGTCGATACGGTAAATTTCGACGGATACGCATCAAATTCGTCGCGCACACGCGACCAATTTGAATTCCGTCAAAGCCCACACGTCCACGAAGTTGATACGCACCTTTTGATGCCTTCGGTTCACGACGGAGTCGTCCGGTTTGTCAGAACGGACCTCGTATCGGGGATTTTTTACGTTTCAAAAATTAATTTTTCCAAATTTTTGAAACTGATTTAAGAACAATATAATAATCGAAAAGTGAAACAAAAAATGGGGTGTTAATCTCCTATAGGCTGTGTATAATTCCATTCAAATGGACTGTGGAAATTGTCTATAGTTTTGCTAAAATTTGCTTCCCAATATAGGGTTTTTGGTTCAGATTTTCTGTTCGAGTTGAACAGTTTTTCACCATTTTTGATTCGATTTTTCAAACAGTTCATCGCACTAGGATTCAATCTATCTGAAGGAAATTGAAAGAGGTTAGGTTAAGATCATACCAGCACAACTCTTTCGGATAACAAGCGAGTATCGGGAAAGAAATTTACCTACGAATTTGGGTCGGGCGCTGCTTGCTGCTGCCAAAACTTGTTGTTGCCATCGTATTGCTGCTGCTCTTACTTGAATGCCCGGTGGCGGTTGGCCGATCGTTAGCCTGTGCACATCGGCACTAGGGAGGCACACGGATTGGTGCGACATTATTGCCCCGAGGGTTGATGGATTTGGGTTAGGGTTTGGTTTATTGTGGTGGCTATTGTTGTTGTTTTTGCATGTTATAAAGGGCGCGGCATCATCTCGAGTGAACAGTGGCCCCCCCGCGGGTACTGTTCACCCGAGGGTTGATTTTCTTTTTTTTTTCTTTTTTTTCTCCTTTTCTTTTCTTTTCTTTTCCTTTCTTACACTATTTTTTTATCATTTTTAGAAAACCCAAAATAATATGAAATTTTATATATTTAAAAAATTTATAAAATACAATTTTTTATTTGTTATGAACACTTCCATTCCCATATTACAAGTAGTAGAATATTTACTATCTAATATTTATTAAAAATAAATCTCTAAATTACTATTTAAAATTCTAAAACTCAAATAACTCAAGCATATATATATATATATATATATATATATATATATATATATATATATATATATATATATATATATATATATATATTTCTAATAATATTTTCCCATAAATTTTTATAGAGCATTAATTACTTGAAATCTTTACAAAAAAAATACTTATTTACTAAGCTATTTAGTAATTGAGAAATACCAAAGTATTTAATAAAAAACAATCATAAATAACTAAAAATATAGGGGTTTTACATCCTACCCAACTTATAAAAATTTTATCCTCGAAATTAAAATAAATCTAATATCAAAGGACATCCCTTTTACTACAAAGGGAGAGTAAATACGTCAATTCGTAATGCGGTTTATGAAATGAGAGGGGGGTTATTAAAAGGAATCCACAATAGCTCTATATCTTATAAAGTAAAATGTTCTTGGTTCAAGGCCCTACCCAACTTTAAAAAATTGGCTAACCATGCGAATTGTCATTACAAAACTTCTGCGAAAGATAATTTCTAAAGAGTGGGACGAGAATATTGGACACTTCTAACCGCTTTTACGAATTCTAAGTGGGCCTAGATATTGCCATGGCATTCTTGCTCTATAACTTCAAAGCCACTTCCTATAGGGGTTACATTTCACCAAGATAGCAAACATTTCATATTCGAATATAACTAAAACTTGCTAGTTCAAAAAGGATTTCGTTCTCCGCCTATCATGGATAACTAAGAGATGAGCTTAAAAGATTTTAGGGACAAAATAATTCACGGTCAAGAGATGAGAGTCTATAATTATATGTGGAGGAATCATGCCATATTATATGATTAGGTAAGTGTCAGGAATCTTTAAGTCATAGTACTAGGGTACACGGGTTGATGTTTGGTATCTGTAGGAGACTTCTGCTTGCTTGATGGAACACATATGTTATGGGTGTCATACGTCTTGCATTGATCATGGGAACTCAGTTTGATTTGAGGGAATGAGTCAATATGCCTTGTTAAATAAGAATTGAACGAAAATAGACTTCTATGGTTTGTTCTAGGGATAATGTGTCATCCATATGGTATAATTGGAATAGGCACAAGAATGAGCATTTATATGGGCAGGGATGTCATGGGTGTAGCTTGACTGGTCTAGTTCATGAGTGTGAAGTTTATTAGGAAATAACAGCTAGTGTTGTGTTTCAAATATCAAAGTCACTGTAGAGGTTATCAATTGATACCAATAGAAAGGGACGTTATGAACCATGGGTTTATTAGATCTAGTGGAATCAATCTATCCCAATCATTGTCTAATCCTTTGAGTGGCTTGCCTATTCATTACAGAAATTTATTTCAAAATTGAAACTAAGACACGATTCTATGATAGAACCGAATGTAAAGAATCAAGGTTGTGATCTTTTACCGCAGTTATCTAAACACACAAGCAAGTGATGAAAATGCAATGAGAAGGTTGTATCGCAACTTTCAAACAGTTGAAAGAACAGTTATGAACATAATCTAGTTGGCATCCCATCTTAAAGGGTTGAGCTTACTAGTTCAAGATTCTATCTAACTTATAGAACTTGGTTAATCGGGGAAGCACAATAGTAGGGTTTCTAAGGAGGTCAAATTCCAATGAGGTGTATGAAAGTGTGAGGCATTTCCAAACATAGTCGCAGACACTATAGGAAGCCTAGGTATCACTTACTTATCATTGCTCAGGTATCAATCATGGCTTATCAAGACAGTAGGAGGGGCCTTAGTCAAACATAACTGGAAACAAGTTGATACAACGGGATTCTATTTATTTCATAACATAGACTACAAAGAGATACGGTTACGAATTTAATGGAAGGAGGATTATTGAGCTAAGAGGTGAGGCCTACATAACGGGGTGAGGGTCTATTTCATCAAGTGTGGTTTTATAGTGCAAATATGGCGTTGGGCTATGATGGGTTTAACCGAGTCGCAATAGGTTCCCTAATTGGACTTCAATTTTTGATTGCATGAACCTTGGATTTTAATCTATAGTGGCTGGACAAAATATCGTGAAATTAATTTAAACAATCCCTATTAGGTTAGGGTATTGTAGAATAGGTTCAAATTCAAGTGGTTGGGCAAATTTCCCGTCGGGATGGTAGAATAGGTTCGGTAAGTCATGAAGATGCGCCTCCCATGACTTTTGTCTATAAGTAGTACACCAGGCCTCAATTGGGTGGCACACTAGTGGCATATGTGTAGAGGGCCTCGAGTAGATCACAACCATATATTGGGTCAAAAGAATTGAGTCGAGGTTGGATCTCTAATTGAAGTCAGAAGGGACAATGGTATTATGGTTGGGTTATAGCTAGCCTTTTTGTCTTGAAAGCCGTATAATAAAAATAGAGTACAAGGGGACATATTTTAGTGGGACATGATATGTCTACATGAAGGTTAGTCGTCTGTGTCTTGTATGTGAAGTTTGTTGGAGGGTAACAGCTGGTCTCGTGCTTCGAATATTAATGTCACGGTCGGGGACACCAAATGATCTAATGGAACGTGGGAGTTCACGGGGCAATAATCTATCATCCTAATAGGACCAACTTAATGATTCAGTATTCCCAGTGATCCTAAAATTTAGAAAGCTTAGAATCTTTTCACTCCAAAATTTCTTTCTCTGAGTTAAAACTAAGGCATGGATTTAGGATTAATGAGGTTAGAAAATTTTAAAGTTATGATATCGTACCTATGTTTTGATTATGGAAGGATACTATATGACGTAATAGGGAATGTTATACAGTAGATATGAATCAAGTTTGAGGATCGTATCCTAATTTTTAATAAAGGGAAAATGATTGCGTACAACAACACACGAGTCGATAAAATAGAATGATACACTCGTCCATAGTATACAAGAGTTATTGATGGGGGGTAACAAACTCTACGGCACGTCTTATGAAATATCTCAACAACTAGGTCATAAATTTCTATTTATGTTAAGCCTAGTCAGACCACAGTCATAAGGTTTCTAATGGTGTTGCACGTAGTGCTCCTGCAATGCTGTTGATAACTAGTGATTTAATATGATGGAGCGTTATGCTACAGATATTGGCCAAGCTGGTGAAGTTGTTATTCTAATGCTAACTCATGTTTTTAATAATAAAATTTTATACCTAGAATAACACCTGCTGAATCCCTAATCTTGGGATGGATGTTTATCATAGTCATGGTAAATGCTTGTCCTTGCTTTTATCTGTTCATCTCATGTCTAATCTGTGGACTTGGTTGAGTAAGGGTTGGGTTAAGGCATAAGGGTTGCTAGTTAAAGCAAGGATCAAGAAAATAATCAGAGAGTACTATAATTGGTTCCTTGAGAAAATATAGTCGCCTTGGTTGGTGTTTCGACTAAGGGTACGATTCTAATTATTATCAAATTCAAATGACTAGAAGGTCACGATAGTAGTATTAGGGTCGAGGGGAGAATGATTGACTTAAGACAAGGTTGTAATCGCATGGCTGGCCGATGGTAGCTACACTTGTATATACAACTATCATGGCCATAGGGGATACTCTGTTTCTATCTACCAAATACGAGCGTTCGTCTTTTCAAATCAGTAAAAGATAAAAGAAATAAAGCGTTCAAGAAAGATGTCATCGAATACAATTTTGCGATTCAAAGGCGAATGTATAATTCGAGAGAAATTGTCAATACAGTCGCGGATGAGATCCTAGATACCTCTATATCTCAATCCACATGGGATAATCATATGAAGAGCGAACTAAGTGCGCTATGGTTGATCAGACCATAATATATTGATTCTAATTAGACAGTATGCTTGTGGGCGTCCCCAGTATACATATGTCCCGAATAAGCTCGATAAAGAGTAAGCTTGCAAAACTAGGCTGTAAATAGCGACATCATTTATGGTAGTGCAAAGTATAAGTACGTGGAATAATGATGAAAGCAGTTATAAATTATTCAAGTTTTACAAAAATCTAAGTCTTGTCCAATGTTCCTGTTTATACAGTCGTCCTACTAGCTCTTATATCAGGCCTTGGTTGACCAATGAGGTATGGGCTATAAAAATCTCTATATTCTAGGTAATCATATCTTCCTGTACTAGCATATATTCAGTGTCAACCAGTTATACTTCATTAATGGGTTAGAAGAATATGGGGTGATAGGCCGTGAAGCATACTACCCAACTTATAAAACTCAACTAATAGAGAGCTTAAGAAATATAACATGTGTAACTAATATGAGTTATCTTCCTAATCTCCCTATTAAGCACGAAGGAAGATAAGATTTACAGTGAAAGGAATCAAGCAGAAGGCAGTCAAGGTAATTGGATGAGGGGAAATGTTTGGTTTACAACCAAACTTTTACAACCATCTTATAACTTACCCCTATTTGCTGACATGTGGGCCAGGCCACCATCTGGCCCACATGTTAGAAAAGGGGTGAGTGGTTATAAGAAGGTTGTAAATGTTTGGTTGTAACTGTAGCATTGCTCATTGGATGAGAGTTCGAATTGAATTTAAGAAAGAAGGTCAACTGTGTGGATGAGATTCTAGACTCTAATCATATCTGCAGGCTCACATCGGTAAAGTAACGTAATCGAAGTGATGAACTTGACCTGCACTGGCCACCACAAAAATATGTAATGCTCCAGTGCCAAAATACTTAGGACTAAGTACGTATCCATGCCAGCTGTATACATACGAAGTATACTATAATATATGGACACCTTGTACGTGTACATAAGCTGTGAAATGCAGTAAACCATGATAACTGTCACACCTATTTTTTTAGTCAAAGGTATTTTGGTAATTGTAAAAATTATTTTGATTATTTTAATATATTATATTTGTAGTGTAGTGATTTTTTGGCCTTTTGATAGTATAGCCTTGGTGCAACCTAGCCTAGTATCTCACCATGACTTAGTGACTTAGTTATCATGGTTAGTAGTATTAATAAATCCTATTCTAGTTAGTTCAGGTTAGAAGTTAGTTAGCATGTTTGATTAGAGGCTAGTTAGAACTCTTTTTAATTAATGAGTCATTTTAACCATAGAAAGAGGCCCAAGACCAACCATTAGGAAACCCTAGCCCATTATATTGTGGCCGGCCAAGCTAGGTCAAGGGGGGGAACCCTATTTAATATCTTATAGTGAGAATTGTTTCTCTTTTCTATTCCTCCTCCTTCTGGCAAAAACCTAAGTAAGTATCCCTCATATCTTTTTCATTTCTTCTCCTTTTAAACCCTAGTCTTTTGCATTAGGTTCTGATCTTTGTTTATAAATTATTGATGGTGAGAAAATTCATAATTTAAGTGCATTGGAGTTTTGGAGCCGCAAGGAGGATCTACACATTTGGAGATTTCTATAGGAAATTCATCTGAATAGGTAATCTCTCCAAAACCCTTTAATTTCATGAATTTTTCCCATAGATGCATCCATCAAGGTGCCCCCTACCTGTAGGATGAGTTTCGTAGGAATTTGTATTGATTTGGTGTCCGTATCGGACACGTATCAGTGTTCTTGTATTGGTATTTGATGAAATGCCACAAAAGAATGTTTGTTCGTAATTTTGAAATCCATTTGAATAGGATTGTAGCCCTTGTAATCCACCAAAAATTTTGGAAGATTTTTCTGTTTCTCCTCTTTTAAAAACTTCCTTTTAAATAAAAAAGAAATATGTAAATAAATAAATTTTTGTTTGTTGAATGATTATGTTATTTAATAGAAATATAGTAAGAAATTTTACTTGTATATTGGATATATATATCCCCTTGTATCAATTTTTTGAAAAAAAAAGTATAACATATTTTATCTAAAATATTAATAAAATAATGATAGTTCTAAATTTGATCAATGTTATATATATAAATACTTGCATAAATGGTGTGAAATATTTTTTTATATTAATTCAGAAGGACATCGTGTATATTTTATGAGATTTTATAAATTTTATTTGATTTTTAAAAATGGTTCTATATAGAAGTTTTATTTATAAAAGAAAATTTTGGGATTATGTTAAGTTAGTATTATAATTATTGATATGTATTTTTATTAAAAGATTTTTATAAAATTTTATTAATTATTTAAATTTAGATTTTTGGGAAACTACCATTAAGATTTTTATTAAAGAATTTAGTTATATATATAAAATATATATATATATATATATATATAAATATATATATATATATATTTCTCATACTAAATCTATATATATATTATATATATATATATATATATATATATATATATATATATATATATATATATATATATTTTATATATATATAAAATATATATATATATATATATATATATATATATATATATATATATATATTATATATATATATATATATATATATTTATATATATATAAAATATATATATATATATATTTTTTATATATATATATAATATATATATATATATATATATATATATATATATATATATATATATATATATATATATATTATATATATATATAAATAAAAATATATATATATATATATATATATATATATATATATATATATATATATATATATATATATATATATATATATATATATATATATATATATATTTAGTATGAGAAAAAAAAAGCCCGTCCCAGCCATTTGGGCCAGGCCAAACCACCCTAGCCCGGCTAAGCCCGCTAATCACTCTCCCCAGCTCGACTGAATATATATAGCAGTAGCTATATAACTACTCCACGCGTAGGAGAGAGACCCCGAAACCCTAGCAAACTGCCTCGCCGACCTCGAGGAGCAACTCCAGCGTGACCCGTGCACCCCGGCGCAGCCATCTCGCCGTTGACGACCGACCGCCGTCGCGTGAATATCGCCAGAACGACCCAAGAACAGAGTAACTCTGTTCTACTCGACCGCAGGTACGCCAACTTCCCCTTCGTCGTTCTCCCATCATACTCCACTATTTTTGATTTCGTCGAATCCTACATAGAGTCTATCTAACCCTCTCTAAACCCCTCCACATACAATCTGGTAAACCCTAACATCTTGCCCGGGAAATCGATCAAAACTTCCCGAGAAAACTGTCGGAACATGACAGTTTTAGGTTGCCCAAAACATCAATTTGGAAGCCGATTTTTGACCCGTATACTGAGGGTTTCATCGAACCAACTGAAAATAGTAAAACAAAACATATACGGCACTAAAACGCACTGGTTAGATTTATTTTTCAGTAATTATACAGGAAGATAATTAATGTTAAAGATTCATGAAAATCTGTTTTTGAAATTCAAAATTTAGAAAAAATTTCCCGATACGGCGTACGCCACGACAAACCTGGCGACGTGGTTGCGCACTATACACATCTAAAGGCGCGTATGGATGTTGCCGACATGTGGGAACTGACGGGACTCGATTTCGTTGTGTTTGCGCGACGAAATCAGTACGTATCCGCCGAGATACCCTCGTATCGACGTTTTGTAAACTTGACCATAACTTCGTGCACGTTCGTCAGATCGACGCAAAAATTGTGCCATCAGGACCGTATCGATTTTTTGGTCCTGTATGCCAAGTTTGGTCCGATTCTGAGAAGGTTGATCGGAACGACAAAATTGACGGGCCCGTGACCCGCTCTAACGGGCGAATTTGTGCACAGTCCATCGGAATCCAACTTTGGACATTCTGTTGGGTTTGTCTCCTCAAACCGGACTCGTAGACATATAGTTTGACAACTTTAGAGACCGTAGGTTCTGGCACGCATTTCGGTGGAAAACGGGTCCAACAGTGGACATCGGTTTGACCCAAAATTACGATTTTGCCCCTGTTCTAGAATTAGACTTTTGGACAGGCATTTCCTAGGTATTTCTTTTATGCCAAATCTGTTCGTGATGTTTATTTCAGCATCCGAGGTTGTTCGTAGAAGTTGGCTTTCATTGCTTCCCTATTTTGACGATTTGAGTCATCCGGCGTCGCCATTTTGCACATTACCTCCAGACAAGATACCTTGCCACCGCTATTTATTTATTTACCTCATATTTCATGCATTATTCATTATTTCTTTATACAAAATAAACTGTGATACATGGCATAACTTGTTAGAACTTACTGTTCTGTTATATTTCCTGCTATGTATTATTTTCTTACCCATTAAACTTAGAGTTCAGGGACCACCCCTTTGTGTGTTGCATTCATAGGCCTTGACACATTTGTACTAGTGTTGTGAGTCACATATAGAACTCGGACATGCGTGACTGGCTAGCCACTAGTACGTATAAGCCGTGCGATAGAATTAACCGCTAATAGACATTGCATGCTTAGTTTGACTTAGCGGTTAATAGGGGTTATGTATTACAGATACAACATAGTAGGAATTGGGCGGGGAGTACATATCCTTAGCGTATGGGCTACTTTACACATTTCCCTTGTGACCGTACGCTCCACTGGAGATGCGGGTTGACGACCCCTTATTACTGCTGGCCACTGACGTTCTTGGAACGATTATGCCTAAGGCCCCTGGTGTCCCAAGGGGGACTATGCCGATCCCATTTTTAGCCAGGGCCCATACGTTGGAGGGATGTACTTAAACTGCATTCACATAGAATGGTAGGCTACCCTTATCCGTTAGGTACGAGTACTCTTGGTTTGGGTACTTATATCTGACCGTGGCTTGGAACAATAACTTGTCGCGGATTAGTTCACCACATCTTGTACTTGTTTGGTTGTAGGTATGGCTTACTACTCCGATGAGAAGGTATTGAACCTTGTTGGGGTCCGGATACCATATTGGATTCATAACATGGAAAGATACGTCACCGTGAATTAGTTTACCATCTCCTGTCCTTGTTTGGTTGGGGGGATGGTAAGCTTGTTCAATAGGTGTGTATTAGACCATGTTATAATTCAATTGACTTATTTATTTGAGCAATATTTATTCAGTATATATGGCATGTTCTTTTTGTATCTTGTTACGTCCCTCTGAGGACCTGGTGATCTCTCCATGTATAGGTGTGCAGGACTTTCCGCAGGAGTATGGCTCCGGTATAGACTCATCCTTCACGTTCGAGCGAGTTGTACCTTCTGATCATAGCTGTCCCTATTGGGTTGAGGAGCCTATTTAGTCATCATTTCTTATTCTATTTATCTTAGAGGTTGGTCTCTATTTCCTTTCAGTTATTCTAGTACCGGTAGTGGATTTGTCTTCGCCTGGACAACATCTATATTTTGACATTTACTTTGATTTATGTGATACCATTTTCTTTATATTCTGTGTGGATGAGACGTAGTTTTATTTACCTGTGACTGTTTATTATTATTCACATTACAGCTTATGTGTGTGTTTGAGATTTCCATATATTGGAGCATATCTCATGCACATGCAGCTGGCATGCTACGTTCCTAGTCCTACGTATTTTGGGACTGGAACGTTACATGTTTTTGTGTGGTGGCCCATGCAGGTCGAGATAAATTGTTTGGTTACTTTACCGTACCAAGCAAGCCTGCGTATAGGATTAGAAATTTAGGATCTCATCCACATATTTGACATTCTATCTCGCCTTCATTTCGAACTCCTAACTGTCTATCTTGATTGCTTCTTGCTTGAATTATTCTTCCGTAAAACTTTATCCCTCTTTCGTACGTACTAGGTCATCATGTTCCACCATTCAATTACACTACTAGTTCAACTCTTATAAGTTGGGTAGAAAGCCTCACAACCTAAATTCCTTTGACTTTAATCAAGGCCTTAGACAAGAAGACTATAGGACGACTGCAGAGGCACGAACAACGGACACGACTTAGATTCTTAAGTAGTGTAAACTATTTATATTTTCTTTCATCATTATCTTGCGTATTTGTAATTGGACTACCTTGACTAATGTTGCTATTATAGCCTAGTTTTGCGAGCTTACTCTCTCATCGAGCTTGATCAGGACATATGTTTTATGGTGGGTGCCCACTGATACATTGTCTTATTAGAACCTGTGTATTATGGTCTGATCAACCATAGTGCAATTGGTTCGCCTTTCGTACGATTTTACGTGGATTGAGATATGGTTAGCTTAACATATTTGCCCTCTAGGATCTTATCCACGGGTTGTTGACATTTTGAATTCTTTATTAAACTCTCTTTCAATTGCTTGACTCAAAACTTATCTGAATCTATTCTAACATTGCCCTTATCTTCGTGCCAGTAATATGACTCTATACAGCGGACATGCCCCTACCCTAGCCATCACATCTGGTGATGCAACTTCCCAGGGAGAACAGGTTTCCCCAGTGACCCCGGTGACTCCGTATCAGCTAGAGCCACAGCAGAATACCACGAACCCATCGACGGTGCAGTAGAAAGCCTAAGTGCCCCCAGTCAGCCAGGTTGAGCAAGCTACTGCAGTACCACCAGAAGAGACTACACCATCCCCATTGCCTCAGCAGTTTTTACCACAGCTCGGACCCCTACTGCCTCCACGTCCGACTGATACGGACCCGACCACCCAGTTTATGTATGCTATGCTACAATCTCAGTGGCAACAAATAGAAATGTTGAGGCAGAGCATGATGGCCTACCTAGCTAGACCTCCACCACCAGCCCCGATACCAAATCCAGCACCAGCTCCGCAACCTTATCTGGGCTCCATTAAGGATTTTATCGACATGGGGCCTAAGAATTTTAAAGGCACCGAGGGTCCTTTAGATGTTTTCGCATGGCTTATCAGCACAGAGAAATACTTGAAGGCATCCCAGTTGCCGGCACATGATTGGATGACAGCAGTCGACTTACTCTTAGAAGATAATGCTCATCACTAGTAGAAGGCAGAAGAGAGGCGACTAGGCACTAGAATCATATGGAAGCAGTTCTACGTCCTCTTCTATGAGAGATTTCTCCCCATCCATGTTCGAGACGCCCTCTACGACCAGTTCCTTCATCTAACGCAAGGGAGCATGTCAGTAGATGAGTACGATGCGGAGTTCAGCCGCCTGAGTAAATTTGGTGCGCCGTTGATACCGACGGAGCAGGAGAGAGCAAGGAGATTCCATCAAGGGCTTTCACCAGAGCTCAAGCCTTACACTACCACACAGTCTCGAGTCTCTCATACAGCTGTTTTAGAGGAAGCACGCAGCCAGGAGCTCCTCCGTAAGGAGGCACAACATGACCAGAGGCGTTCTACCCCAATGCACCGACCAGTAAGAGTTGACCCGAGTGGACCTGTCAGACGTCCCATGGCATATCAACAGGAGAGAGCAGGACCCTACCAGGCTCGAGAGAAGCCTATTTGCCATTTCTGTGGAAGACAAGGGCACATTCAGAGAGATTGTCGCATTCGGTTGGGCCAGTGTTTAGGATACGGATCGGAGCAACACAAGGTCAAAGATTGTCCTGGACGACATGACTTAGCACCGCATCAGCAGGCCCAAGGACCAACACTACTTGCTTTAGCACTAGCTCAACAGCAGATGCCAAGAGCCCTAGCACCGGGAATGGGAGCACCTTAAGGATATCAGCGGGGACCACCTTTACCTGACCAGGCAGCTCATATTAGGCAAGAGATTAATAGACAAAGACATGGACAAGCATTTACCGTGGAGGCGATAGACACCCATCCTGAGATTGAGGATCTAGCATGTATTACCCTAGTTCTACCAATTGTTTTATTAGACATGACTTATCACTAAAACCACACCTTTGATAGATAAACATTAGGCATAACATAATACTTCTCTATGTTATGATTTACTAGTTCTCAACACAAATACATGAACACTATATATCATCGACACCATTAGAAAACTGTATGCATGATCTGTGACCCCGTCAATAACCTTGGAATGCTATAGAAAGGTTAGTCATTCAACCTCTAAGAACGCCACTATGAACTTGACAAAAGTCCTCCACTTGAGTTGATAAATCAAGTGGTTATGACGTCAAATTCTACCAAGTATCATTTTGATGCCTCGACCGCGACTTCGATAATTGGAGCACAACACTAGCTACTTCTTTCCAGCAGATTTCACCCTTATAAATAACAAGTTATGAGTACTGACACTATTTTCATATTCAGTTCTTTTATATTTTTATTAAGCCTAATTTTAATTTCGAGGACGAAATTTTTTTTAGTTGGGTAGGATGTAATCCCCCAAAAGTTTTGGAAGATTTTTCTGTTTCTCCTCTTTTAAAAACTGCCTTTAAAAAATAAATAAATATGTAAATAAATAAATTTTTGTTTGTAGAATGATTATGTTATTTAATAGAAATATAGTAAGAAATTTTATTTGTATATTGGATATATATATCCCCTTGTATCAATTTTTTGAAAAAAAGTGTTACATATTTTATCTAAAATAATAATAAAAATAATGATAGTTCTAAATTTGATCAATGTTATATATATAAATACTTCCATAAATGGTGTGAAATATTTTTTATATTAATTCAGAAGGACATCGTGTATATTTTATGAGATTTTATAAATTTTATTTGATTTTTAAAAATGGTTCTATATAGAAGTTTTATTTATAAAAGAAAATTTTGGGATTATGTTAAGTTAGTATTATAATTATTGATATGTATTTTTATTAAAAGATTTTTATAAAATTTTATTAATTATTTAAATTTAGATTTTTGGGAAACTACCATTAAGATTTTTATTAAAGAATTTAGTTATAAATATATATATATATATATATTTAGTACGAGGAAAAAAATAAGCCCGGCCCAGCCATTTGGGGCAGGCCAAACCACCCCAGCCCGCAAGGGGCTAGCTCAGCCCGGCTAAGCCCGCTAATCACTTTCCCCAGCCCGACTGAATATATATAGCAGTAGCTATATAACTACTCCACGCGTAGGAGAGAGACCCCCGAAACCCTAGCAAACCGCCTCGCCGACCTCGAGGAGCAACTCCAGCGTGACCCGTGCACCCCGGCGCAGCCATCCCACCGCCGACGATCGGTCTCCGTCGCGTGAATATCGCCGGAACGACCCAAGAACAGAGTAACTCTGTTCTACTCGACCGCAGGTACGCCAACTTCCCCTTTGTCATTCTCCCATCATACTCCACTATATTTGATTTTGTCGAATCCTACATAGAGTCTATCTAACCCTCTCTAAACCCCTATAGATACAATCTAGTAAACCCTAACATCTTGCCCGGGAAATCGATCAAAACTTCCCGAGAAAACTGTCGGAACAGGACAATTTTAGGTTGCCCAAAACATCAACTTGGAAGCCAATTTTCGACCCGTATACTGAGGGTTTCATCGAACCAACTGAAAACAGTGAAACAAAAAATATACGGGATTGAAACGCACTGGTTAGATTTATTTTTCAGTAATTATACAGGAAGATAATTAATGTTAAAGATTCAAGTAAATCTGTTTTTGAAATTCAAAATTTAGAAAAAATTTCCCGATACGGCATACGTCCCGACAAACCGGGCGATATGGTTGCGCACTATATGCATCGAAAGGCGCGTATGAATGTTGCCGACGTGTGGGAACTGACGGAACTCGATTTTGTTGTGTGTGCGCGATGAAATTAGTGCGTATCCGCCGAGATACCCCCGTATCGGCATTTTGTAAACTTGACCATAACGTCGTGCACGTTCGTCGGATCGATGCAAAACTTGCGCCATCAGGACCGTATCGATTTTTTGGTCCTGTGTGCCAAGTTTGGTCCGATTCTGAGAAGGTTGATCGGAACGCCAAAATTGGCGGGCCTGCGACCCGCTCTATCGGGCGAATTTGTGCACAGCCCACCGGAATCCAACTTTGGACATACGGTTGGGTTCATCTCCTCAAACTGAACTCGTAGACATGTAGTTTAACGACTTTAGAGACCGTAGGTTCTGGCACGTATTTCGGTGTAAAACGGGTCCAGCGACGGACATCGTTTTGACCCAAAATTACGATTTTGCCCCTGTTCTAGAATTTAACTTTTGGACAGGCATTTCCTAGGTATTTCTTTTATGCCAAATCTGTTTGTGATGTTTATTTCAGCATCCGAGGTTGTTCGTAGAAGTTGGCTTTCATTGCTTCCCCATTTTGACGATTTGAGTCATCCGGCGTCGCCATTTTGCACATTATTTCCAGGCAAGATACCTTGCCACTGCTGTTTATTTATTTAACTCATATTTCATGCATTATTCATTATTTTTTATACAAAATAAACTGTGATACATGGCATAACTTGCTAGAACTTACTGTTCAGTTATATTTCCTGCTATGTATTATTTTCTTACCCATTAAACTTAAAGTTAAGGGACCACCCCTTGGTGTGTTGCATTCATAGGTCTCGACACATTTATACCACATGTTGTGAGTCACATATAGAACTCGGATATGCATGAACGGCTGGCCACTAGTACGTATAAGCCGTGCGATAGGATTAACCGCTAATAGACTTTGTATGCTTAGTTTGACTTAGCGGTTAATAGGGGTTATGTGTTGCGAATACAACATAGTAGGCATTGGGCGGGGAGTACATATCCTTAGCGTATGGGCTACTTTATACATTTCCCTTGTGACCGTACGCTCCACTGGAGATGCGGGTTGACGACCCCTTATTACTGCTGGCCACTGACGTTCGTGGAACGATTATGCCTGAGGCCCCTGGTGCCCCAAGGGGGACTATGCCGATCCCATTTTTAGCCAGGGCCCATGCGTTGGAGGGATGTACTTAAAATACATTCACATAGAATGGTAGGCTACCCTTATCCGTTAGGTACGAGTACTCTTGGTTTGGGTACTTGTATCTGACCGTGGTTTGGAATAATAACTTATCGCGGATTAGTTCGCCACATCTTGTCCTTGTTTGGTTGTAGGTATGGCTTACTACTCTGATGCAAAGGTATTGAACCTTGTTGGGGTCCGGATACCATATTGGATTCATAGCATGAAAATATACGTCACCGTGAATTAGTTTACCATCTCCTGTCATTGTTTGGTTGGGGGGATGGTAAGCTTGTTCAATAGGTGTGTATTAGACCATGTTATAATTCAATTGAATTATTTATTTGAGGAATATTTATTCAGTATATGTGGCATGTTCTTTTTGTATCTTGTTACGCCCCTCTGAGGACCTGGTGATCTCTCCAGGTACAGGTGTGTAGGACTTTCCGCAGGAGTATGGCTCCAGTATAGACTCATCCTTCACGTTTGAACGAGTTGTACCTTCTGATCACAACTGTCCCTATTGGGTCGAGGAGCCTATTTAGTCATCATTTCTTATTCTATTTATCTTAGAGGTTGGACTTTATTTCCTTTCAGTTATTCTAGTACCGGTAGTGGATTTGCCTCCGCCTAGCCAACAGCTATATTTTGACATTTACTTTGATTTATGAGATACCATTTTCTTTATATTATGTGCGGATGAGACGTAGTTTTATTTACCTGTGACTGTTTATTATTATTCACATTACAGCTTATGTGTGTATTTAAGAATTCCATATATTGGAGCATATCTCATGCACATGTAGCTGGCATGCTACGTTCCTAGTTCTACGTATTTTGGGACTGGCGCGTTACGGCCCTACATGTGTGTTTTCATTTCCCCAGGAAATGAGCATCGTGTCCTGTCATTTTTGTGTCCCAATTTGGACATGACACATCGCACGAGCCCTCGTGCGCGTGCCCTGCTGATCGGGTGGCAGTACGTAGTGTCTGCGTGCCACTTGGTCACGCGAAACATGGTGTATGGCTTAGGGACATGACTGACACGTCAACCCTCAAGTGCCATGTCATCTCGTTTCGTGTCGGATTCGCAAATCGAGCCGCACGAATCAGGGCCTGTCGTGCACGCGCGTGTAGGCCGGCTCTGATACGCGTGTGAATCTTTCGACACGAAATGTGTGGGTACTGTGCAGGGTGACACATCACTAGCCCTAGACCCCCTCTAGGACTATGGACGAGCTCGACTCATCTCGACCTCTGTGTCGTGTCCTCTATGGCTTGACACACCCCCACGAGCCTGTGTGCACACAGTCACTGATACTTGCACTTGTGTTGTTTTAATACGATTGTGTCCACTTCATGGACACGTCTAGGTTCGTGTGGACACATGGGGATGTTACCTACCATGGTACACTAGATTTCTTACTTGATTTCGAGTTTTGATTGCCTAATTGCTTTTCGAATTGGTTTTTCACTGTGAACTTGTCATGACCCGCACCCTAGAGTTAGGGCACGAGAACGTAACAACGCCCAGCCTACGCCGCAGTGTCGGCGGTAGAACGCTGTCCTAGGTCTCAATGCATCTAACAGTATAAGACTAAATAGTTTATACTCCCCGAATGGGGGTGACATAGCAGAATGTAAACTCAATCACATCTAAGGTAGAGCAAAAAGGAAGATAGATAAAACATGAAATCGAAAAGAGATACAACATATAGAAGTCTAAGTGTCTAAGATACAAACTCAGAATATATCTTAAAACCCAAATACAGTAATCCATAAATACAACTCAAGATGACTGAAAATAAACTATAAGCAAAAACCCTAGCTATCTATGCAACCTCTACTTTCTCCTCTATGCTAGCAGGCAACCTCCAGGCTATCTGTAAAATTTATCAACAGGTCCAGTCAGGACAGGAGCGAGTACAGTACATCTCAACAGATCATAGCAGGTTAGAAAATATAATCATGCAGTAGAGTAAAATACATGATCTGAAGAAATATAGTATGTAAACAAGAGAGAGAACTGTAACAGAAATATCTACTATAAATAGAGAACTAACAGTGGCTAGTGAGTCAGAATACGAGATAGCACATGTGAACAGGACAGATTTGCACAGTATATCGAGGTGCACAGGATCTACACTACAATGGAATTGTTCACACAACTACTAGCATTCCCCCGTATCCCCAATCAATACACAAGGATCTAAACAGGTTATGTTATTGCACATGATATCACATGGGGCCCATATAGGGTGCACATGATAGTATACATGGGGGCTCCGTGAACATGAGAGTACAAGATTTACAGGAGTGCACATGTAAAATGGAAGCACAGGAGTACATGATGAAAGTGAAACGCACATGACATAATGTACCCGATGCTCCCGAGGGGGATAATATCGCATGAAGAGATCCATATAGTACTAATCCGTGATAATGTCGTGACAGCATCAAGTATAGTAATCTAAAGCAGGAATATAATTCTAAGCAGGATATGAAATGATCAGAGAATGTACTCGCCTGATATCTGAATGTCCAAGGTAAAGATACTGTCCGAGGAGAGGTGTCTGGCTCCTAATTAGAATAACACAAGTCACAACATGTCCAGAAGGGTAATATAAAGCACTACAATGCATTCTACATGAATCTAGGTCAAACTAGGCCAAAGTCAACCCTTGGCCAACTCTGGTCAACTGCACTAGTCAAACTAGGTCAAACTAGGTCATGTCCTAACACAGCAAGTCTTACTAGGCCTAACCAAGACTATCCTAGCAAGCACACATCAATACAAGGCTATACGAGCCAACATACACCCGACTCTATATAGCATGCAATTATTCAATACTCAAATAGGCAAGAATTTACATTGGATATACACTAGGTAATATATTACTTTAAGCTATATATGTCTACACATATATACAATGCATATATTGGTATTCAACATTAGGTCCATAATCATGGCATTTCAAATAGTTATATAAACTTATATATTACAACACAATATGCTAACATATATATATAATATACATACATAGCTAAGTTAACTATATTCATAAATACTTATTTAAGAGGCTATGTGTGTGTATATGAACATGGCAAAGGGGCAAGTGAGGGTTAAATGGGCATACATAGTGTATATATATCAAAGATTGTCAAAGTGTAAGTGAACAATGTGTCAAGTGTGATAGTGTCAACATAGTGTAAGGGGGTACATGAGGTAATATAGGATTTGTGTTAACATAGAATATTACATCTCATTAACTTGTATATTTCATACATTATATCTATTATTACATTACATTTATGCTTGCATTCATTCATCATTCATTTATTCTTTTGCACTACTATATGTACCATACATTACATACTATGGAACCTACATATTCATTACAAGCCATACTTATACATGCTTACATTATCACCTCATACATCATTTATTTAACCATTTACTTATGCTTGTATTCTCTATTTAGTTACATAATGTATATACATTAACATGGGTTAAAATCAAATAGAACATTATATTACACACAAGGGTGCACAAAATGCATATGCCGAATAGTAACTCCTACTAATAATCAATACTGTACCATCTCAGCATGAATTAAAATTTAGGATTAAAGTATATTATAGATCTATGTGTTAGCTTTTCGAAACTTCAAACGGATCGCATTTTTGTTTCCGGAAACTCCCAGAATCGCGAAAACACCGAGAACGCGTTTGTCTTTCGTACAGCTGACACTCAAATAATTCTCCAGAAAGTTACAGAAAGAATTAGGCCTATTAATATATGTTTTTGGAAAGCTAAATTCAATACGCTTCTTTTAAAAAAACAAAAGATTAAACCGAGCTTTGAGCTAGAAGTTATGACATTTCTAAGTTAGGACTGAAATTAAAAACGTGGATAAAAATCATGACGGATTTAGATAGTTTGAGCCAAAAGAATACACAATATATATCCTAATTATCCACAACAATAATAGCAATAATAATATGAGGAACCACACTCACAAACTTGATTATATAATCATCATGAACCATTTATTACATATATAAATATAGATACACTCTCATTACAATATATATATATATATATATATATAAATCTATATATGTAACATGAACACATCCACAACACAAAGGACACTCCTATGACCTCCAAATGGACACAAATGGAGATACAATCATGGGGGTCATTCCTATGGGTTCAAAATAGACCTATATGCATGAGGAAATAAAAAGGAGAAGGGATTTATACCTTCCGGTAGATCGATTCGAAGAAAAGCCTTCCCGGAGCGACACCGACACGTAGAGATTCTAAAAGGACACGAACGAGCTCCGAATCCTCCCAAACTTGGGTAGCTTCCTCCTTGGCTAGAATGGAGAAGGAAGGAAGAAGATTTGGTGGTGAAATAGAAGGATTTGGGGGAGAAATGGCTAAGGATTGCTCTCCAGGAATTTAGGGAAGAACAAGAGAGAGAAAAATAGATGGATAATGACAAATGGAAGGCTCAACCCTATCCTTATTGTGGCTGGCCATAAAGGTGGTTTTGTCCTATTAGGAAAAGTCCAAAAGCTCCTACTAACCTATTATATGAGTATTAGGAAAGGGCTAATTGGTTGGGGCTAAATTAGTCATTCTAAAGTCTCTAATCACACTAACCTTATCCATAATAATTAGTCTAACCTCTAACTAAAATATTTCTATCATGTGGACTAAAATTAATATCATGTGGGCTATGTCTAACTAGTGTGTGGGTCCCACTAGAGTCAAACTACCCCCGGGTCCCCGTTTCAAGTCGGACTGAGTTGAAATTCGAACCCGACTCAAATAACCCCAAAACAATATCATAAATAATAAAATAATATCAAAATAATTCAAAGAGGTCAAATGCAAAAATATCCTTAGGCCAAAAATGATATTAAAATATCATAATCGCATGGTTAGGCTCTAGGTCAAACAGTCTCTAGGGTTTTACTAGCAAAACGTTAAAACCACAAGTCATTGATTTAAATAATTTTAAAATGATTTAAAATCACCAAAAATCATATCACGAATTAATATCATTATTAAAATAATTATAAACACAAAATTTCAAAATTACCCTTATTTGGGAAACTGGGTGCTACAACTCTACCCACCTTAGAAAAAATTTTGTCCTCTAAATTTAAGATCGATAGTACTCCTTCTAGAGCCTCTAACCTACCCAATATCTAAGGTAACACTTCCTAACACTGGAATAATAAACGGACATCTAAAAAGTGTCAATCTAGGAATACCTCTAATACTGCTCTGTTGTACGGCGGTAATGGAACTTCAATAAAATATGGACTGGAACCTATATCCAAGGGACTGGACCTATTTTAAAGTGGTCTTAACTAAGGATGAAAAGGAACTGATCATAGGCTATAGGTATGCTCAAACTATTATCTTCCTATTAACCATCTATTAATACATTCTATTACCATAGGAACGATGCATTACTAAGACATATAGGCCCCTATCTCTCATAACACATTTATACTCACCAAAAGACTAGTACATCCTATCAAGGCTGATACTATAATCTCTCCTAAATATTCTAAGCTACATGTTTATAGACACACATCCCCATATCAAGGACTAACCCATATATATCTACAACTGATACTAATGGAGTGACGTCCCTATTTCCCAACAATCAAGGTCTAAATTTTTTTTTTCTAAATCATGCAATTTGAAGGAATAGTATACAAGGTCAGGGCATACCGTAGCAGTTGGAAGTCTCACCTAGGTACACTAATCATTCTAGGTCAAAACAGTACTATGGTATCAACACACAAATAATCTAGGGTATCCTAATTGGGAAGGTAAGGGAACAACAATTATCAAGGTTGTAGGGCTGTCTACCATCCTATATGAAAATTGGTCATTAACAAGCAACTAAGAAATTATTAAAAGGTTACTATTCCATAAAATGGCAAAAATTGAAAATTTAGGCACAACAAATCACAAATAGATTTTTGTCTTGACACGATCTAAGTTGATCAATTTCGGAATAAAACGAGATTTGGGCAAGAAGGAAAATCAATGAAATCAAAGTATGAGCATGAGCATCCAATGATGGAGATTCAGGTCATGATTAAATTTAATTCGACTGAGTACGAATACGAGGTTCATAGGCGATGAAAAGATTTCAAGGAGAATTGTCAAGGTTGTCGCGAATGAGACTCTAGGGTCAAGTTTAACTATGTCTCCATTCTCGTAGATTGATACATGAAAAAGCGAACCAAAGTGCAATAGGTTGATCAGACCATCATGTACCGGTTCTGATTAGACAATATGTTAGTGGGTGGCCACCCAATAAAATATGTCATGACCAAGCTCGAAAATAGATAAGCTTGCAAAACTAAGGCTAATTTAGCAGCACAAGATATAAGGGTGGTAATGATGAAAGGAATTACATAGTCCAAGTTTCTTAACCAACGGGTCAAGTAATCAGATAAGGTACAAGGTTAAGCATCTAAGGAAACAAGCAGAACACCATCACATGTCAGGTCGAAAGAATTGAGTCAAGGATGGATTTATAATTGAAATAAGAAGAAATTTAGTATAATGGTAGAGGTTATAGTTTAGCCAGTTGACCAGAAAATTATATCAAGAAAATAGAGTACAAGAAGACGTGTTTTAGTGGGACATGATATACCTACACGAAGGTGAGCTCGTCTAGGTCTTGCATATAAGATTTGTTGGAGGGTAACAGCTAGTATTACATTTCGAATATCAAAGTCACGATAAGGAACGTCAAGGATCTCAATTAGAAAGTGGGAGTTCATGAGGTGGTAATTAATGCACAAAAATAATGAAGATCGAGTTAGTCAACTGCTTCTGATACTCTTAAGTTCATCTGGTCATAACTTGCCAATCATATCTTTACCTCACCAGTCTCCATATGAAAATTTAACCTTTACTTAAACCCTTACCATGACTACCGTAGGCAATTTCCAATTTCCAAACATCACTCTTGAAGCCCAACCCTCACATTTAGGAATCAACATTAACTATTTATTTAAATTTTCAAGTTCTTTCACCTTGTCTTAAATTTGACCCAAAATCTCTAAATTCTGTTTACGAATTCCTTGAACTTGTTCAAATTGTTCTCATCGTATTATTTAATTTAAATCTCTAGGCCTTACAAAACTTATCTTTCATCATAAAATCAACTTCCATATTTTTTTCGACATACACCCTTGAATATTATTCTCCTAAAAATATTTCACAACAATCTCTAAACTTTAACTTTGTGCTCTCTCTATCCCTAGTCATTTTCTCGCAACATCTTGTTTAATATCCTTATTAAACACAATTAACTTCTCTTTTCCATTACTAACCTTCTACATAGCCTCAGAGTAAAAGTTTTCCCCAGAATCAATAACCAAGATTTTCTAAGTTCTCAAAACTAGGTTGACCTCTGATATCCTCATTAGTTTTGAATACACCTATAAACTATCTCATAACCCCAAAATTTCTCTAAATGTAATTGTTTCGAGATTGGCAGTATACATCTCTCTATTCTATTCGAGACCTTTACCACATTTCTATCTCAAGTTTCCATATGGAACACTCGACATTTGATTTCCTTTAGATCATCATAAAGTAACCAGTTACGTCTTCTCTGAGCTACATAATTTACGTCACTTCCTTAACATTTCTCAGGCAAAATGATATGAAGATTCAAGAGTTGTCAAGGTATAGCTGACATAATTATATACGAGATAGGGAATTGATATAATTAGGACAGGTATATAAGACAAGGAATGATGGTAGTAAAAATATTGGCAGAAAAAGAATGATAATAGAATCTGTTCTGCTTATCTATATAAAAGAGGGACCCATTTTTTTGAATGACTGAAACAAAAGTAGCAAAAACATGTTCGAAAACATTTAAGGTACAATCTGATAATCATATGCGTCTATCCAAAATCATGGTACTCTAAATCCTCGTCATACTAGTAAGCAAGGCTACGATAATCACAGAGTCCTTGACTTATGCACATACCTCTAGAATCATGGTATTTAACATTTTTGCGATGCCGCTAGCTTGGCTGCGAAAACCTTAAATTTCCACACCCGAGAAATATATCCAAAATCAGACTATATGTCCTCACCATGCTGGCTAATGTGACTATATAAGACAAGATTTACATAACTTAGATGACCTAGCCCATATAATTTCATCTTGCCAAAAATTAAATTAAATCAACAATGAATACAAAAAAAATCAAATTTATCAACGAACATCAAAATTCAGAAATGAACAAAATCCTTCAAATCATATAACTACAAACTCGGATGCTATAGCTAACATCAAGATTCAAATTTCAACAATCTTCATCAAAATCAATAAATACAAACTCAAATTCAATAATAATCCATCAAAATCAAATTCAATAGCAGAAAGTAAAGATAAATCAAATCAAGGAAAAAGAAAAGAGTTTTCAAATCGGAGTTAAACAAGATTCTCAAGGGTCGTCCCAGGAATCTCTCAAGGGATCCTAATTGTGATTGAGTATCTTCAAAAATATATCCTAATCCTACTGCAGGCTGTAGTGGCACTCTAGTTCGAATACCACTACACAAACTCAACCTGCATGGGCCACCACTAAAAACGTGTCACGACCCGCACCCTAGAGTTAGGGCACGAGAACGTAACAACACCCAGCCTACGCCGTAGTGTCGGCGGTAGAACGCTGTCCTAGGTCTCAATGCATCTAACAGTATAAGACTAAATAGTTTATACTCCCCGAATGGGGGTGACATAGCAGAATGTAAACTCAATCACATCTAAGGTAGAGCATAAAGGAAGATAGATAAAACATAAAATCGAAAAGAGATACAACAGATAGAAGTCTAAGTGTCTAAGATACAAACTCAGAATACATCTTAAAACCCAAATACAGTAATCCATAAATACAACTCAAGATGACTGAAAATAAACTATAAGCAAAAACCCTAGCTATCTATGCAACCTCTACTGTCTCCTCTATGCTAGCAGGCAACCTCCAAGCTATCTGTAAAATTTATCAACAGGTCCAGTCAGGACAGGAGCGAGTACAGTACATCTCAACAGATCATAGCAGGTTAGAAAATATAATCATGCAGTAGAGTAAAATACAGGATATGAAGAAATACAGTATGTAAACAAGAGAGAGAACTGTAACAAAAATATCTACTATAAATAGAAAACTAACAGTAGCTAGTGAGTCAGAGTACGAGATAGCACATGTGAACAGGACAGATTTGCACAGGATATCGAGGTGCACAGGATCTACACTACAATGGAATTGTTCATACAACTACTAGCACTCCCCCGTATCCCCAATCAATACACAAGGATCTAAACAGGTTATGTTATTGCACAGGATATCACATGGGGCCCATATAGGGTGCACATGATAGTATACATGGGGGCTCCGTGAACATGAGAGTACAAGATTCACAGGAGTGAACATGTAAAATGGAAGCACAGGAGTATATGATGAAAGTGAAACGCACATGACACAATATACCCGATGCTTCCGAGGGGGATAACATCGCATGAAGAGATCCATATAGTACTAATCCATGATAATGTTGTGACAGCATCAAGTATAGTAATCTAAAGCAGGAATATAATTCTAAGCAGGATATGAAATGATCAGAGAATGTACTCGCCTGATATCTGAATGTCCAAGGTAAAGATACTGTCCGAGGAGAGGTGTCTGGCTCCTAATTAGAATAGCACAAGTCACAACATGTCCAGAAGGGTAATATAAAGCAATACAATGCATTCTACATGAATTTAGGTCAAACTAGGCCAAAGTCAACCCTTGGTCAACTCTGGTCAACTGCACTAGTCAAACTAGGTCATGTCCTAACCCAGCAAGTCTTACTAGGCCTAACCAAGACTATCCTAGCAAGCACACATCAATACAAGGCTATACAAGCCAACATACACCCGACTCTATATAGCATGCAATTATTCAATACTCAAATAGGCAAGAATTTATATTGGATATACACTAGGTAATCTATTACTTTAAGCTATATATGTCTACACATATATACACATGCATATATTGGTATTCAACATTAGGTCCATAATCATGGCATTTCAAATGGTTATATAAACTTATATATTACAACACAATATGCTAACATATATATATAATATACATACATAGCTAAGTTAACTATATTCATAAATACTTATTTAAGAGGCTATGTGTGTGTATATGAACATGGCAAAGGGGCAAGTGAGGGTTAAATGGGCATATATAGTGTATATATATCAAAGATTGTCAAAGTGTAAGTGAACAATGTGTCAAGTGTGATAGTGTCAACATAGTATAAGGGGGTACATGAGGTAATTAGGATTTGTGTTAACATAGAACATTACATCTCATTAACTTGTATATTTCATACATTACATCTATTATTACATTACATTCATGCTTGCATTCATTCATCATTCATTTATTCTCTTGCACTACTATATGTACCATACATTACATACTATGGAACCTAAATATTCATTACAAGCCATACTTATACATGCTTACATTATCACCTTATACATCATTTATTTAACCATTTACTCATGCTTGTATTCTCTATTTAGTTACATAATGTATATACATTAACATGGGTTAAAATCAAATAGAACATTATATTACACACAAGGGTGCACAAAATGCATATGTCGAATAGTAACTCCTACTAATAATCAATATTGTACCATCTCAGCATGAATTAAAATTTAGGATTAAAGTATATTATAGATCTATGTGTTAGCTTTTCGAAACTTCAAACGGATCGCATTTTCGTTTCCGGAAACTCCCGGAATCGCGAAAACACCGAGAACGCGTTTGTCTTTCGTACAGCTGACACTCAAATAATTTTCTAGAAAGTTACAGAAAGAATTAGGCCAATTAATATATGTTTTTGGAAAGCTAACTTCAATACGCTTCTTTTAAAAAAAACGAGAGATTAAACCGAGCTTTGAGCTAGAAGTTATGACATTTCTAAGTTAGGGCTGAAATTAAAAACGTGGATAAAAATTATGACGGATTTAGATAGTTTGAGCCAAAAGAATACACAATATATATCCTAATTATCCACAACAATAATAGCAATAATAATATGAGGAACCACACTCACAAACTTGATTATATAATCATCATGAACCATTTATTACATATATAAATATAGATACACTCTCATTACAATATATATATATATATATATATATATATATATATATATATATATATATATATATATATATATATATATATATATATAGCAAATGACCTCTAGCCTAGTGGTTAAGAGAGATGCATGCGGCCCAAGTGGTCGGGAGTTCGAGCCTCAATGGAGACGAGTTCGCCACAAGTACCCATTGCTTCAAAAAAAAAAAAAAAAAAAAAAAATATATATATATATATATATATATATATATATATAAATCTATATATGTAACATGAACACATCCACAACACAAAGGACACTCCTATGACCTCCAAATAGACACAAAATGGACACAAATGGAGATACAACCATGGAGGTCATTCCTATGGGTTCAAAATAGACCTATATGCATGAGAAAATGAAAAGGAGAAGGGATTTATACCTCCCGGTAGATCGAATCGAAGAAAAGCCTTTCCGGAGCGACACCGACACGTAGAGATTCCAAAATGACACGAACGAGCTCCGAATCCTTCCAAACTTGGGTAGCTTCCTCCTTGGCTAGAATGGAGAAGGAAGGAAGAAGATTTGGTGGTGAAATAGAAGGATTTGGTGGAGAAATTGCTAGGAATTGCTCTCTAGAAATTTGGGGAAGAACAAGAGAGAGAAAAATAGATGGATAATGACAAATGGGAGGCTCAACCCTATCCTTATTGTGGCTGGCCATAAAGGTGGTTTTGTCCTATTAGGAAAACTCCAAAAGCCCCTACTAACCTATTCTATGAGTATTAGGAAAGGGCTAATTGGTTGGGGCTAAATTAGTCATTCTAAAGTCTCTCTAATCACACTAACCTTATCCATAATAATTAGTCTAACCTCTAACTAAAATATTTCTATCATGTGGACTAAAATTAATATCATGTGGGCTATGTCTAACTAGTGTGTGGGTCCCACTAGAGTCAAACTACCCCCGGGTCCCCGTTTAAAGTCGGATTGAGTTGAAATTCGAACCCGACTCAAATAACCCCAAAACAATATCATAAATAATAAAATAATATCAAAATAATTCAAAGAGGTCAAATGCAAAAATATCCTTAGGCCAAAAATGATATTAAAATATCATAATCACATGGTTAGGCTCTAGGTCAAACAGTCTCTAGGGTTTTACTAGCAAAACGTCAAAACCACAAGTCATTGATTTAAATAATTTTAAAATGATTTAAAATCACCAAAAATCATATCATGAATTAAATATCATTATTAAAATAATTATAAACACAAAATTTCAAAATTACCCTCATTTGGGAAACTGGGTGCTACAGAACTTATGTTTTAGGTTTTTGGGGAAAAATTGGTATTGATTTGGTTTAAGACTATTTCATTCCTGAGATTGCTATAGTTTGGTTGATGTTATCAGATTGTGTGGAGGCAATCTCAGATTTTGAAATTTATAATCCCAGGTTTATTTGAAGTTTTATTCACAGGTTTTTCTTGTTTTCATTTTCAGGTTTTTTTTAAAAAAATTGTCTAATATGTTCTCAGGTTTTAACTAATCTCAGGTTTGAGATATTGATAGCATTTCTAATGTTTATTGATTTGTCGCTGTCATACTTATTCTCAGTTTTGGTTGTGAACTTTGAATTCATTTTGAATTGATTTCAATTCACAGAGGTTAGACTTAAGGTTATACTTTATTTCATTTTCAGGTTTTCATGAATGTTGTGTCGTTGTGGTGGTTAGTTGGTTTCGTACACACACACACACCCTATCACCCTCATTTACCTCTACACACACACACTAACACATGTATATGTTGCTACACTATGTTCACTCACCTTTACACATTACAATTTGACACTGTCACCCCCTTGACAGAACACTATATACATGTGACACTATATACATTTCACCTTGACACATACACCATTGACACTTATTGACACTAACACTATATACTCTATTGACACACCTTCCTTCCTATTCCTTGCCTTTCTTTTTCCTTCACTATGTCCATATATAGATACTTTTGATATATGTAAATATCAATGTGTGAATGTATCTATATATACATGTTTGATTAGCATTTGTTGTATATATATAAATATGTATGTAGGGTATACATCTATGTTAATGAATGTAATGTATGTATTTATATGGTATTGTATCTATAGGAATGTGTTATAGGATATGGTTTATAAGTTGAGAGTTTAGACTATAGTATGGCCCTATACTTGACCCTATAGGCCAAATTGGTCTGGTAGACTAGTGTTGACTGAACCCTAGACTAGTTTGACCATGTTTGACCTAACCCTAACTAGATTGGCCTTGTTTGACTTTAGAGTTGACCAGAGTTGACCAAGAGTTGACTTTGGCCCAAAATGACCTAGAAATTATGTAGAATACATTGTAAAGTTCAATATTACCATTCTGGACATGTTGTGACCTGTGTTGCTCTAAATAGGACTCAGATACTCCAGCTCAGACTCATATTCTCATCAGATAGCCAGGATATCAGACGAGTACATTCTCTGACCGTTTCATACTTGTTAGGAATTATATTCTTGTCATAGTTTAATTTACTTGATGCTGACACGACATTATCACGGATTAGTACTATATGGATCTTTATATGAGATGTTATCCCCCTCGGGTGCATCGAATACATCGTGTCATGTGCTTTTCACGAACATCATATATTTGTGGACTCTTATTATTTATGTATACTCATGTGCTCTCATGTACTTTCATGACCTCATGAGCTTCATGTATAAACTATCATGTACAATAATATAACCTGTCTAGATCCTTGTGTATTGATTGGGGCATGGGGAGTAGAAATAGTCATATGAACAATTCCAAAGTAGTGTAATCATGTACAAACTCTTTATTGTAATCATGTGCAAATCAAGTCGTCCACATGTCTATCTTGTACTCTAAATCATATAGTCACTTACAGTTCTCTATTATCATATATAGATAGCTTTGTTTATCAATTTCTTCCTTCTTTTCATGCTTATTTCTTACAGCGTTTCATGTATCTTAGCCTATCACATGCTTTATATTTCCTGCCAAGATATGAAATGCGTGAGATGTATTGTGCTCTTTCCCATCCTAATTGGACTGTTGAAAATATTACAGGTGATAAGGAGGAGTTCTGTCCTACGTATTATGCCACAGGCTTAGATGACACTGGTGACTTGGACCCTTAGGAGGATCCTACAGTTGCTGAAGACTTGCCTATTGACTAGATTAGATCTCTAGACTAGCTTTCCATTAGTTGTCTTATTTCATGTACTTTCAGTTTTTGGATATTGGTGATGTTGTACATTCAGAAATTACTCTCATTTGTAGCTTGTTGGAGATTATTTCTTTTATCTTATCTTTATATCTTCTCTTTATTCCACCTTAGATGCTGTGATTGAGTTGTACCTTTATATTGCTCTCCTTTTGGAGTGTATATCATTGTACAGGTATGGTTATTGCAAGATGTTGTGACCTACGACAGCGTTCTACCGTCGACACTATGGCGTAGGCTGGACGTACCCACTTCTCGTACCCTTATACTGGGTATGGGTCGTGACACGTTTTTAGTGGTGGCCAGGTCCAGTCGCAACTAGTACGATTTTGTAGCAGAACTCGAACTAGAGTATCGCTACAGCCTACAGTAGGATGTAGGATATAAGTTAAGGTACTCAATCACATTAGAAAAACTCTTATCTTGCTGCTAATTGCCTTCTTTTGAAATGAACTATCCTCCTTTGATTATATCGCTTCCTTCTCAGTAATTGATTCTTTGTTTTGATCTGTCTTCAGGATGTGGAGACACGATCATAGCGCTCTGGTCAAAGGGATACCGCTGAGAGGTCTGCCACTTCTCGCCCGACTCAGCAGGGCCCGGGGACCACAACACCTCTTGTTCCAGCTCAGGTGGGACCGTATGCAACTTTTGGGGGTGCTCCTCCATCGGTTCTGAGGACTACCATAGGGGTTCCGGGCAGTTGATATGGAATAGTTCTTTGCCTTTATGCAACAGTTGATGGAGACTCAGCGACACCATGCAGAGGATATAAGGCAAGGCATTGACAATGCCCATCAGCTAGCCATGGTGGCAGTAAATAAGGTGACTGCCCAACCGCAGGAGGGGCAGATACAGCCGTACCAGCTGAGGACTCTGGACATTCAGGACTTCCAGAAGATGCGGCCGTGAGACTTCAAGGGTACCGAGGGTATCCTATATGCCGACGACTGGATCGAGCATATAGAGGAGATCTTTCGTCTCGCGGAGATACCAGCTAGGCTTCTGATAGAAGCAGCGGGCAGCCAGATGCAGGACCTTGCCCACACATAGTACCAGACCGACCCCAGGGTTGGTACATAGGGGCAGACTTGGGAGCCTTTCAAGAAGCTCTTCAAGGAGAAGTTCTTCCCCAACACAGCACTTGGCACCTTGGAGACGCAGTTCGAGAATCTGGTCTAGGGAAACCAGACAGTAGAGGAGTACGCTGGAGAGTTCTGCCTTCTGGGCAGATTTGTGGAGGGCCTGAGCGAGACAGCGAAGGCTAGGAGATTCAGGAAGGGCTTGATTAAGGAAGTCAAATACTTGACCACGAGCAATAGAAATACTACTTTCGAGGAGATTTTGACGGGAGCTATGGCAGCGGAGGACAACCTCGTATTGAAACTGAAGAGAGGTCGTGATTCATAAGGATCCACAGGCAGCAGAGGCCAAGCCAAGAGGCTCAATTATCAACAGCAGCATCAGCAGAAGCCGTTCCAGCAACAACAGTTCCAGAGTCAGGGTCGTGTGCCTTTTCAGCAGAAGCAGATACAGCAGGCACCTAGACAGCAGCAAGTCAGCAGTTATACTTTCTGTAAGAAGCCAGGATATGTGTAGAATGAGTGTAGGAAGAGGCTAGGCAAGTGCCTCCTTTGTGGTTCAGCGGAGCACCAGCTGAGGGTCTGTCCCATGTCTTCGGAACGTACAGCTCAGGGAACAGGAGCCAAGGCTCCGACAGGACAGTAGAAGGGACTATTGCCGACCCAGCAGCAGAAGTTTAACCATCACCAACAGCAGACCAGAGGAGGTCAGCAGGGGCGAGCCTTCGCCATGTCAGCCGAGGATGCAGTGGCAGTTGGAGATCTGATAGCAGGTTTTGTTCTTCTCGACTCCTTTCCTGCATTCGCTTTGTTTGATTCGGGGGCTTTCCATAGTTTTGTGTTTGTATCTCTTGCTATTAGACACCAGCTTTCTTCTGAACCATTGCCTAGGACTTGCAAGATCATGACTGAGGGTGGTATCATCCTCGTCCGTGATGTTTGCAAGGATCGGAGAGTAGTTTTGGGAGGCCGAGAACTGGATGTAAGTTTGTTCGTAATGCCATTACCGAACTACGATATTGTACTTGGTATGGATTGGTTTAGCAGGCACCATGCCAGTATAGATTATCACGGTGGTAGAGTTCTCTTCAGAGTGCCAGGAGAGCCAGAGTTCGAGTTCACTAGACGAGAGACGGGCCAGAACAGGTGAGTCTTCTACGAAGCTTCAGTAGAGGAGCAGAGCGTGACACATCCATTGATAACTGAGTTCATGGATGTATTTCTAAAAGAGTTGCCAGGGCTACCTCCGGACAGAGATATGGAGTTCTCTATAGATTTGGTGCCCGGTATAGAGCCGATATCTCAGCACGTCTATAGAGTGAACAACAACGAGCTAGTGGAGTTGAAGAAGCAGGTAGATGAGTTGTAGGACAAAGGCTTCATCCAATCGAGTTCTTCACCATAGGGTGCACCAGTACCCTTTGTACTAAAGAAGGATGGGTCGGTACGGATGTGTATCGACTACAGGGCTCTCAACAGCCTCACGATCAAGAACAAGTACCCGCTACCGAGGATCGATGATCTGTTCGATCAGTTGAGCGGAGCGAAGGTATTCTCCAAGATTGATTTGAGGTCAGGTTACCATCAAGTGAAGGTGAAGAAGGAGGACATTCCAAAGACAACATTCAGGGCACGGTATGGCCAATTTGAGTTCATGGTGATGCCGTTTGGGTTAACTAATGCCCCAACGATATTCATGAACTTGATGAATAAGGTGTTCCACCAGTACTTAGACAAGTTCATGGTGGTGTTCATCGATGACACCTTTGTATATTCGAAGACCCCAAAGAAGAACAAGGAGCATTTGAGAGTGGTTCTGGAGACTCTCAGGAAGGATCAGCTTTATGGCAAGCTTTCGAAGTGTGAGTTCATTTTGGATCAAGTTGATTTTCTGGGTCATGTTGTGACCGGAGATGGGATCTCAGTAGACCCAAAAAAGATCAGAGCAGTTAAGGCGTGGATAGTACTGAGTTCAGTTGCGGAGATCAGGAGCTTTCTGGAGACTCTCAGAAAGGAACAACTTTACGTCCTTCAGAATTTCTCCCGGATTGCAGAGCCATTGACTAGGCTGACCCGGAAGGATGCAGAGTTTATCTGGTCAGAGGAATATCAGATTGCTTTCGATAAATTGAAGAAGCGACTGACGACAGCCCCAATTTTGACATTGCCATCGGGATCAGGCGGGTTCACTATCTACAGTGACGCCTCATGGAAGGGTCTGGTTTATGTCTTGCAGCAGCATGGGAAGGTGATTGCCTATGCATCCAGCCAATTATGTTCGTATGAGAAGAACTGTCACGCCACGCTCCCGTAGGAACGATCGTCCTCGCTAAGGCATGATGCTGCACGAGCCTAGATTGCGCTCATGCAAGTCGGGTTCCATAACGGCCGATTTTCGCGGCTACGACGGGGTCGTCGCACAGAAGTCCAGAGCAGAGACATTGAATAATAGCAGCAAAAATTTAGAACAAACACAAGTTATTCAAAAGGAGCTCTTTATTGATATTGAAACGTAGATTACAATAGGGCGCAAGGCCAATATTACAATCACTCAAGCTCACTCATCTCATATTTATAAGTCACTCAGCTTTCTCTCATCTCTCAGTTACAAGTCTTGAGCCAACGGATGCTTCGGAAGGCGACGTCCATACATTATGTCCTGTATAAGTCTTTACTCCATGCGACCGCACGCTTCGAATCGCCAAGGAACTCCGTGCCTCGACGCATCCAAGCGAGCTCTGCGCCATGAGCTTCTACCTGTGCCTGTACATGGAAACTATGTGGGTGTCAGTACTTAACTGTACTGATGGAATGAGCTCCTCCCCCACCCATACAAATCCAACACGTTTGATTTACTTTGTGCAATATAGTCACTTCTTATCGATTGTCTTTCTAGTCTTGCCTTAGGATCTGTTTTATGACCGACGCCTTGCTTATTTTGTGTCTTTAGACCATCCCGTGCTCGCAACATCAATGTTAACTCAACAACGTTAACCTATCAAGTCGTGTTTGCCTTTCGGCCATAATCAGAGACGTAACTACGCGATGAAGCTCCATTTCTGTGTGACCGTGCTTACAAATCCATCATACCATGCCTCGCAACTCAATGTGCCTTCACTATATCGCCGCCTCGCGGCCATTGCTACTTCGATCACCAACAGACCCAATCAAGACTTCTGGCCTAAGTATCACTTGACCGACTTCGCGTTGTGGCATTTCCTGACTTAAACTCAAGACAACTCAAAACCATAACTTATGCAACTTATATGCCAACAACTTAAGACCGACGCCGCATCTCATGCCGTAGCACGTCGCCTATGTTGATGCCAAATCTTAGGACCAAACCTTGTGTTCTAACTGTACACACATCCAACTGACTCAATCCAAAGGCACACACGCGGATTGCCGCCCGTACCGACCCATCTATATGAATGTTCACTAACATCACAAGCTATCCTGGACTATAGCCTTGCCATTCGGTGACCCTTTCAGCGCCAGTAGCTAGCCCCACTGAAAGTTCCCGAATGACTCGAGCGGTTCGTCCAGCAACGGCTATACTGTGTTTCCCTCCGGAATGCCGCGGTCCCATGGCGCCCAGGGTTGTCGCACATGGAAACTCCTCCTTGTCGACAAGTTGTCCAATGACCATGCAAGACTCGACACAAACTGACATCTCACACAGTCATTCCTCTTCCAATGTTACCATCTCTTTCAAAGCCAATATCAAACCATCTATCATTTTAGACCCCTCGATGACCCACGGTCGCGAGCATTCTTTCTATCATTTGAGACCCCTCGACGACCCACGGTCGCGAGCATTCTTTCCATGTTACCATATTATTTCATTCAACTCAATGCATATTCAATAATCCTTTCTCCAAAACTCATTCAATCAACCGTGGTTCCTACCCTAGACACTAAGTCCATGCACCGTGCCTCAAACCGACTTCTGATCTATGCAACGCTATCGCCCAAGTCATACTTAATATGACGGACCTTGGGATCGTAGGACTATTTGACTTGACAATCGCAGAATGAGCGGGACCGCACTTAGAATGACTTAGGTCGATTGGCATAACTTTGCCTAACATACTCAAGCCTACAACTTAACGAGCAAAGGCCGCGTCAAGCCTTGCCTCGATGGAACGTGCTGTACACGCGTTCAACTTTTAAACAACCAAGTCATTTGGGTGCCTAGACCTATGGAACAAGTTGTGCAACACAACTTAACTCATGGGACAAGCCAAGGCTATGCCAAGCATTGGATGACAGGACCGTGCATGCTTTATGAAGCATTCATGCGGGCGACGCCTATGACTTAGGCTATGTTCATAACTTCGCCGACTCAACCAACTTTCCTTCTCCCAAGCCACGGGACGAAGGATCGAGTGTCATTTTCAAAGCACGTCGTGCACCAACTCTAAGTCGACCGTTGGACCCTTCCATATTCTAACTCAATTCGACCCATCGGGATTATTCCCTTTAGCTATGTGGATTCGTCTCTTTTATTATTAAGCCTACTTGTGCAAGTTGAAAACATGATTTATTATGTGAAGGCTAAGATGAGGCAAGTTCACCGAAACTACCCCACCTGAGCGAGCGGTCGCTTCGACCGAGCGATGTCTTCGAGTAGCCGTTGCAAGGCTAAGTCCGAACGCCGTTGGCGTTTTGATTCTGCCGATTGACTGAGCGGGACATGGCACTACATCATACACCACTCAGAAAAAGTTTTGTCCTCGAAACTAACTGAGTACACTTATCGACTTATCACTTTTACTCAACATTCAAGACTCTTGCACACACTACGCCTATGTGTTTTCTCAATCCGAGCCACGTTCGTGCTACCCTCGATCTTTCTTTCAATACAATTTCAAAATCCTCGACACTTTTTCATTCCTCAAGTCTCACTTGATTCAATGTATCACTTAGTTTGGATCGTGCACATATTCTAGGCGTCCCCAAAATACATGTATTTCAACCAAGCCTTGTGATAGTGAACCCAATTCCATCTATCGATCCATCCACTCAATCCTTTAAAATCAATCCTACCGATGCTAACTCTCGTAACATGGATATCTCGCCTAGCCGCTAGGCAATCTCTTTAGGCTAAAGTCAATTATCAGTATTGGAATCAGAGTTCCCAAACAACGATATCAACACTGACCCCATCCTAAGGTCAAACCAAGTTGATAGTACGGGGGTTTGCTACCCAAGCTCGCATCACTCCGATTTCTAAACATCGAGCATCAATTCCCTACGCACATGTTCGACATAATCCACCTATCAATCCTTTTTAAGTCAAGCATGCTACGACACAATCCACCGTTAAACCACAATTCATATTTCATATTCCCTAAGTCATTCATCCCAATTCACGCATTCGATCATGAGGTCGTCTAGCTTAACAATATGTTGCGCCCCGATCTCACGCGATTCAGATTACCCATGGTGGGCATGAATCACCATGCACGCTCCCGCGGGATAATTATCCTCATCGGGACGTAACTCTTATTTTACGTCTAGACTAGTTCATTCTCGATGCACAGATTGGACCTGCTCAATCCTCAAGTTTCATTCATTTATCAATCGCAAGTACTCCCATCCTTGAATTTTTTCTTCGCATCAAGCCAACAAGACGAGACAATCAAAGTTGCCACGTCCTAATTTTTCCGAGTTCTATCATTTTTGCGACATGAATCACCATGTCAGCGCTCACGCGAAACGATCGCCTCAAATTCGATGCGATGCATGAGCAAGGCTGGAGTTGCGCTAATGCAAGACAAGAATGTCGACGTTGTGGTTATCCACGTAACCATCAAGACACGATCACTTTCATCCAACATTCATCTCAATCAAAATTCTAAGTATAGTATCCAACCGAACAATAACACTTGTACGATCGTCCTTCGCCGAGTCAGAGTACCCCCGAGTTATCGCATATCGATCTTTGATATGCCTCAATACCATCGATGATATGCGTAACCTGATGATCTTCCTTTGCAACCAATTTTGAGTCGTGCGAATGATGCTATCGTCCGACTGGATAATCTCTTCGACATTCATTTCAAGTTCGATCATTATCCCTCGAATCATTCACAACATCGATTTCCTCAAACCCGAATTCATGTATTGTTCATTCGTCTATCTTAAGTCATCGACCAACGTATTTCCTCAATTCGTATCATTTCTTTATCAATCGATCGACATCCCTGAGGCTATCGCATACACCACTCAGGGATGAAGTCATTCAACAAATCCTCAACTTATCATTCGAATCAAAATCGACTTCTTCAAATTTTCTGTTCGAACCATTCCTCAAATTCCAAGCACGCTCATCTATATCGCATCGATGTTATCGTCGCTCGATAGTACCCCTATCGATAGTCATCTTACTTTACTCAATCGAGTTCAACTCATTCTCGTCCGACACAATTCAATTCTCGCACTCGACTTTTCTTAGGTCGATGCAACTTTGGTGTATATGCCCAGCCCGACTTAGCCAATCGTGCTTACGCAAACCAACTTTTTATTTTATTGTCAAAAACTGTTCTCTTATGTTTTACAAAATAGTTAGACTTATTGTATGGATATCCGTGGGACATTTGAGAGAGAGCGCACCAACGATATCAATATACGGAAGCGACATTCAGAGTTCGCGAAACAGCGAAGTTAAAGAATTCAATCGATATTCCAAGGACGTAAAGTCGTGCTCTGATACCATTATGTCACGCCTCGCTCCCGTAGGAACGATCGTCCTCGCTAAGGCGTGATGCCGCACCAGCCTAGATTGTGCTCGTGCAAGGCGGGTTCCATAACGACCGATTTCAGCGGCTGCGACGGGGTCGTCGCACAGAAGTCCCAAGCAGAGACATTGAACAATAGCAGCAGAAATTTAGAACAAACGCAAGTTATTCAAAAGGAGCTCTTTATTGATATTGAAACATAGATTACAATGGGGCGCAAGGCCAATATTACAATCACTCAAGCTCACTCATCTCATATTTACAAGTCACTCAGCTCTCTCTCATCTCTCAGTTACAAGTCTTGAGCCAGCGGATGCTTCGGAAGGCGACGTCCATACATTATGTCCTGTATAAGTCTTTACTCCATGCGGTCGTACGCTTCGAATCGCCAAGGAACTTCGTGCCTCGACGCATCCAAGCGAGCTCCGTGCCACGAGCTTCTACCTGTGCCTGCACATGGAAACTATGTGGGTGTTAGTACTCAACTGTACTGATGCAATGAGCTCCTCCCCTACCCATACAAACCCAACATGTTTGATTTACTTTGTGTAACATAGTTACTTCTTATCGATTGTCTTTCTAGTCTTGCCTTAAGATCAGTTTTATGACCGATGCCTTGCTTATTTTGTGTCTTTAGACCATCCCGTGCTTGCAACATCAAAGTTAACTCAACAACGTTAACCTATCAAGTCGTGTTTGCCTTTCGGCCATAATCAGAGACACAACTACGCGATGAAGCTCCATTTCTGTGTGACCGTGCTTACAAATCTATCATACCGTGCCTCGCAACTCAATATGCCTTCACCATATCGCTGCCTCGCGGCCATTGCTACTTCGATCACCAACAGACCCAATCAAGACTTCTGGCCTAAGTATCACTTGACCGACTTCGCCTTGCGGCATTTCCTAACTTAAACTCAAGACAACTCAATACCATAACTTATGCAACTTATATGCCATCAACTTAAGACCGACGCCGCATCTCGTGCCGTAGCACGTCGCCTATGTTGATGCCAAATCTTAGGACCAAACCTTGTGTTCTAACTGTACACACATCCGACTGACTCAATCCAAAGGCACACACGCGGATTGCCGCCCGTGCCGACCCATCTATATGAATTGGTTACTAACATCACAAGCTATCCTGGACTATAGCCTTGCCATTCGACGACCCTTTCAGCGCAAGTAGCTAGTCCCGCTGAAAGTTCTCGAATGACCCGAGCGGTTCGTCCAGCTACGGCTATACCGTGTTTTCTTCCGGAACGCCGCGGTCCCATGCCGCCCAGGGTTGTCGCACGTAGAAACTCCTCCTTGTCAACAAGTTGTCCAATGACCATGCAAGACTCGACACAAACTGACGTCTCACACAGTCATTCCTCTTCCAATGTTACCATCTCTTTCAAAGCCAATATCAAACCATCTATCATTTTAGACCCCTCGACGACCCACGAACGTGAGCATTATTTCTATCATTTGAGATGCCTCGGCGACCCACGGTCGTGAGCATTCTTTCCATGTTACCATATCATTTCATTCAACTCAATGCATATTCAATAATCCTTTCTCCAAAACTCATTCAATCAACCGTGGTTCCTGCCCTAGACACTAAGTCCATGCACCGTGCCTCAAACCGACTTCTGATCTACACGACGCTATCGCCCAAGTCATACTTTATATGACGGGCCTTGGGATTGTGGGACTATTTGACTTGACAACCGTAGAATGAGCGGGACCGTGCTTAGATTGACTTAGGTCGACTGGCATAACTTTGCCTAACATACTCAAGCCTACAACTTAACGAGCAAAGGCCGCGTCAAGCCTTGCCTCGATGGAATGTGCCGTGCACGCGTTCAACTTTTGAACGACCAAGTCATTTGGGTGCCTAGACTTATGGCACAAGCTGTGCAACGCAACTTAACTCATGGGGCAAGTCAAGGCTATGCCAAGCCTTGGATGACAGGACCGTGCATGCTTTATGAAGCATTCATGCGGACGACGCCTATGACTTAGGCTATGTTCATAACTTTGCCGACTCAACCAACTTTCCTTCTTCCAAGCCACGGGATGAAGGATCGAGTGTCATTTTCAAAGCACGCCGTGCACCAACTCTAAGCCGACCGTTGGACCCTTCCATATTCTAACTCAATTCGACCCGTCGGGATTATTCCCTTTAGCTATGTGGATTCGTCTCTTTTATTATTAAGCCTACTTGTGCAAGTTGAAAATATGCAATTTATTATGTGAAGGCTAAGATGAGGCAAGTTCACCGAAACTACCCTACCTGAGCGAGCGATCGCTTCGACCGAGCGATGTCTTCGAGTAGCCGTTGCAAGGCTAAGTCCAAACGTTGTTGGCGTTTTGATTCTGCCGATTGACTGAACGGGACGGGGCACTACAAGAATTACCCTACCCATGATTTGGAGTTTGCGGCAGTTATTTTTGCACTTAAGTTGTGGAAGCACTATCTATACGGAGAGCGTATGGAGATCTTCACAGACCACAAAAGCTTGAAGTATGTGTTTACACAGAAAGAGCTCAACATGAGACAGCACAGATGGTTGGAGTTGATGAAGGACTTCGATATTTCTTTGTAGTATCACCCAGGAAAGGCCAACGTGGTTGCTGATGCCTTGAGTAGGTATCCGGTAGCTATGTGTTTGACGATGGTTTGCCACTTGTTAGCAGATTTAGAGAGCCTGGGGACCGAGGAGATTGTGACAGGAGTTCAGATTAAGTTATGGGGCCTTCAGATTCAGTCGGACATGATGGAGAGGATCAAGTCGACTCAGTTCGAAGATGTTACTCTGTGGTGTATCCGAGAGCAAGTTCGAGCATGAATGGTGGATGATGAGTTTATTCTTGTAGAGGATGGCGCATTGAGGCACGGTTCCAGACTGTGTGTGCCTAGCAAAGAGCTTCGGGAGCAGGTTATGCAGGAGGCCCATCGCTCTCAGTACTCTATGCATCCAGGTGCCAACAAGATGTATAGGGATCTGAAGGAGCATGTATGGTGGTATGGGATGAAGCGAGAGGTAGCTCGCTTCGTAGCCAGATGTTTAGTTTATCAGCAGGTTAAGGCAAAGAGACAGAGGCCAGGAGGACTATTACAGCCATTACCCATTTCGGAGTGGAAGTAGGAGCACATCACAATGGACTTTGTTTCTGGATTGCCGCGTATACCAGAGGAAAAGATGCGATTTGGGTCATCATAGACAGGTTGACCAAATTAGCCCACTTTTTTCTATTTAAAGTGGGTACGTCGACTGAGAGGCTAGCAGAGATGTATATGCTGCAGATTGTCAAGATACACGGAGTTTCGATGAGTATTGTCTCGGATCGGAATAATCCCTTTACTTTCTATTTCTAGCAGAGTCTGCAGACTAGTTCGGACACTCAGCTCAAGTTCAGTACTGTATACCACCCTCAGACGGACGGACAGTCAGAGAGGACTATTCAGACACTCGAGGACATGTTACGGACTTGTGTTTTAGATTTTGGAGGATCCTGGGAGGATTATTTATATTTAGTGGAGTTTGCATACAACAACAGTTTCCAGGCCAGCATTGGGATGTCACCATTCGAGGCACTGTACGGGCGTAGATGTCGTACACCCTTGTCTTGGAATGACGTTGGAGAACGAGCTTTATTGGGACCTGAGATGGTTGTTGACGCAGTCGAGAAGGTAAAGCTCATCAGAGATCGACTTCGCATAGCGCAGGACAGACAGCGATATTGGGCAAATAGCCACCGAAGACCTTTGCAGTTTGAGGTACAGCTTAGACTTAGGAGTAGAATTTTGTTTGTTTTGTGATTTTTGTTTGATCATGTGATTGTTATAGTTAAGCTTGAGACCATATTTGTGCTAGGTTGGAGATCTGGGGTTCCTGAGGATATCTCCGACGCGTGGTACTATTTGCTTTGGTGGAGGTGGAAAGCTTAGTCCGCGTTTTATCGGACCTTTCGTCATCAGCGAAATAGTCGGTGACATGTCATACAGACTGGAATTGCCCCCTGCATTAGAGGGAGTCCATAATGTATTTCACGTGTCATAATTGAGACGGTATATGGCAAATCCCAGCCATGTACTGGACCATTCCGAGATCGAGGTGGGCCCTACTCTTAGTTATCCAAAACAGCCTATGGAGATTCTGGATCGACGGGAGAAGGTGCTGAGGAACCAAACGATACCCTTGGTTCGCGTAGCTTGGAGGCACAACTCTCCAGGTGAGTTTACCTGGGAGAGGGAGGATGAGATGTGCGAGAAATACCCTTATCTTTTTTCGTCGTGAGGTATGACTTTTCTATCCTTCGCACCTATTCAGTTTTGTCTTTAATTTCGAGGATGAAATTCGTTTAAGGAGGGTAGATTTGTCACACCCATTTTTTTAGTCAAAGGTATTTTGGTAATTGTAAAAATTATTTTGATTATTTTAATATATTATATTAGTGGTGTAGTGATTTTTTGGCATTTTGATAGTATAGCCTTGGTGCAACCTAGCCTAGTGTCTCACCATGACTTAGTGACTTAGTTAGCATGGTTAGTTAGTATTAATAAATCCTATTCTAGTTAGGTCATGTTATAAGTTAGTTAGCATGTTTTATTATAGGCTAGTTAGAACTCTTTTTAATTAATGAGTCATTTTTAACCATAGAAAGAGGCCCAAGCCCAACCATTAGGAAACCCTAGCCCATTATATTATGGTCGGCCAAGCTAGGTCAGGGGAGGGGAACCATATTTAATATCTTATAGTGAGAATTTTTTCTCTTTTCTATTCCTCCTCCTTCTGGCAAATACCTAAGTAAGTATCCCTCCTATCTTTTTCATTTTTTCTCCTTTTAAACCCTAGTCTTTTGCATTAGGTTCTGATTTTTGTTTATAAATTATTGATGGTGAGGAAATTCAGAATTTAAGTGCAATGGAGTTTTAGAGCCGCAAGGAGGATCTACACATTTGGAGCTTTCTCTAGGAAATTCATCTCAATAGGTAATCTCTCCAAAACCCTTTAATTTCATGAATTTTTTCCATAGAGGCATCCATCTAGGTGTCCCCTAGCTGTAGGATGAGTTTCGTAGGAATTTGTATTGATTTGGTGTCCGTATCGGACACGTATCAGTGTTCTTGTATTTGTGTTTGATGAAATGCCACAAAGGAATGTTTGTTCGTATCTTTGAAATCCATTTGAATAGGATTATAGCCCTACATGTGTGTTTTCATTTTCCTAGGCACCGAGCGTCGTATCATGTCATTTTTGTGTCCCAATTTGGATAGGACACGCTGCATGAGCCCTCGCGTACGTGCCCTGCTGATCGGGTGGCAGTGTGCAGTGTCTGTGCCACTTGGACATGCGAAACTTGGTATATGGCTTGAGGACATGACTGACATGTCTGCCCCCAAGTGCCATGTCATCTCGTTTCGTGTCGAACTCGCAAATCGAGCCCCACGGATCAGGGCCTATCGTGCACGCGCGTGCAGGCCAACTCTAATACGCGTGTGAATCTCTTGACAGGACATGCGTAGGTATTGTGCAGGGTGACACGTAACTAGCCCTAGACCCCCTCTAGGACTGTGCACGAGCTCGACTAATCTCAAGCTCTGTGTCGTATCCTCTATGGATCGACACACCCCCACGAGCCTGTGTACACACAGTCACTGATACTTGCACTTGTGTTATTTTGAAACGATTGTGTCCACTTCGTGGACATGTCTAGGTTTGGGTGGACACATGGGGATGTTACCTACCATGGTACACTAGATTTCCTTCTTGATTTTGAGTTTTGATTATCTAATTGCTTTTCGAATTAGTTTTTCACTGTGAACTTATGTTTCAGGTTTTTGGGGAAAATTGGTATTGATTTGGTTTAAGACTATTTGATTCCTGAGATTGCTATAGTTTGGTTGATGTTCTCAGATTGTGTGGTGCAATCTCAAATTTTGAGATTTATAATCCCAGGTTTATTTGAAGTTTTATTCTCAGGTTTTTCTTGTTTTTATTTTCAGTTTTTCTTTACATTGTCTAATATGTTCTCAGGTTTTAGTTAATCTCAGGTTTGAGATATTGATAGCATTTCACACGTTTATTGATTTGTCGCTGTCACACTTATTTTAAATTTTGGTTGTGAACTTTGAATTGATTTCAATTCACAGGGTTAGACTTAAGGTTATACTTTATTTCATTCTCAGGTTTTTCATGAATGTTGTGTTGTTGTGGTGGTTAGTTGGTTTCACACACACACACCCTATCACCCTCATTTACCTCTACACACACACACACTAACACATGTATATGCTGCTACACTATGTTCACTCACCTTGACACATTACAATTTGACACTGTCACCCCCTTGACAGAACACTATATACATGTGACACTATACACATTTCACCTTGACACATACAACATTGGCACTTACTGACACTAACACTATATACTCTATTGCCACACCTTCCTTCCTATTCCTTGCCTTTCCTTTTTTCCTCACTATGTCTATATATATACTTTTGATATATGTAAATATCAATGTGTGAATGTATCTATATATACATGTTTGATTAGCATTTGTTGTATACATGTAAATATGTATGTAGGGTATACATCTATGTTAATGAATGTAATGTATGTATTTATATGGTATTGTATCTATAGGAATGTGTTATAGGATATGGTTTATAAGTTGAGAGTTTAGACTATAGTATGGCCCTATACTTGACCCTATAGGCCAAACAGGTCTGGTAGACTAGTGTTGACTGAACCCTAGACTAGTTTGACCATGTTTGACCTAACCCTAGCTAGATTTGCCTTGTTTAACTTTAGAGTTGACCAGAATTGACCAAGAGTTGACTTTGGCCAAGAATGACCTAGAAATTATGTAGATTGCATTATAAAGTTTAATATTACCATTCTGGACATGTTGTGACCTGTGTTGCTCTAAATAGGACTCAGATACTCCAGCTCAAACTCATATTCTCATCAGACAGCCAGGATATCAGGCGAGTACATTCTCTGACCGTTTCATACTTGTTAGAAATTATATTCTTGTCATAGTTTAATTTACTTGATGCTGACACAACATTATCACGGATTAGTACTATATGGATCTTTACATGAGATGTTATCCCCCTCAGGTGCATCGAATACATCGTGTCATGTGCTTTTCACAAACATTATGTATTTTGTGGACACTTATTGTTCATGTATACTCATGTGCTCTCATGTACTCTCATGACCTCATGAGCTTCATGTATAAACTATTATGTACAATAACATAACCTGTCTAGATCCTTGTGTATTGATTGGGGCATGGGAGAGTAGAAATAGTCATGTGAACAATTCCAAAGTAGTGTAATCATGTACAAAATCTTTAGTGTAATCATGTGCAAATCAAGTCGTTCACATGTCTATCTTGTACTCTAAATTACATAGTCACTTACAGTTCTCTATTATCATATATAGATAGCTTTGTTTATCAGTTTCTTCCTTCTTTTCATGCTTATTTCTTACTGCGTTTCATATATCTTAGCCTATCACATGCTTTATATTTTCTATCAAGATATGAAATGCGTGAGATGTATTGTGCTCGTTCCCATCCTGATTGGACTATTAAAAATATTACAAGTGATGAGGAGGAGTTCTGTCCTACGTATTATGGCACAGGCTTAGATGACACTGGTGACTTGGACCCTTAGGAGGATCCTATAGTTGCTGAAGATTTACCTATTGACTAGATTAGATCTCTAGACTAGCTTCCCATTAGTTGTCTTATTTTATGTACTTTCAGTTTCTGGATATTGGTGATGACATTCAGATATTACTCTCATTTATAGCTTGTTGGAGATTATTTCTTTTATCTTATCTTTACATTTTTTCTCTTTATTCCACCTTATAAGCTGTGATTGAGTTGTACCTTTATATTGTTCTCCTTTTGGAGTGTATATTATTGTACAGGTATGGTTATTGCTAGATGTTGTAACCTAGGATAGCGTTCTACCATCGATACTGTGACGTAGGCTGGACGTACCCACTTCTCGTGCCCTTACAATGGGTGCGGGTCGCGACAATAACTAAATCTTATCCACAAAAATCAAAAGAATAGTAATATAAATCAACTCAATAATTTGTCATTTATACATGCAGTTGGGCGAAGACAAATCTATTACCAACTAATTGAAATAAAAGAAAATATACAAAAAAATGATCGATAAAATGGCAAGACGAACCAAAAGCAATCATCTTAGAAGGAATGGAGAAGATCACGGCCATGGCTAGAACACCTTCGAAAAGTCATAAAGTACACACCTAGAGAGATAATCAGGTCCTCAGAGGGACGTAACAAGATACATAAAGAACATGCCACATAACTGAATATATATAATATGTCATCATTCACAAGTAAAGTAAAATAGTCCCAATTGTAACAAGATCCAATATCTCATCATCGAAACAGTAGACTACCCCTACAACCAAACAAGGACGAGGGGTAGTACACTATACCGCGATGCGACATTGTCCCAAGCTACTAATGGAACGGGGGTGATATGACATTGACGAGGGTTACCTGACCATTCTAATGTGTTTATCCAGTTAAGAATAAACCTTCAACGCATGGGCACTCTGGCTGCAGGAAAATCAGGTATGGTCCCACAGGGTATCAGGGACCTCAAAGCATAACATTCATCGAATGTCAGAGGCCAGCAGGAAATTAGGTATCAGGATCCAGGACCGCATCTCCAACGGAGATAACCGACAATAATAGGAAACTGCATACATGGCCCAGACGTTAAGGAACTGTTCTTACCACCCAATGCCTAGTAGAGTCACGTCCATGACTCCTATACCTCTACCAACTGCCAAGTCTCCTAACATGCCTCTTTTAGCAGTTAGCCCTAACGCATGCGCACAGGTGATCAGCCATCACGCAAGTACCTCTACATGCTACTCATCTCACACATACCTCGTAGTACAACTGTGTCAAGGTTTTTGATATACTCTAAAAATGGTAGTCCCTTAATTCTAGGTCCATATGCAATTAAAGGATAATAAGTAAAGTGAAACTAATATCACTGAGCAGGTAGTAAGGCAGAAACTGTAACAATGGTACATCTATAAAACTGGAAATAACAAATAGTGATATAAAAATAACAAAAATCTAGAATAAATACAAGCAATAAATATGGAAGATATCTTGCCTGAGGTTGTTTGCAAAAGGACGACATACAATAGCTCGAACCGTCCGAATAGTGAAGCGATGAAAGTCAAATCTCGCATACGTCCTCGGACGCTAAAATAAACACCACAAACATGTTTAGAATAAAAGATATGTCTAGAAAATGCCTGTCCAAAAGTCCAATTCTGGAACAGATACAAAATCGTAATTTCGGGTCAAAACGATGTCCACTGTTAGACTCATTTTGTACCGAAATGCGTGCCAGAACCTAAGGTCTCTAAAGTTGTCAAACTACATGTCTACGGGTCCGGTTTGATGAGACGAATCCAACCGTATACCCAAAGTTGAATTCCAGCGGGCCGTGCACAAATTCACCCGTTGGAGCGGGTCGCATGCCTGCCAAATAGGCGTTCCAATCGACCTTCTCAGAATCGGACCAAACTTGGCATACAGGAACAAAAAAATGATTCGGTCCTACTGGTGCAAGTTTCGACTCGAACCGACGAACGTGCATAAAGTAATTAGAGAGTTTGCAAAAAGGTCGATACGGTGAATTTTGACGGATACGCATCAAATTCGTCGCGCACACGCGACCAATTTGAATTCGTCGCGCACACGCATCAATTTTCTGTTCGAGTTGAACATTTTTTGCCATTTTTATTTAATTTTTTGAACAGTTCATCGTACTAGGATTTGATCTATCTGAAAGAAATTGAAGGGGCTAGGTTAAGATTATACCAGCACAACTCGTTCGGATAACAATCGAGTATCGGGAAAGAAATTCACACACAAATTTGGGTCGGCCGCTGCTTGCTACTGCCGTAACTTGTTGTTGTCGTCGTATTGCTGCTGTTGTTGCTTGCCTTGCCCGACGGCGGTTCGCCGGTCGTTGGCCCGTGCACAGCGGCGCTAGGGAGGCGCTTGGATTGGTGCGGCGTTGTTGCCCCGAGGGTTGATGGATTGGGGTTAGGGTTTGGTTTATTGTGGTGGCTGTTATTGTTGTTTTTGTTGCGTGTTATAAAGGGCACGACATCATCTCGAGTGAATAGTGGCCCCCCTGCGGGTACTGTTCACCCGAGGGTTGATTTTCTTTTTTATCTCCTTTTCTTTTCTTTTCTTTTCCTTTCTTACACTATTTTTTTATCATTTTTTAAAAAACCCAAAATAATATGAAATTATATATATATATATATATATATAGTTTATTAATATAAAAAAATTATTTGTTATGAACACTTCCATTCCCTTATTACAAGTAGTAGAATATTTACTATCTAATTTTTATTAAAAATAAATCTCTAAATTACTATTAAAATTCTAAAACTCAAATAACTCTTATGCAAATATATATATATATATATATATATATATATATATATATATATATATATATATATAAATATATATATATATATATTAAAATATATATATATATATATTAATAATATTTTCCCATAAATTTTGTTAGAGCATTAATTCCATGAAATATTTACAAAAAAAATTATTTACTAAGCTATTTAGTAATTGAGAAATACCAAAGTATTTGATAAAATACAATCATAAATAACTAAAAATATAGGGATTTTAAAACTAAATCAAGTAAGGTATATATCAACGATTCCAGAATGATTATACGGACCCAACGGTATATCTAGAATTGGATTTCGATGAGCCGATCTCAAAATGACTTGTTGACCCGGACATTGGAATTCGGTTTGCACAAAAATGCATGTCGGAGCCAAAGTCAATTAAATCTAGCAAAGTATATGTCAACGAGTGCAGAATAATGATACAAATCCAACGATATATCCAGAATTGGATTCCGATAAGCCGGTCTCAAAATGACTCGTTAACCCGGACATTGGAATCCGGCTTGCACTATAATGCATGCCGAAGACAAAGTCCACTAAATCTAGAAAAGTATATGTCAACGAGTCCAGAATGATGATACAAACCCAACGGTAAACCAGAATTGGATTCTGATGAGCCGATCTCAAAATAACTCGTTGATCCGAATATTAGAATCTGATTTGCACGGAAATGCATGCCGGAGCCAAAGTTTACTAAATCTAGCAAAGTACATGTCAACGAGTCTACGATGATGATACGAACCCAATGGTATATCCAAAATTGGATTTCGATAAGCCGATCTCAAAATGACCCGTTGACTCAGACTTGTGGGATCCTATTTGTACCGAAATGTGTGTCGGGGCCCACGTCCACCAAATCTAGCAAACTATATATGAATTTAGGACAGAACGATGCCACGAGTCTACTGGTGGTGTCAGAATTTGAATCCGGAGTCCCGGGTCCAAAATTAGAATTTTACAAGTTGGAAATTATGAATTCGGATGGCCAACTATGACGACGAATTCAACCATTCAAACGCCCTCACAATGGAACAAACTTTTAATAACAAAAAGTTGGTTAGACCATCTGTATATAGGAACTAGTGGCACATCAAATGGAGCTGTGACGGCAGGGAAACAAATCCACAAATTTGGCTGCACAAAACAGTCAAAAATAAACGTAATTATTCATCCAACTTTGGGCCAGTTTTGACATAGCAAACGATAAAATTAACTGCTAAAAATTTAGATGGAGGTAGAGCTATGTACCGAGGTTGCGACAGAAGAAGCGGTTCAACGATCCAATGGTCGGATCGCCCAGAAAATATACACAAAGTTGCGGTCACGAAGTGTACTTTCTAACCTTTTAAAACGTACGTTACGTAGGGATTTTGACGAAAATGTCAAAATCGACCCACTGTTGCACGGACTGCTGCCAAGGTGGTGCACAAGGGTGCATGGGGTTTTGCTGGTAGCCGAGTGTGTTGTGGCGGTACGGTAGTCGCAAGGGGTGCCATGCACACAACAGCAGTGCTTCATACGCGACGGCACGATACTGCCACGGTGGTGCGCATGGGAGCCACACGGGGTACATGTAGGATGGCACGGTAATCGTTGGAGCTTACGGGGGGTGTGGTGGCTGAGATGGGCAACCGTAGTAGTTGCTACCGTACGGAGGGTAGAGGAGAAAGAGTGTAGAGTGGTGGAGAAGTATTAGGGTTAGGAAGAGTGGAAAGGAGGAGGAAGAAGGAGATGGAGGTGAAGGAATGTAGGTAGAAGGAGGAGGTGGAGTGTGTGGAGCTGCTGGTCGGCAAAGGGGGTGTTATGTTGTTGTGTTAAGGGAGAGGATGAAGAAAATGAAGAAACTGTGAAGGGGGATGAAGAAGAATACGAAGGAGGGTATGTTTAAAAATAGAAAAAAGAAGAAGAAGGGGCTTGTCGGTCATAGGCTGTGAGGAGAAGGTGGATTAGAGTTTGCATGAAAATGGAAATTTTTGTGTGGGGGATAGATGAGTGTAGGGTTGGGTTGAGTGTTACAGTGGTTTACGTTAGGTCTTGTCATGCTAGGTTGACTAAAGCATGACATGTGATGGTGTAAGGTGGTGATAGAATTGCTAGCCACCATTGGGTTGGCTCATTTATGGTTAACAATAAATGAAGGGGTGATGGTGTACTCTTTTGGTTAACCCATATATAGGTATTGTGGTTAATGGAGTTGTTTATTGGGTTTTGTGATGTATTGGCTAGGTATTTTGTGTTTTATAGAGGGAGAGTAGTGTTTTGTGTTTGGTTGGCCATGATGAAGTCACATGTGGTTTGGGTTGGGTTCATTTAGGTTACGTTGGGTCAAGATTGGGATAGGTATGGTCATGACTATAAAATTAGTCCTTTATAAAATAGTAGCATGCGGGAGTTCAATTGGATGGCACGCAAGTGGCATGTGCGTAGTAGGCTCAAAATTCAAAACCATATTTTGGATCGATTAGGTTGGATCGATGTCGTGTCCTGAAATTAAATTAGAAGTTATGTTAAAATTTTCGGTAGATGATCAAATGGCCTAAATTGACCAAAACGTTGTACGATGTAAATAGAGTACAAGAGAATAAGTTTGAGTGGGACATGATATATCAAAATAAAGATAAACTTTTCTAGACCAAAATTCATGAAGAACATTTCGAGAGATTATCATCCTTAGCGCTCCAAAAATTAAAGTCATGAAAAAGTACTTTTAATGATCAAACTAATTATAATAAAATATTTATTGAAAATAATTTATTTAAAATTTTTAAAACAAACCCTAAAATCCAGGGGCTTACAACCTACCCACCTTAGAGAATTTTGTCCTCAAAATTACTTTAAGGCATAGTATAAAAGGATAGAAGATTAATATCTAGTCGTATGTGGGATGTTGATGCCACTAATATCTAGGGTGCATATCCTACTAAATTCTAAATTCACCTCAACTTTAGAGATGCAACAACAAGGCCATGGTCGTGATTGTAGTAGTAAGGTTTCTGGGGTCATAAATTTTCCTATGAGGGAATACGAGAATTTAGGTATTACAGCATGCAAAAATCTAAGGGAACTTAGGTACTATCGTGGAACTATTGGTCAATAACTCTACAAAGGGATTACTATCAATTTAGTTTTACTCCAATATGGGTCAGGGTTTTAACGTGTTAGAAGAGATTGACTTGGATGGACATAACTGGGGCGAGGCATCATAGGGTATTTATAAGGTCATAGTGAGCAGGCAAATTTCGGAGAATTACGAACAGAGGGTTACAAATCATTGTAAGAAAAATTTGGATAAGGAAAATCTAATAAGTTCTAGGAGTAATATTTACAAGAGTAAGACATGACTACCTAGTCAAAAAAATTGGAAAAAAATTGGTGCCTATGGTAATAAGAATATTAGAAATAATGAGGTATAAAAATTAAGGATTATTTTAAAATCAAGGCACGACTAGGGAAGAATATAGTCTTCTTAATCATGTTTTTAGAATGATAAAAATGGCTAAATCACGCAACCATGATCTGCGAGCTTAGGAAAGGAAAGAATATGGATACGTCTAAATCAAATACTTCCAGTCACTTAGAATAATCTGAAAATCAAGCAGGCTGAGGTAATTGCACACCAATTCCTACTATGGTTTAGCCTATCTATCAGATTCCTAGGATAACATATGGTCCCTTAAATACGACTAGTCAATCTTATCCATAATCAAACTCATAGTATTCGAAAGTCCTTAATACCATCCAATATTATCATGATCCGTACCCGCTTTTGGGATATGAGTGTGTGTCCAAGCCAGCCTATGCCGTAGTGTCGGCGGTAGAGCGATGTCCAGGCCATAATAAAACAAAATATTGAACAATAATCTTTATTGCTCATTCACATTTCTAAACATTTACAAGATCTGTATTTAAAGAAAGTACAATATTCTTACAAATATTGAAAATGAATACAATTCATCTATTTAGCTAATCTCTAGGTTTTGGTTGACAAGTACACCCGTATCTCTCCATGGTTAAGAGAAGAAGTGATTAACCTAAAAAATGTTAGTTTCCAGTCAGGAATGCAACGAGTACGTACAATTCATTGAGTGCAGTTCCAATATATGATAACGACTACAAAACATAGGTTATCCATAAAATACATGATGAAAGAATCTACTATAACATTGTAATACAATAAACTAGAGACAAAAAAATATATGGAACATATAAAAGGTGGAATGGGGAACATAGCTGTCTAAGTGTGTTGAAGTACTCCTTTCGATGTGTGATCGATCTGGGATACTACACTGCACGGTCTACGAGGTCTACATTGCAATAAATAAATAAGGTCTACGAGGTTTACTTGCATAAAAATAAACAATGTCTACGAGGTCTACTTACGATAAAATAAACAAGGACTACTTGCATGAAAATAAACAATGTCTACGAGGTCTACTTGCAGGAAATAAAATATTGTCTATGAGGTCTACTTGCATGAATTAAAACAAGGTCTACGGTCAGATCATACATCTACTTGGTACTTCCCCTTCCCGACACGATAGGTAAGAAGCATGGTAAAATATGAAGAAATACATGATATGGAATTCGTGTGACGAGTGTGTCAAAAATCAAATATTAAATAGCTAACAATGAACTACAGTAATTAACATATCGAAAACAAACAACAAATGTACTCGTCTGGTGTCCAAAGTTGCAAATAAAGGTTTGGTGAAGCAAAGAAAGCCAACAGCCACAAACGTCCACGGATGCTGAAATAAACATCATAAACGTATTTGGTATAAAAGAAATGTCTAAAAAGGCCTACCCAAAAGTCTAATTCTGGACACAGGGGGCAAAACCATAATTTTGGGTCAAAACGATATCCGCTGTTGGACCAACTTTGCACCGAAAAGCGTGCCAGTATATATGGTCTCTAAAATTGTCAAACTATATGTCTACGAGTCCAGTTTAGCGATATAAACCCAACTGTATGTTCAAAGTTGAATTTCGATGGGTCGTGTACAAATTCGCCCCGTGGATCAGGTCGTAGGCCCGCCAAAAGGACGTTCCGGTCGACCTTCTCAGAATTGGAACAAACATGGCATACAAGACCAGAAAAATGATACGATCCTGTTGGCACAAGTTTCGTCTCGAGATGACGAACGTGCACGAAGTTATGGGCTAGTTTGCAAAAGGGCCGATACGGGGTATTTCGGCAGATATGCCTCGATTTTGTCACACGCACACACAGTGAAATCGAGTTTCGTCGAATCCCACACGTCGACAACATCCATATGCATGTCGTATCGGAAAGATTTTCTAAAATTATATTATTTTCAAACACTACTAAAATACAGCAATTTGGCGACGTCAAATTAGCGACGGCTCCTATCCGTCGCTAATAGCGACGGACAAGCGACTAACTTGTGACGGACTACCGTCAGAAAGCAATGAATAAATTTTTTATTTTTTGTGTAAAAATCAGTTGCACTTTTGTCGCTAATATGACAAAAAGTTAGCGACGGACTAAAGTCCGTCGCTGATATGTCGCATAATTTGGCGGCAAAATACTGAAAAATTGGCGCGGACTATTAGCGACGGACTGTCGACTAACATTTTCGTCGGTAATCTATTAGGTTTTTAGTGACGGATATATCCGTCGCCAGTCCGTCGCTAAATACTGTACCCTAACTTAAATTGAACCGACGATGAGGGAATTTTTTATTTCCACCCAAACTCTCTCTCTCTCTCTCTCTCTCTCTCTCTCTTCTCCCTCTCTTCCTCCGGCGATTTCTCTCCCTTCGGTGATTTCTCTGTTGACACAAAGTCATAGTCAACCAAATATTGACTACATTGACTAAATAATATCTGTATAAATTCAATACGACACACGACGTCTGCTTTCAGTTCGGGACAGACGACAGCTCAGTTTCCGACTCTCAGTATATTTTCGAGTCTGTACTTTTACATTTTATTGAGTCTAGAAGTATGTACTCTGAGTTATGCTGAGCTCTTGGAACTTAGTCTACAAGCCTACCTAAAATCCCAAGCTCCACCAAAACAAAATTGCCCACAAGTCCCACTTAGAACCACTCTGTGCTCTGGAGACAGAGTTCGGGCCGAACTCTGCCTCCACACAGAGTTCGGGCCAAACTCTGTCCCCTAGAAATCAGGAACCCTAATTTTAGGGTTAGCTGGTTGCTAGCTGTCCAACGGCCAAATTTTTGAATTTCCCTACCCGAATTCTGGCCGAATTCTGCCTCTAAAATCAGTATAAATAGGGCATGAATTCTCTCATTTTGAATCACTCAATCTTCTCTTCTCTTCTCTCCTACAAGCTCTATAAGCCATACCCTTCCCATCTACTAGCCACAAGCCTCCTAAGTCTCGAGTGCTCAGCATCTCTCAGTTAGGATTCTTGTGCAAGAGTGAAGAAATCGCTTGGACAATTCCAAGCAATCGCCACTGCGATTCTCTGTAAGAAGTTGACGTGCTCTTCTGAAGTAAAGGCACGGGTTGTAAGCTACTATTTCACAAATAGTGGATTTAATCCTGAGCTAGAGTTCTCAGGCCTGGACTAGTCCTCCACGAGGAAAACCAGGTTAAAATTGCTGTGTTTGCGTATGCTCTCTTGTCTTTCATTTACATTCCGTATTTTACTCTGATTATTTATTGTTCGTGAAAGAGTTAATTTTAATTGGTCATTATATATATATACTCTATTCACCCCCCTCTAGAGTTGCCAAACTGTTCTTCAATTGGTATCAGAGCTCTGTTCTCTTTATAAGGACTAACATCCTAAGAGCTGATCCATGGCAACCACACAATCCTTGATCTCCAATCATGGTGAAGGTCAGTCCACTCATAGGCCTCCCCTATTTGATGGGACTAACTACACATATTGGAAAACAAGGATGAGTTTTTATCTGAAGTCTCTAGACTTTGACCTGTGGACTGTCGTAACTGACGGTTACAAAAAGCCCGCCAGAATAGTTGTCGATGGTGATCTCACTGAGAAACCACACGACAAATATTCTGTCGAGGAGAAGAAACAGGCAAGTCTAGATGCTAGGGCTATTAATGCTTTATTCTGTGCTATAGACAGGAACGAGTTTAACAGGGTCTCTACATGCACCACTGCTCATGAAGTATGGAGACTTCTGGAAGTGACGCATGAAGGAACCACTCAAGTCAAGGAATCAAAGATAAGCCGTCTCACTCAAGAGTACGAAGCCTTCAAAATGAAGCCAAATGAGACGATCACTCAAATGTTTACAAGATTCCTCGACATCATCAACCCGTTATCCTCGCTTGGTAAGCAGTACTCAAACCATGAGAAGATCCGCAAGCTACTCAGAGGGTTACCAAAGATTTGGAACCCTAAGGTGACAGCCATCATAGAAGGAAATGATCTCACAAGTATGTCTATGGAGACTTTGATGGGCAAGCTCATGACTCACGAGCTTGACCTCAAGGACTTCGAAGAGCCTGCTCCGAAGACCAGGGAGATCGCACTCAAAGTTCATCGACGAAAGGTTGATCACGATGAGACTGAAGACGATATCTCAGATGATGAAGACCAAGCTCTCATGGTACGTAACTTCAAGAAATTCCTTCGCTTCAATCAAAGAAAGAAGGAACCACAAGAAGACGATGAAGAAGAGCCAACCTGCTATGGTTGCAAAAAGACTGGACACGTCAGAAGAGATTGTCCGCTCTTAAAGAAGAGCAACCGGTATGAAAAGCCCTACAAGAAGAACTCATCAAAAAGGTATGCCAACACAAGCATTTGGCATGAAAGCGAAGCAAGTGACTCCGAGGAAGAAAAGAACTCTCCTCAAGACAAAGCAAATGTGTGCCTCATGGTAAATTCCACCAAGGTATCAAACGAAACTTTAGATGACTTCTCTTTTGATGAACTTGGCGATGCTTTCACCGATTTACTTGATGATCACAAAAAGGTTATCGGTAAATACAAGCATGCCAAGGACAAAATCAAAAGTCTAGAAGATGAGATACAAAGAATTTCTTTACTTCTTGATAATGTTAGAAACACATCACCCACAAATGACACTGATGAAGTATCCAAGCTTAAATTAAGCTTACATGATGCTGAAGCACGCATTGAGCAACAAACTCAAGAAATCACTACTCTCAACACATTGCTTGCTGAAGAAAAGAGTAGACACAAGATTTCCATGACTAAGATTTATGGCTTAAATATCAAGATTGATGAACTGCAAGCTATGTCTAAAAGATTAGAAACCAAATTGGGTAAACAGGTTGTTCAACCTCAAACCCAATCACATGGGCACAACACCACTCATACTAGTCAACCACGTCATTCTCATGCAGCACATAACCATGCATTTATATACACAAACTTTCACAAACCACGTGCACGTAAGAATATTTCTCATACTCATTATACTGCACAAAGACACAACCAATATCACTCTACACATAGACAAAGTCATCATACCATACCACATCAACATGCCATGCCATGTAGACAAAATCATCATGTTATGCCACATAAGCAAAATCATCATATCATGCCACAGCATCACACTATGCCATATAGACAATTTCAGCATGCCACTCCTCACAGTCAATATTATCATGCTATGCCACACAGACATCATCATCATGCCACTCACTCTATGCATAGTCATCATTACCATGCTAACTCTCCATATTATCCTCATCCTGTTGCTCATAGATATCATTCTCATGCTCCCAGTATAAATAAAAATGCTATCTGTACTTACTGTGGTATACATGGACACATCTCACCATAGTATAGAGTTAGAAGACTGGTAGACAAGAAAATATATGCTTGGTTTCCAAAAACTAACTTTTCAGGACCCTCAAGAAAATGGGTACCAAAGGTCACATCTACTCTTGATGTAGGTGGACCTTCCCTCCTCAACTGAGAGTAAGTGGATTCTCGATAGTGGATGCTCGCGACATATGACGGGAGACGCAAATCTTTTTGCATCACTATCGATGAAAAGAGAAGGATACGTATCCTTCGGTAACAATCTCAAAGGGCACATAATAGGTAACGGTATCATTGGTCATCCTCCTTCTCCTGTTATAAAGGATGTCTGCCTAGTGACCGAGTTAAAGCATAACCTGCTCAGCATTAGCCATCTTGCTGATCATGGATATGATATTAACTTTGGACAAAACTGTTGCTATATTTATGATAGGTCAACAGGAGACATTGCTTTTGAAGGGAAAAGAGAGGACAATATCTATATTTTCTATCTCTCTATAAATACTAACCATGCAGGTAGATGTTTATATGCCCACAAAGACGAACGACTACTTTGGCACCAGCGTCTCGGTCATGCCAACATGGATGCTATATCCAGGCTTTCTACCAAGAAGCTAGTGAGAGGATTGCCTGACATCACATTCAAAAAAGACACGGTATGTGCCGAATGTGAACTAAACAAGGCAACTAAATCCTCATTTCATTCCATCAACTCTGTAAGTACTACCAGAACCTTGCAATTACTTCATATGGATTTATTTGGTCCCAGTAGAATAGCTAGCCTTGGTGGCAAACTTTATGCTTTTGTTATTGTTGATGATTTTTCGAGATTTACTTGGGTTTTCTTTCTCGCTAATAAGAGCGATGCTATTTCTGTTTTCAAAGTTTTTGTAAATAAAGTTCAAAACGAAAAAGGCTACATGATTACTCGAATCCGAAGTGATCATGGAGGCGAATTCGTAAATTCAGATTTTGAAAGTTTTTGTAATGCAAATGGTTTTGATCATGAATTTTCTTGTCCTAGAACTCCTCAACAAAATGGTGTTGTGGAGCGGAAGAATAGGACTCTTGGCGATATGGCTAGAGTCATGTTGAATAAATTTTCTCTTCCGAAATATTTTTGGGCAGAGGCTGTAAGTACAGTATGCCACATTTTGAATAGGGTGCTTATTCGTCCCATTTCGAAGAAAACACCCTATGAGCTTTGGTTTGGGAGAACCCCAAATGTTTCTTATTTTAGAGTTTTTGGCTGCAGATGTTTTATCCTTAACACCAAAGACAACTTAGGCAAATTTGATGCCAAAGCTGACGATGGTATCTTTCTTGGTTATGCTGCCAAGAGTAAGGGATATAGAGTTTTCAATAAACGCTCACTTATTGTGGAAGAGTCAACAAATGTGACTTTTGATGAAGACAACAGTACAGCAAATACTCTTAATGATGACATTGAGCCATCAACTTCTACTCCAATGAATACTTCAACCGAAACTAATTCTCTGGAGGGTTTGCCGAAGAAATTCTCTTTCAAACCTTCTCATCCAGAAAATTTAGTCATAGGTGAAGTTTCACGTGGAGTTACTACTAGATCATTATTAAGAGACTCTGTTGCTAGCACTGCCTTCATTTCACAAGTAGAGCCTAAAAACATTTCTGAAGCTTTTACTGATGAATTTTGGATCTCTGCCATGCAAGAAGAACTCAACCAATTTGAAAGGAGCCAAGTATGGGAACTAGTTCCTAGACCGGCTAATCACTCAGTAATTGGTACCAAATGGGTGTTTAGAAACAAAGTAAATGAAGATGGTTCAGTCACACGTAACAAAGCTCGTCTAGTAGCTCAAGGATACAACCAAGAGGAAGGTATCGACTACGATGAGACATATACTCCTGTTGCTAGACTAGAATCCATTCGGATGCTTTGTGCTTTTGCCAATCATCAGAACTTTAAATTATTTCAAATGGATGTTAAAAGTGCTTTCTTGAATGACTTTATTAAGGAGGAAGTTTATGTCAAACAACCCCCTGGCTTTGAAAATCACAAATTTCCCGACCACGTGTTCAAGCTAAAGAAAGCGCTTTATGGCCTTAAACAAGCCCCCAGAGCTTGGTATGAAAGGCTAAGCAGCTTCTTGCTTGAGAAAGGTTTTTCTAAAGGGAAAATTGACACTACACTGTTTATCAAATCTTTCAAAGACACCATTCTATTAATTCAGATTTATGTTGATGATATTATTTTTGGGTCTACTGATGAAACTCTTTGTCAAGAATTTGCCAAGTGTATGCAGACGGAATTTGAGATGAGCATGATGGAAGAGCTCAACTACTTTCTTGGTCTGCAAGTAAAACAACTGGCTAATGGAACTTTCATCTGCCAATCAAAGTACACCAAGGACATGCTGAAGAAGTTCGATCTTGACAACATCAAACCAATCAGCACGCCAATGGCCACTTCAACCAAACTCGAACCAGATGAGAGCGGCAAACCGGTTGATCAACGTAAGTATCGAGGTATGATAGACAGCTTACTTTATTTAACTGCTAGTCGTCCCGATATCATGTTCAGTGTTTGCCTATGTGCTAGATATCAAGCTAATCCTAAGGAATCGCACATGACCGCAGTTAAGCGTATCTTTAGATACCTTAAGGGTACGGTTACAGTAGGCCTATGGTATCCCAAGTCAACATCATTTGATCTTATTGGTTACTCGGATGCTAACTTCGCTGGATGCAAGGTCGACCGTAAAAGTACGAGCGGAACGTGTCATTTATTAGGAAAAGCTTTAGTCTCCTGGTTTAGCAAGAAATAGAACTCTGTTGCACTATCCACAACAGAAGCTGAATACATAGCAGCTGGGCGTTGTTGTGCACAAATTCTGTGGATGAAGCAAACCCTGGAAGACTATAAGTTATCTTTCATGCATATTCCTATATTCTGTGACAATACTAGTGCCATCAATTTGACTAAGAACCCTGTATGCCACTCACGCACTAAACACATTGAGATCATACACCACTTTTTGCGTGATCATCAGCAAAATGGCATGATTAACTTAGAATTTATTGACACTGATCATCAGCTGGCAGATTTCTTTACTAAGCCACTATCCGAAGAGCGTTTCAATTTTCTTTGTCGTGAACTTAGAATCTTAGATGAAGCAGTTATAAATTGAAACTCACCTGCGTAAATATCGAATATATTGTGATTCTTTTACGAAGAATTTGGTATGGGTACAAGCCGAAAGGGTCCTTCTGACAACAAGGCGTAAAAGCCTAAGCGACACGGTGCACTAGTCCTCAGGACTACCGCTAGCTGGGATCCGGCCCCTGCAGCTAACCCATGGCAAATTTGGACTATTGAACCACAGTATATGTCCTTATTTATTATATGGCTCATTTTCGATTTAATATTGCCTAATTGAGTTTTTCTAAAGTTCATTCTGTTCTCTGAGTACCTCTCTACCTATTGTTTTTGTGTTCAACATTTTCTTTGTTGTTCTTGATTATCATTTCTTGTTATACTTCAACTTTTTCTTCTTTTTCAGCCTATGTTCTGTTCTGGACCATTGATCCAGAACTCGGGCCGAACTCTGCCCCTACCAGAGTTCGGGTCGAGTTCGGTCCCTAGGTTCCAGGGTCGGGATCTGGCTCTGCCGTTGGATCTATTCTAATCCAATGGTCAATATTTCACCCTACCAAAGACAAAGCCCTACTTTATGTCGGGATTCCATCTCTCTCCTTCACTATTACCACCTTTCTCACCTATACAAACTCTTTCCTTGAAACCCTAACCCTAGTTTTTGATCTAGAGTGCACCATTGCCTCTCAAAATCAAGAAAAAGGGGTTTTCTCTTCATTCTTTTCTATTGTTTATTACTTGGTTGAGGTACCATTCCTATTTTCTATCTTCTAGTGAAAATTTTTTAATGGCTCCTTGCTTGTTCAATCGTGGGAAGAGGATTCGAGTTAAGAGTATTTCCTCTTCGGATTCTCCTCCATCAATTGAACAAATCATTGAACAACTTCAACCACCTCATCCTTTGTTCAATCCACCTCGTCCTCAAAATCCTTCCACCTATGACAATAGACTTTTTGTCTCACTAGATGCATCAAACAATTGGTTTAGTGACTTTCGGAATCGTCAGATATTCACAGGACATCCTATTAATTTTTCCATATTCTCTCAATATGATTCATTATTCCATGACCTCTATATTGATGAACTAGTCACTACATCTTCTGCTATCTATCGTCATGCCGTTCAAATGTTCTACTGCAACTTAACTTTTGATGACCTTCGTATTTATTCACGAGTTGCTGGTATCGATATCTCATTTGATGACTTTGAATTAGCCGAATATCTTGATCTTCTTGAGCCAAATTCTTGGGAAAGGCTTGTTGATGCTCGCTCGTTCCGTTTTCCCAACGGACTTTTCCTTGAAAGCTTCAAGGACGATTTGTGCACTCCATACACACGTCCTCGAAAACTCATGGCTAAATATCTCAACCCATATTTCTCTGATCTTCATTGGATAATCTCTAATACCATTCTACCCAAGATCGGTTCTCCTGATGAAATCACTTATCTTGAAATATCTGCTCTTTATCATCTTCACTTTGGAATTTATTTCAATCTTCCACGTACCATGATGGACTGGATGATTCGCTGTAGGAGGAAACCACGAGCTTTGGTTTATCCTCTATATCTTCCTATGATCTTTCGTGCTTTTCATATACCACTTGATGCTTGTCCGTTCCTGCTGGCACCTGCCTTTCTATCTAAGGCACGACGTCTTCAGCCTGTTGCTACTTCTGAGTTGTTTGAGCATTCTGCTGATGAGGAGCCTGACGCCCCTCCACTCGGTCAGGATGCACCTCCTCCTCCTGCCAACCTGGATTCTATTCAGACTATGCTTCGCGATCGCTTTGCTGTTGAGGATGATCGCTGGACGCAGCAGGATTACCGTACCACCTTGCAGATTAGTGCCCTTGGGAACTCTCCGCATGATATGCGGTATTCGCTTGCTCGTCATCCTGATCTGCATGTGCCTATTGAGCGGGATCCAGATCGCTCGGGTCATCGTCTAGACGATCCGTGGGTCATACAGTATATGGATCCGGATGAAGCTTTTGTAGATCTTCAGATGTTCCAGGACCTTTTCGTTGGCTCATTCCCTGGTCCTTCAGATGTTCCAGGACCTTCTCGTGCTCCGTGATGGAGACTGGCTTGTTATGCTGCTGCCACTGCTGATGGTCTTAGTTGCTTTTTGATTTTAGTTATTTCATTTAGTTATGGATTTATGTACTAGATGTTTATCTTAAAACCCTGATGATGTGTTTGACATTCTGTTTGGTGGATATCATTTTATGCTATTTCTCGTAGTTTATTTTTATGCCAATGCATTCTCTTGTCTAGTATTATATTGTTTCTTCTCTTGGTTTGGTTGCATTACTATTCATTGCTTCTTTATATTGCTAACTGCCAAAAGGGGGAGAAATATGTATATTTTTGTGCTGTGTGCATATCTGTGCTCGTTCTTGCTCTGGGAATATGTTATCTATCAGGTCACAGGTTATATACACTATTTACGGGGGAGAGCTATTGCTTCTAGCTCGGAACCGTTCACTGATTACGGGGGAGCTATCCGATTCTAGCTCTGCATCATTTATGGGGGAGCTGTGTTGAAATCAACTGTGTCCAGGTATGAATATTGAAATATACATATATTATTTTGTCAATTATCAATATGGGGGAGATTATTGACACAAAGTCACAGTCAACCAAATATTGACTACATTGACTAAATAATATCTGTATAAATTCAATACGACACACGACGTCTGCTTTCAGTTCGGGACAGACGACAGCTCAGTTTCCGACTCTCAGTATATTTTCGAGTCTGTACTTTTATATTTTATTGAGTCTAGAAGTATGTACTCTGAGTTATGCTGAGCTCTTGGAACTTAGTCTACAAGCCTACCTAAAATCCCAAGCTCCACCAAAACAAAATTGCCCACAAGTCCCACTTAGAACCACTCTGTGCTCTGGAGACAGAGTTCGGGCCGAACTCTGCCTCCACACAGAGTTCGGGCCGAACTCTGTCCCCTAGAAATCAGGAACCCTAATTTTAGGGTTAGCTGGTTGCTAGCTGTCCAACGGCCAAATTTTTGAATTTTCCTACCCGAATTCTGGCCGAATTCTGCCTCTAAAATCAGTATAAATAGGGCATGAATTCTCTCATTTTGAATCACTCAATCTTCTCTTCTCTTCTCTCCTACAAGCTCTATAAGCCATACCCTTCCCATCTACTAGCCACAAGCCTCCTAAGTCTCGAGTGCTCAGCATCTCTCAGTTAGGATTCTTGTGCAAGAGTGAAGAAATCGCTTGGACAATTCCAAGCAATCGCCACTGCGATTCTCTGTAAGAAGTTGACGTGCACTTCTGAAGTAAAGGCACGGGTTGTAAGCTACTATTTCACAAATAGTGGATTTAATCCTGAGCTAGAGTTCTCAGGCCTGGACTAGTCCTCCACGAGGGAAACCAGGTTAAAATTGCTGTGTTTGCGTATGCTCTCTTGTCTTTCATTTACATTCCGTATTTTACTCTGATTATTTATTGTTCGTGAAAGAGTTAATTTTAATTGGTCATTATATATATATACTCTATTCACCCCCCCTCTAGAGTTGCCAAACTGTTCTTCATTCTCTCCCTCCGTCGATCTCTTTTCCTCCTTCGATCTTGCCGATAAGCTCTCTCTCTCTCTCTCTCTCTCTCTTTTTCACTCTCTCTCTATTTTAGGGTTTTGGGGGGGTGGCGGTCGGCTGTCGTCGGGGAAGAAAGGAGGGGGGAGGGGGGAGGGGGAGGGGAGGGGGGTCGAGGGGTGGGGAGAAGCAGTCGGGGAGGGGGTGTTGTCGGGGAGGGGGGTCGGGGATGGGGTGGTGGAGGGTGGGTGCTGTCGGGAAGGGGAGGTCGGGGAGGAGTGGTGGGGTGGAGGAGGGGGTGGGGGGTGGGTGCTGTCGGGGAGGGGGGTCGGGGTGTGGGGGAGGGTGGGTAGGGTGGAGGAGGGGAGAGGGGTCGGGGAGGGGGTGCTGTCGGGTAGGGGGTCGGAGAGGGGGTCGGGGGTTGGGTGGAGGGGTGGGTGCTGTCGGGGAGGGAGAGGTAGGATGGAAGGGGATGGAGGGTGGGTGCTGTCGGGGAGGGGGTTCGGGGGAGGGGGTGCTGTCGGAAAGGGGGGTCGGGGAGGGGGTGGTGGGGTGGGGGAGGGGGTAGGGGTAGGATAGGAGGTCGGGTAGGGGACACAGGGTAAACTTTCGGAATAGGGGTAGGGTTTCGGGTGGGGGGTTATCGGTGGTTTCGGATCGGACCATTCCTATGAGAATCGGTGGTTTCGGATCGGTGAATCGGATCAGGGGAGGGGGTATAGGTGGTTTCGTATTGGACCAATCCTATAAGTATCGGATCGGGGGAGGGGGGTATAATCGGTATCGGAATCGGACCATTCCTATGAGTATCGGATCAGGGGTATCGGTAATATCGGTTGTTTCAGATCGGAGTATCAGATTTTTTTTGGTATCGAAAAACAAATAACTATTAATAAAGTTGATTGTCCTCCGACATAGTCCCTGCAGCCATTCGACTGGCAAGACAGAAATTATGTAGCCGTAGATAAAGTTGACTGTCCTCCGACCATCATCCCTCGGCAATGACGATATGACAACCTATCACTATATCTTATATAGTAGTAGATGATGTCTTAGTATTACATTATGTGAGTTCATCTTGATTCTGTTACATTCTTCAGATACTAGATACGATAAGAACATATACTACACCATATGTATAGAACATAGATGATTCACTCTAATGTATGCTAGAATGAATTTTGGGTTGTGTTCTGAGCCATCCGTTCTCACACTTGGCAAAAAATCAAATATTCTGTATTTTATCTGCTTTCAAAAATGTACTCAAACGAGATGATGGTTCCTTTAGTTAGCTTGCTTATGTTACAATTATATTATTTGTGAATATCGATCCTACCAGATAGCACCCATGACCCGTGGAGCGGCACGTCGTTTAAGGGAAACACTGAATGCTGAGGTGGCTCCTCTTACTGTTAAGGAGGAAGTGGCACCGGTAGCTAGTGAGACCGAGAGTTCTATTCATCCAGCACCTGTAATGGACTACATCTCTCCTGCCGTCGTCGATCCCACTTATTCGAGGTGGTTACGTGATCGTATCACTGAGCGTTTACGTGAGCTGCGTGGTTCTCATTAGCTATTAGTACTTATTTATATTGGACTATTTGTATTGGATTGTTTTTGTATTGGACTACATATATGAATTAGTACTGTGTCAATCTCTGGATTGTATTGGACTACGACATGGTGATCAGGACATAGTCCCTGCAGCCATTCGACTGGCGAGGCAGAAACTATGTAGCCGTAGATAAAGTTGACTTCCTTCGACCCGCATCCCTCGGCAATAATGATATCACAACCTATCACTATATCTTATATAGTAGTAGATGATGTCTTAGTATTACATTATGTGAGTTTATCTTGATTCTGTTACATTCTTCAGATACTAGATATGATAAGAACATATACTACACCATATGTACAGAACATAGATGATTCACACTAATGTATGCTAGAATGAATTTTCGGTTGTGTTCTGAGCCATTCGTTTCCATACTTGGCAATTAAGCATGTGAAATATATCGTTGAAGAACATAAAACTTGTGGTCGTTACTGCAGAAAGTGCAGACTGACATGAACTGATTAAGTTTACTTTGTCTTACGATACAGAGGAAGGGTGTCGAGGCAAGGAACCCTTGGAGGTCGACACGGAGGAAGTCCTCGTCGTTAAACAAGAGCTGATGACTGTTAAGGAGGAGGTGTTACCAAAGGTCGAGGTCAAGGAAGAACCGATGACCATCAGGGAAGAGATTGCTCCCAAGGTTGAAGTTAAGAAGGAGCCACCGTCAGAGAGTAGTACATCGGGAGTGACCCTCCTGTCCCTATAGAAGACCTCAACTAGATTGAGCCTTCGTATGCAAAGTGGCTGATAGAATGGTACATGCCTCAACGCAACTATGATCCCTAGCTGTGAGGATTCATCGTCTGACTTGCGGTCTTTGCTGAGGCCAAAGTCGATTTTACTTTTTATTGAATATTTGTGTTTAAATATTGAATATTTATGTGTTATGTGTGAACAATTTGAATGCTTGGGATAGTTGTGTGTTGGAATTGTTTGTGTTTTGTATATTGGAATATTTGTGTGTTTTGTATATTTATGCTTGAGATATTTGTTTAATTGAATATTGAATATTTGTGTTCTGTATATTGGAATTATGTATCTTGGAATTGCTTGGGATTATTTGTGTGTTTGGTATATTGGAATTGTGAATGCCCAGCATTATGCTATTTTTTTCAAAATATTCTCAGATATCGACGGACTATCCGTCGCTAACTGGGGGATTTCCAATTAGCGATAGATGGGCGACTAAAACCCGACGGATTATCCGTCGCCAAGGTCCTGGAATTATGAAAGATATCCAGGAGCCTGTCGACGGAATATCCGTCGCTACTCCGTCGCTAATCCGACGAGGTTGGTGACGCATTAGCGACGGATTAGCGACATATTTTGCGTATCAGAAACCCTATAATATGCGTTTAACGACGGTTTAGCGACGGTTTGTCCGTCGCTAAATGTTGCTACATTAAAATTTTAAACTGTCGAAGTTGATAGAAAATCGTCGGCTAGCCATCGCTAAATGTTTTGACGTAGCCAACGGTAATCCGTAGCTAAGTAGTCGGTGAGCGACGTACTAGCGACGGACTAGTTTTAGCGACGAGGATATTCTCGACGAATTTTTCAGCCCGTATCCGTCGATAATCCGTCGGTAATTTCAATTAGCGACGGATAGGGTCGTCGCTAAATCGTTGTATTTTAGTAGTGAAACTTGTTTTTCTCGATTTTTATAAACAAATTTCTCTGTACCAAGTGGATAAAATATAAAACTGTTAAAAGGGTTTCGATGCTGGTTAGGTGGTCTTTAGGATTGTTTAAATAGGTTTTCTAAAATTTTAAGTGGATTGGTTAGAATTAGCCTTGCAATAGCAGCGATTGAATAGTTGTTCTATTTTTGGTATTTTACTGAAACTATATTTCGTCCTAGATTTTGATTTGATTTTCTGTCGAATCAAATCCGATTCAACCCAAAATACTTGACAGGGTTTCGAGATGGTTAGGGTGTCTATCCAGCGGATTAAATGAGTCGAGATTTGATCGAACAGATGCAAAGAAATCATTCAAAGAAGAGGGGTACCTCACAGCGAAGCTATTGTCTTTGGCAGATGATTCCCGCGCGTTTGGCCGATGATGGGCGGTTCTTCGACGATACAGGCGGTACGCAGAGGTCGCAGAGGGTCTGAGACGATCGCAGGGATGTTGGAAAGGGTTCGCCTGGTCAGGGGTTTCTCGAGTTTGGGATTTCTGATTTAAAAATCAATCGGTCGATACTCATACTTATATCGAGTTTTAGTTCGATCATTGATTCAAATTTTAAATAATTTAAGGTGGGTTTAAATCCCTGATTCTGGTTTATCCATAGGAGAATGTGATCAAGATTCGGTGGAAGAAAATTTGGGTTGAAATGATTAAGATTTGGGTGATTTCAAACTTTCGAAATCAATGGAAGGAACCCCCTGTTCCCTGGTCGCGGAAAGGGAAGTTAATGATCTCACGAGATTTTTTAAATCTCATGAGATACTGAGATTGAAACTTTTTTTTCTTTCTTATAAGTATATATATATATATATATATATATATATATATATATATATATATATATATATATATATATTAAATAAAAGTGAAATTTTGAGTTGCCCCCACTTGTTTTATTATAATTCAAGGTGCACCCCATCGAATTACCATAATACATGAAACCCCCACTTATAACGAATACCGTCAATAATTAACAGTCAACTCCTTTGACCCCCATTTAAGTGGGGTGCACCTTAAATTATGAACAAAATATCCTCAAATAAGTCGGGTACAAATTGAATTATGGTAAAAATAAGTGGGGTGCAACTCAAATTTTCTCTTTTTATTTATGTAGGGTCAAAGGCGTTGACTGTTAGTCATTGATTGTTTTCGTTAAAAGTGGAGGGATTCATGCATTGTGGCAACTCGGTGGGGTACACCTTGAATTATGGTAAAATAAGTGGGGGGAAACTCAAATTTTCTATCAGTAAAATCTCCAAAAATGAAACATTTTTCTAGAATAAAATATTTTTCTAAAATAATTTTATAAATATTTTCGTGTACAAAATATATATAATGTAGAAGCTTTGCTACACTTAATAATTAATATGATCCTAAGTTAATCGAAAGCTTATTTAATAATAAATTAAAAATACTATAATAACATAATAAAATTTTCTAAATTGATAAAATAATGCTTAGAAGTATTTTTAGTAAAAATAATTTGCAAGCTACAAAGAATTTGTATTAAGTAAAATAAATTAAAAAAATTCTAAAATTTGGGGATTTACATCCTACCCAACTTATAAAAAATTTGTCCTCGAAATTAAAATGGAACTAATATCCAAAAACAACGGGATTAATACAAGGGAGGGCATGTACGTCATATCGTAACTTGGTTCTGAAAACATGGAGGGGTAGTTATTTCGGAATCCAAATTGACTCCACATACTCTAGGGGTATCTTCATTCAACACCGTACCTAACTTACAGAAGTTGGCAAACCGTGAAAATTATTGTTACAAAACTTCTGAAAAGGACAATTTCTACGGAGGATTGTTGCCGTTAATGTTGTTTCTGTAGGGGTCATACTTCCGCACGATAGTAGGAATCTCTTGTTCGAATACGACTAGAACCTGTCGGTGCAAAAGAATTTTCAGTATTTGCTTAACATAGGTACTAAGAGATGAGATTAAAGAAATTTAGGTAAAGAAGAGTTCATGGGTCAAGAGATGGGAGTCCTTAGTAAGTGTAGGAAACCTTCTATAGAACTTGATTAGGTAAGTGTTCAAAATCTTTAAGTCATAATGACTAATACGAGCGGGTTGGTGTTGTACATGAGGCATGGACTTGCTTGGATGGAATGCATATGTCATAGGTGTGACACATGGATCATAGGTATTCAGTTGGTTAAGAAAATGGGTCGATATTTGCATGATTAAAATTAAATGGAACAAAATATACATCTACGGGTTATTCTAAGGGAAAAATATATCATACCTGTGGTGTAATTGAAATGGAGCCCATGAAGGTGTATTTGGGTGGTATATGTATGTCGTGCGTGTAGCTTGATTTGTCTAGATCATAAGTGTGAAATTTGTTGGAATGAAAATGCTATGTTGTGCTCCAAATATCGAAGTCATGGTACATGTTATCAAATGATACAAATAGAAATGGACGTTACGAACCATTGTTTTATTAGTTCAATTGGAACCAATCTATCCCAATCATTTTTTAATTCAAGAACCTTCTAGAGAGGCTTGGAATCTATACACCTCGAAAATCTTGTTCTCGACTTAAACTAAGACATGATTCCATGGTAGAATGGATTTGAAGAGCCAAGGTGACGATCATTTACCGTGGTTATCTAAACGCACGAGCAAAGGAATATGGAATGCAATATGCAGATCATATTGCAACTTCCAAATAGATGGAAGAATGGTTACGATGGAATCCAACTTGATATCGCATTCCAAAAGATAAGGTATGCTAAGTTCAAGGTCCTATCCCACTTACAGAAATTGGTTAATCATGGACAATACCGTAATAGGGCTTATAAGAGGTCAAATTTAGAGAGACGTATGAGGATATAAGGTACTTCTGATCGTAGTCATGGACTCTATGGGAAGCCTACGTATTACTAATTTAACATTGCCCCCATATATATATTGACCATGTTTTCATCAAGGCAGTAGGAAAGGTCTTGGTCGGCATATCCGAAAATAAGTTGGTACAACGGGATTCCATTCATCTCATATATGGGTTACGAAGAGATATTGTTAAGGGATTTATGGAAGGAAATTAGTGGGCCATGAGATGGGGACTACATAATAGATATAAGGAACTATTTCATCAGGTTTGGTTTTATAGTCCAAATTATAGCGATATGCGTAGATAGGTTTAATTGGGTCTTAATGGGTTCCCTAATTTGACATCAATCTTTGATTGAATGAACTTGGGTTTTTAATCTATATTGGCTGGACAAGATTCCATAAAAATAACCTGAACTATTTCTTATTAGGTTAGGGTAACCTAGGATAGGTTCAAACTTGAGTGGATGGGTTATTTGCTAGTCGGGTTGGTTAACCAGGTTCCTATATCCGAAAAATATGCCTTATATGACTTTTATGTTTAAGTAGCACAAGAAGACTCAATTAAGTGGCATACTAGTGGCATGTGCATACTGGGCTTCGAGTAGATCACAACCATATATTGGGTCAAAAGGTTTGAGTCAAGGTTGAGTCTCTAATTGGCGTCAGAAAGTACATCGTATTACGGTAAGGGTTCTAGTTAGTCTTTTTGACTTGAAAGTCGTATCATGAAAATAGAGCACAAGGGGACATGTTTAAGTGGGAGATGATATGCCTATATGAAGGTGGACTCATCTAAATCTTGCATATAAATTTTGTTGTAAGGTAGCAACTGTCACTCCAGTTTCCCATTATACGTATTTTCAGGATACATATACGGATTTTTGACCTTTGTCAGGTGGCCCATATTTTGACTTATCTTGCTTAGCTTAGTCTTAGTTTAATCTTGACTTGATTTGGTTTAACTTGGTTCAACATGACTTAGCTTGGTCTTGGCACTTTTGACTTGGTCTTGGTTTATCATAGATCATCTTGGTTTAATTGTCCTGGATTTATTTTGGTTCGACTTGTCTTGGCTTGGCTTGGTTTATTTTGGTTTGGTTCATTATGTGAAGAGTTGATATACATAAGTCAACTCCTCTCTCTCTCTCTCTCTTTCTCCTCTATTATTTCTCTTTAATTCTCAATTTTCTTCTCCATTACTCCTCTCACCCATCAAAGAAACCCTAGGCAAGTGCAACTTTCTTCATGATGGATCTCAAGTTTCTTTGTTTCATTCTCTCCTCCACTTGATTCTAAGCCTCATCAGAACTTGACATTTTCGATTTTGATGGATAGATTTTTGTAGATCTAAGTTTTAATCTTTTTTATGGTTTTAATCAATTAAAGCTTGGTATTTCCTAAAACCAGTCATCCCAGGTTGTAGGAAATCTCGTTCTATGCAGTTTAGACCCATAGAAGTCTCAATTCGGACTTGTTTTGAGCAAGTTATGGCATTTTGAAGTTTTCAGGTTCCATGGGTTCTTCCTTGCTGTTTGGAGAAGAAGAACAGTGCCCGGCGCAACCTGACCCAGCACGCGCTCTTTAGTGCGGCGCAACCTGACCCAGCGAACATTCTTTAGTGTGGCGTAACCCAACCTGGCGCAACCTGAGTCAGGCACAACCTGACCTGGCGCACCGAGTCAGGCACGACCCGACCTCGCACAGCTCAGTCTGGCGCAACCTAGTCCAGTGCCGTTGGGCCCTAGCGCAACCTGACCAGGCCCACCCCAGTCTGGCGCGACCAAACTTAGGTGCCTCAAGTCCCCTTTGGTGCCACCTGTCTTTTCCTTGGCGCCACTTGACCAGCGTCACTTGTTGCCATGATACTTCTTACCCCTTGTCCCCATACATATTCTCCTAGTTCTAGTTGTATTTGTCGGTGATCTTGCATGTGATTTGTACTTGACCTATCTTGTGAAGACCCGACTCAATAACTTGTAGAGCACAATATGATTTGTCAGTATTGATCACGATATGGACACGTCATGATAAACCCTTGGATGGCCCGTCGAGGCGCACTCTTGACAAGCACTCTTGACATGATAAGTAACTTGATAAGACATGTACAATCTTGATAGTGGTCCATCGAGGCGCACTCGTAACAAGTAATCTTGACAAGTAACAAGTAACCTGACATGGCATGATAATCTTGAAAGGCTGTTGTCACAGCTACCCTGACTTGCTAAGTAACACCTGTCGTGACACCGTGTTTGATTTTCCTGATTGTGATTGTATAATCTACCTATCTCGTCTTGTATCATGTCTAGGATATGGATTCCTGGTTACCACGGTCAGGGATTCATAATGAATATGACTAGGTTAATGACTAGATTGATCAAGTAGTTCATATAGATAGATTTTCCCAGTTACAGACAATCCCGTTATCCCGACAACACCTGAGTGTACTTGTAGCCTGTCGACGAGTAGGGTACATTCCCAGCCCACTGTCATGTGGGGCACTTATTGAAATCATAAGTACTAAAGCACACTGCCAGGTGGTGCACTCCAAGTCACCTAATGATTCTCTAACTCTTGGTAACTCTAAGCAACCTCGTCTGGATAACCTGGATAGCTGCAGGGCTTGTGACTCGAGAATATCACAAATGTATCTTATTAATAACTAGGCCTGTGATAACCCTAGCTAGCTAATGATAGCAAGCCGTAAGACTTGATTGGCCGTGCCTGAATGCTTTCCTTGTGGTTAACCTGGGAATTATATTTCGTCTCTTGTTTTCATAATACAAGTTATTGTTTTATTCTAACCCTTTCTTCTTGTTACTTAATGATGTTCACTATCTATATCTTCTATTTATTAACCTGCTGGTTTTAGTTCCTTATTGAAGCCTCCCTTGTGGCACTTGCTCTTCTGGGTTCTGACCCAGCTGGTTTTGTATGGCTAGATTTTGGAGTAGCACTCGAGGATCTACCTGTCTTCCAGCCAGATGGTGAACACCAGACGTAATCCTGGCAACGAGTGGGTCTCTTATTTTGCTCTCCCACTCTATTATAAAATTATTCTTTTGAGGCGTTTAGCCGTCGAGCAAGTGTTAGCTCGTATTGAAACTTATATTCTGTCTACCTATGGGCTGTAACATGATTGACAAATCATAGGGTTGATCATGTATAACTTTAACTCTTGCTAGCCTTCGTATTTTGTATGACTAGCTTCATGATCATCTGAATATGTAATATTTGGGATGCCTTACCTTGTATGTCTGATGATCTAATATCTTGTAATATTTACTTGCTTGTTTGAGATTGAGACATTAGGCTTGTTCTTGACCATAAGAGACTGATGGATTGTAGATAAACCCCCATACATCTAGATAGCCATGACCGTATCGCGAGGTAGGTTGCACTTTAAGATACGTAGCTGGCTGTGTCTGTCCCCCACTCTCCAATATTCTGGTTTTGGGGCATGACACAGTTTAAGTGGTAGCCCATGCAGGTCTTGTAAATTAAGATGTGTGGGAGTTTTACCAAATAGTTGTCTCAATCAGCACTCGTCCTTGAGCTCTACCCGTGCCTTCTAATCTTCCTAAATCTTGACCTGATCACACGCTTATTTCTCCGATCTATCTTGGTCCTTCCTTATTATTTCTCATGTCATTTCTATAGTGGCATTATTCATGGTCCTGTCGATCAGCCCGGCGGAGCACCTCCATTGAACCAGCAACAACCTGGCGACCAATCCCAGCACTCGGGGGTAGCCTCCAGAGTCATGCCTTCCGGGGGTCAAGAGCCACCGGTTCAGCCAGTCCAGCCTGCAGAGCCTGACCAGGGAGCCCTGATTGGACTCATCCGGGAATTGCTCGCATCACAAGATCGTCGGGGCGATGCCCTGTACTAGACAGTACAAGATGCTATAGGTAGAGTCAGTTATCAAGGGAACAATGCAGCTAACAATTTCAAGCACCTAAACTCTCCTTTCTTTGACAGCAGTGAAGATGCGATTGCTGCTGATGCTTGGCTTCAGGATATAGAGGTTATCCTGGAGGCTGCTAGAATTCTAGAGGATGAGAAGGTGGCCGTAGTATGCCTACAATTATTGGACTTAGCCTGCAGCTGGTAGATGATGCAAGCAGTTAGTTTGGTGACGCCTATCTTATGGGCGGTATTCGGCGACAAGTTCCAGACGAAGTATTTTGATGCAGTAGCTCGGTATGATCTGCAGACTAGATTCAGCAATCTCAAGCAGATAGGAAGGACGGTCGACGGATATGGGTCGAGTTTTCAAGGCTTAGTCGGTTTGCTCCTACCTTGGTAGCGACCGAATTGGACCGAGCCCAGCGGTTCCAGCAGGGGCTCCACCTAGAGATCATTCTAGCGATGGAGCAGTTTGAGCATCAGACCTTTGATGCTATTTTGCGAGCAGCTAGGAGGCATGAGTACACCTCATAGAGGATAGTAGACCGAGTAGGGGGCCGGAAGAGGTCTCATGGTCAGTTATCTCAGTCGTCACTACCAACCCCAGCAGCTAGGGCTTTAACTATTATTGTGTCTAGGTGGGCGACCACAGTTTCGTCGATTCAGCACTCGACACCGACGTACCCTCGACAACAGAAGCAGAAGCCTTCTTTCGCAATAGGCTACTCTCATTATAGGAAGCCTGGACACGTGGTTTTAGAGTGTCGCAGGGCACAGGGATTGTTCTTGGCTTGTGGGGCACCAGACCATATGATTGGGTCATGTCCTCATAGAGCCAGTTCATCTTCATCTACCCAAACTTGTAACCCCTCTTTCCAAAATTTTGTTAATATATTTTTATTTATATTATTTAAATTAAATGGTGATTTTTAGAATTTTTTATAAATAATTACTTAATTAATTATTACGATAGATGACTTTAGCCAAAGTAGAGTTTTAGGGTAGAAGGTGACTAGAGATCGTGGCACGGATAGTGCAGTGGCGTGCTTTGACTAGTATATTAGCCCTGGTAGGGAAGGCCGAGCCATAGTGATGTCCTAACTAGGAAAACCAGGCCAAGTTGCGACTCGACTCCTATAAATAATTTAATTATTTATTAAGGTTTATTGACTTGTGGAAGACCCGGTTGTACCAAACCAGTCTGGACTTAACCAGGACCCAACCAGAGCCCATGTAGTCGGATAATGCGCCTAAAAACATTCACGTAGATGTATGATTGATATTTATTTTATTTTAGTAACCTGGTAGACCATATTACAGATAAGGTTATATTAGATGTCCTTTTTATGAAATAAACAATACTTTATCTATGGTAAATGAGTTCCTTAAAAATATATTAGGGGATCCTGGGATTGTAGACTATATATATATGTATATATATATATATATAAATTCATATGTATGGCTATTTACTAATTGATTATATGACCTAATTATTCGTTAGAAAGATTAGTAAGTGGAGATATCATATAAATGATATTTCTATATATAGAAATATTTTACTATATATATATATATATATATATATATATATATATATATATATATATATATATATATATATATATATATATATATGTGCTTTTCTATATATAAATATATATATGTGCTCTTCTATGTGAATAATATAATTGCTATTAATTATAACATTTGTACTTAAATTATTATTATATTTTGTGATGTTAGGATTCATATATATATATATATATATGTATATATATGTATATATATGTATATATATTTATATATATATATATATATATATATATATATATATATATATATATATATATATATATATATATATATATATATATATATATAGGAATACACATATTGTGGAATAAAAGATGATATATACTATCTGCAGGATACAAGAAAAATATTTATTGGTTTCCTTAGATACAAGTATAGAAAGAAATAGCAAATGAATATTACATGCTAGATAATCCCTTTTCCCTGTCGTCGTGGTTAGATACATTTGTAGGAAGAAATGTATTGAAGAATAAGGCTAACACTCTTTTTCATATGCATAGTATTTTAAAATGGCTAGCATTCATCCCCTCTTCTACTAGTGGTCTGTTAGCAAGAATGGCCCTCTGTGTTCACAGTGCACCTTAAAAGAATTTGGTGGTAAAAGTAGCTATAATATATATAACTCTGTCCAACATTAACTGAACTGTGTTTTCAATAGTTTATTATTTGTACCATATTGTGTTAACTATTCCTTATAACTGAAGTCTTCCTCTCCTTGTGGACTGTTCTTTCTTTTTCCAACTGAGCTAAGCCCAATCGGGCCAAGTCACATATCAGCAAACAACCACCCCCATAATTGAATTCGAGAGAGACTCAGTCAACCAAAGCGTTAAAAGCCAACCCAACCTATCCCCAAACCCGATATTTCCCAGCAGCCCAAACCCGAGAGCCCCGCTCGGGTTTCCAACAACTGCGTATATATATAACGCGAGAAGATCGAACGAAGTCAACATCAACCCTAACCCGCACCACCCGAACATCTGGGCGGCCGCTCGCCGTCGGTGCCACCATCACGCGCGGCCGAGAATCGCCGGCCGAACCCAGGCCGTGCGTGCGGATGCAAAACGGAGCACGAAAACAGCAGCAGTTCGGCAGTGGCGTCGTCCACTTCAAGGTGAGAGTTCGTCCTCCATAATCCAGGATATTTTGATCCGTAAGTTCCTATAGGTAGCCTATATAACCCTTTAGTAATCCCAGTAAATAGATACAAGCATAGTTCGATAACTAGTCCCCAAATTCGACACAAAGTTGTCGAAAATCTGTGCGAAAATAGGACAGTAGGACTGTCCCAAACCCTGAGTTAAAGGAAGATTTAGAACCAACCATTAAAAATTTCAAAAATATAATAGAAGACAGTCCTAGTCAACCTATAGGGCTTCAATTCCCTTTTTGTAGAATCAGATTTCGTCGACTGTGCGTCGAGAAATCGGATTTGCAATTTGGCGAAAAACCTGTTTTTAAAATTTTAAAATTTACAAAAACTCTTCGATATGACGTGCATTCCGCCAATCCGGACGACGTGGTCGCGAACCGAACACATCGAAAGATGCGTAACGGCTTCGTGGACGTGTGGGCTTTGACAGAATTCAAATTGGTCGCGTGTGCGCGACGAATTTGATGCGTATCCGTCGAAATTTACCGTATCAACCTCTGTGCAAATTTATCAATTAGTTTGTGCACGCTCGTCAGATCGAGACGAAACTTTTGCCAGCAGGATCATATCATTTTTTTGGTCCTGTATGCCAAGTTTCGTCCGATTCTGAGACAGTTGATCGGATTGCCGTTTTGCGGGCCGCACGATCCGACTCAACGGGTGATTTTGTGCACGGCCCACCAGAATCCAAAATTGGACATACCGTTGGGTTCGTATCGTTAAAACGAATATGTAGACATAGTTTGACACATTTAGAGACCATTGACTCTGGCACACTTTTCGGTACAAAGCGGGTCCAACGGCGGACACCATTTTGACCCAAAATTATCGTTTTGCACCTGTGTCCAGAATTGGACTTAAGGACATGCAATCCTAGCTAATTTGACTATTCTGAGAATATTGGTAATTTTTATTTCAGCATCTGGAGACTGTTGTATGAGTTTTGACTATTGTGGCACACTGAGTGGTTTGGATTATCGGTTTCAGCAGCAAAGGACCACAGACGAGTACAGTTTATTATTTGTTTTCAGTATTGATCTTTACTATACATCAGTATTTAGTCGATAGATTTGTGATTTTAGTTTTATGTTGATTTTGTTCCTTGTTGTGTCGGGAGGTGAAGTACCGAAGATATGTGATCTGACCTTAGACAGTTTAGACAGTATTTTATTATTGCAAAGTATACAGTGTAGACAGTATTTTATTATTACAAAGTAGACAGTATAGACAGTGTTTTATTATTGCAAAGTAGACAGTGTAGACAGTAATTTATTATTGCAAATAAGACAGTATAGACAGTGATTTATTATTACAAAGTAGACAGTATAACTTTAAACTGTGTAGACAGTGTCGTGTAATTGTCCCGAGACCGATCACATATCAAAGGTATTTTAGTCTGTCAGTCGGTGAGTATTTTATTGCATTTCATTCACTGTTTTTGATATTTAGTTTATTTCTGTTTTTTCGTTTATATTTTTTATGAATCATGTCTAAAGGCTAACCTCTATTATATAGTCATTTTCAATTATTGAAACTGCATTCAGTGAATTGTACTCGTTCCATTCCTGACTGGAAACCAATATTTTTCAGGTTAGCCATAGATTCACTTAGCATGGGAGATACGAGTGTACATGTAGACGAAAGGCCTAGAGATTAGCTAGATAGATGAGTTGTAGTCATTCCAATAGTTGTACGAGTTTATATTTTCTGCAAATATAAAACTTGTGAATATTGTAAGTTAAATTAGTTTCTTTGAATGAGCATTGTGTTATTTATTTTGATCATCATGGCCGTGACAGCATTCTACCGTCGACTCTGCGGCGTAGGCTGGCTTGGACACGTCTCGTATCCCAAAAAAATGGGTACGGGTCGTGACAAGTTTTTGTGGTGGCCCATGAAGGTCTATTTTCGCAAATCATACGAACTCGTGATAGTACTTAAGTTAGTCATACTATTGCGAGCCTGCGACTAGGAAATGCTCATTCACAAGTTAGGGTTAATTCAATTTAAGAGAATGACTAGGACTAGGAATTCCTTATACAAATTTACCGATGGGTTGTCTAGGCCATACAACTTAGATGAGGAGTTATTAATTTTGATAGTTTAGCAGATCCCCCTAGGTACACGATTACCTTTTGATATGACGATATGATCCTATGTGGATAGGTTATTCGCTTGGTGAGACAGGGCTTCATAGAGTTAATGATCTAACCCTGATAAATTGTTCAATTCCTTCTCTTTGCCTCTTTAGATATTATCCTCATTTCTTAAACCGAATTGCCTATTTAGTTCCTAGTTGCCCTAAGAATTATTATTTTTATATGATTTCTGATTATGTTACCCATATACGAACCTCGAGTTAGTTTCGATTCAAGTTTTTTCTTAAAGGCTTGAATACACATGGATTAGTTAGAAGGGTTGTATTTCTATCTTCTGTTATTTTCTCCTTGTTCATCTTTTATTTTAAGGGTTGTGACTGATAGATACCCACGCTTTATCTTATAGTCAACCTGTGTGAATCTCTAGAAGCTCAGGAATTTTTTACAAATATAGTTAAAGAAATGTTAGTTAACTCGTAATGGCAGGACAGCGACGCATTGTCGCCATTTATTTGAATTATGGAGACTATGGAGTCACTGCAGCCAGCAGCGCACTGGCGAGGCATGACCCCTAGAGTTGAAATTAGTTTAAGAAAATATAGGTTATAGAATGTTGCTAAAACTATGACTAGTGGTCCTCTTTTGATCATAGTTACCCTTGTGTCAATATAGGACAGAGTATCTGATAGCATATCACATCTGAATCACGGAACCAAGGGTTTACCATGGCCAGAGTGTACGGGCGAGGTATAATTCTCGGTAAAGTGACTTCAGACGTGATTACAAGTTTAGAATACCATAGAGAATAGGAAAATACCCTGTATATCCTGTAAGATCCAAAACCAATACTAGTAAAAGTTCTCAAGTTGGGTGGCATGTCTCCCAACCTAGCATTCCGTAGTCCTTGTGATCTATTGACGAGGAAACTGATTGACGCTAATAGGTTTACCTAGAATATAGAATTTTGAGGTTTATAACCCATTAGTCGACCAAGGCCTGGGATAAGAAGATAGTAGGATGACCGTGTAAGCAAGAATACCAGGTGAAGTTTGATTCTCACAAAACTCGAACTACATGTGCCTTCTTTCAAAAATCTTGCATACTTGTATTTTGACTATCTTAACCAATGCTGCTATTACAGCCTAGTTTTGCAAGCTTACTCTGTTCTCGAGCTTGATTCAAGACATATATTTTAGTGGGTCCGCCTACTAACATATTGTCTAATCAGAGTCGGTGTATTATGGTCTGATCAACCGTAGTGCACTCGGTTCGCTCTCTTTTTTATTGTCCCACATGGATTGAGATATCCAGGTATCTATGATCTCATCCGCGACTGCTTGACAATTCATCTTGAATTATATGTTCGTCTTTGAATCACGAAATTCGATTCAGTAACGTCTCCCTTGAACTCTTTATTATTTTTGTCTTTCACTGATTTGGAAAGACGAAAGCTCGTGATACAGAGTATCCCCATGGCTATGATAGTTGTATACACAAGTGTTGCTACCATCGGCCAGTCATGTGATTGAGGTACTCGTTCTTTCCTCGACCCTCAAACTACTATTGAGACCTTCTAGCCATCTGAATTTGAGAATGATTAGGGTTTTACCCTTAGTCGAAATGCCCACTTAAGAGACTATCTATTCTCGAGAAACAATTCATTGTGAGACTCTAAATATTTTTTTGAATATTGCCTTAACTAGAAATCCTTATTCCTTGACTCAACTGTTCCTCGACCAAAGCCCACAGTTTAGACATGAGATGAATAGACAAAGGTAAGGACAATAGCCTGGTAGGCTTGACGCCAATAGAAATTCATGACTCAATGGTTAAAAATCTTTTCATAAGATATGCCTTAGAGTTGGTTGCCCCGTCTATGACTCTTGTATACTATGAACGAGTAGAACATTCTATTTTATCGACCATGTGTCATTGTACACACACTTTTTTCCTTTATTGAGGAATGATCCTTGACTTGACTTATTTTTACCGTATCCCGTTACACCGTACCTCATTCTTTATTAACAAGAGTCGATGTACAATACCCAGACTTTGAAATTCTTCTAACCTCAATATTGCTAAAACCATGACCTAGTTATTAAGGTGGGTAGACTATAAGCCTTCAAAAATTTTGGGATATACGAGGATTACCGAATGATTAGAATAATTTCCATTAGGATGATAATTAGTGCCCCATGGACTCCCACTTCCTATTTAGATCATTTTGTGTCCCCGACCATGTCATTAATAATCGGAGCACGAGACCAGCTGTTACCTCACAACAAATTTTATATACAAGATCTAGACGAGTCCACCTTCATGTGGGTATATCATGTCCCACTCAAACACGTTCCCTTGTACTATATTTTTATGGTATGACTTTTGGGTCAAAAAGACTAGCTATAACCCTTACCATAATACCCGTATATTTTCCGACTTCCATTAGAGCCTCAACTTCGACTCGAATCTTTTGACCCAACATATGGTTGTGATCGACTCAAAGCCCACTATGCACATGTCATTAGTGTGCCACTCAATTGTGTCTTCTCGTGCTACTTAAACACGAAAGTCTTGGAAGATGCATTTTGGGCTTTAAGGACCTAGCTAACCAACCTGACTGGCAACTAGCTCAACCATCTGGGTGGAAACCTATTCTAGGTTACCCTAGCCTAGTAGAAATAATCTTAACATTGGGATCTTGTCCAGTCAATATAGATTGAAGTCCAAGGTTCATCCAACCAACAATTGATGTCCAATCAGGGAACCCATTAAGATCCAGTAAAAACCCATCTATGCATACCACTATATTTGGACTATACGACCGAACTGTTGAAATAGGTCCCTATACCAATTATGTAGTCTCCATCTCTTAGAATATGAGGTCATTCGTGAACCTTATTCAATCTACCTGGAAGTCGCGATACGATCTTGTATTGCATTTATATCCCTTGCTCGTGTGTTTAAATAACCACGGAAGAGATCACAATCTTGATTTCTGAAATTCCATTCTATTATGGAATCTTGTTTTGATTAAATTCGAGAACAGAACTTCTGTATTGCACGGAGTGCAAGCCTCGGAGTGCAAGCCTCGGAGAAACAAAAGGTTCCTCGAGTTAGCAAGTGACTGGACTAGAGTAGCCCAATCTAGCAAATAAGTCAATGGTTTATAAACCTTCTTTCTGTCTGCATCATTGAATACTCTCTACCGCTTTGGAAACTTCATATCCGCTCTCAATTATTTTCCCTTGTCTTCCTGTCCTACCTATTACAGAGCGACGAATAATCATGCTAATTAAAATTTATTAATATTTCTTAGTCTACTTGTGTAAATTTGTTGCTCGTTAAATTTTTTGGGTTGCTTGATAGATCGGAGAGGATTATAGATGTCATATACAGTAGGTATCCATTGGTAGAAATTTTTAGCAATTAGTTGGAGGATTATAAAGTCTTAGCGATATGAGAATTGAGGGAGTACTGTGACCAAAGGTGGGTAGAAGTCCTCGGAGTTTCGTAGTTACAAAATGGCTAGGAGGAGGATATAAACTATTTTGAGGAATTAAAATTTAAGGAATAGCTATGAGTTAGAATTACGAGGACGAAATTATTTTTAAGATAGGTAGATTTGTAACCCCTCTTCCCAAAATTTTGTTAATATATTTTTATTTATTTATTTAAATTAAATGGTGATTTTTAGAATTTTTTATAAATAATTACTTAATTAATTATTACGATAGATGACTTTAGCCATAGTAGAGTTTTAGGGTACAAGGTGACTAGAGATCGTGGCACGGATAGTGTAGTGGCGTGCTTTGACTAGTGTATTAGCCTTGGTAGGGAAGGCCGAGCCATAGTGATGTCCTAACTAGGAAAACCAGGCCAAGTTGTGACTCGACTCCTATAAATAATTTAATTATTTATTATTAAGGTTTATTGACTTTTGGAAGACCCGGTTGTACCAAACCAGTCTGGACTTGACCAGGACCCAACCAGAGCCCATGTAGTCGGATAATGCGCCTAAAAACATTCACGTAGATGTATGATTGATATTTATTTTATTTTAGTAACCTGGTAGACCATATTACAGATAAGGTTATATTGGATGTCCTTTTTATGAAATAAATATTACTTTATCTATGGTAAATGAGTTCCTTAAAAATATATTAGTGGATCTTGGGGTTGTAGACTATATATATATATATATATATATATATATATATATATATATATATATATATATATATATATATATATATATATATATATATTCGTATGTATGGCTATTTTTACTAATTGATTATATGACCTCATTATTCGTTAGAAAGGTTAGTAAGTGTAGATATCATATAAATGATATTTCTATATATAGAAATATTTTACTATATATATATATATATATATATATATATATATATATATATATATATATAGGTGCTCTTCTATGTGAATAATATAATTGCTATTAATTATAACATTTGTACTTAAATTATTATTATTATTATTATTATTATTATATATATATATATATATATATATATATATATATATATATATATATATATATATATATTTTATATATATATATATATATATATATATATATATATATATATATATATATATATATATATATATATAGGAATACACATATTGTGGAATAAAAGTTGATATATACTATCTGCAGGATACAAGAAAGATATTTATTGGTTTCCTTAGATACAAGTATAGAAAGAAATAGCAAATGAATATTACATACAAGATAATCCCTTTTCCCTGTCGTCGTGGTTAGATACATTTGTAGGAAGAAATGTATTGAAGAATAAGGCCAACACTCTTTTTCATATGCATAGTATTTTAAAATGGCTAGCATTCGTCCCCTCTTCTTCTAGTGGTCTGTTAGCAAGAATGGCCCTCTGTGTTCACAGTGCACCTTAAAAGAATTTGGTGGTAAAAGTAGCTATAATATATATAACTCTGTCCAGCATTAACTGAAATGTGTTTTCAATAGTTTATTATTTGTACCATATTGTGTTAACTATTCCTTATAACTGAAGTCTTCCTCTCCTTGTGGACTGTTCTTTCTTTTTCCAACTGAGCTAAGACCAGTCGGGCCAAGTCACATATCAGCAAACAACCGCCCCCATAATTGAATCCAAGAGGGACTCAGCCAACCCGAGCGTTAAAAGCCAACCCAAGCTATCCCCAAACCTGATATTTCCCAGCAGTCCAAACCCGAGAGCCCCGCTCGGGTTTCCAACAACTGTGTATATATATAACGCGAGAAGATCGAGCGAAGTCAACATCAACCCTAACCTGCACCCGCTGAACATCTGGGTGGCCGCTCACCGTCGGCGCCGCCACCGCGCACGGCCGGGAACCGCCGCCCGAACCCAGGCAGCGCGCGCGGATGCAAAACGGAGCACGGAAACAGCAGCAGTTCAGCAGTGGCGTCGTCCACTTCAAGGTGAAAGTTCGTCCTCCGTACTCCATGATATTTTGATCCGTAAGTTCCTATAGATAGCCTTTATAACCCTCTAGTAATCCCAGTAGATAGATACAAGCATAGTTCGATAACTAGTCCCCAAAATTGACACAAAGTTGTCAAATATCAGTACGAAAACAGGACAGTTGGACTGCCCCAAACCCCGAGTTGGAAGGAAGATTTAGAACCAATCATTAAGAATTTCAAAAATATAATTGAAGACAGTCCTAGACAACCTATAGGTCTTTAATTCCCTTTTTGTAGAATCGGATTTTGTCGACTGTGCGTCGAGAAATCGGATTCCTAATTTGGCAAAAAACCTGTTTTTAAAATTTTAAAATTTATGAAAACTCTTCGATACGACGTGCGTCCCGCCAATCCGAGCGACGTGGTCATGAAACGAAAGCATCGAAAGGTGCGTAACAGCTTCATGGACGTGTGGGCTTTGACAGAATTCAAATTGGTCGCATATGCGTGACGAATTTGATGCGTATCTGTCGAAATTCACCGTATCGGCCACTGTGCAAATTTCTCAATTAGTTTGTGCATGCTTGTCAGATCGAAAGAAAACTTGTGCCAGCAGGACCGTATCATTTTTCTGGTCCTGTATGCCAAGTTTGGTCCGACTCTGAGACGATCGGATCACCGTTTTGCGGGCCCCACGATCCGACTCAACGGGTGATTTTGTGCACGGCCCACCAGAATCTAAAATTGGACATACCTTTGGGTTCATATCGTCAAAATGAATCCGTAGACATGTAGTTTGACAATTTTAGAGACCATTGACTCTGGCACACTTTTCGGTGCAAAGCGGGTCCAACGGCGAACACCGTTTTGACCCAAAATTACCGTTTTGCCCATGTGTCCAGAATTGGACTTAAGGACAGGCAATCCTAGCTAATTTGACTATTCCGAGAACATTAGTAATTTCTATTTCAGCATCTGGATACTTTTGTACGAGTTTTGACTATTGTGACACACTGAGTGGTTTGGATTATCGGTTTCACCAACAAAGGACCACAGGCGAGTACAGTTTATTATTTGTTTTCAGTATTGATCTTTACTATACATCAGTGTTTAGTCGATAGATATGTGATTTCAGTTTTATGTTGATTTTGTTTCTTGTTGTGTCGGGAGGTGAAGTGCCGAAGATATGTGATCTGACCTTAGACAGTGTAGACAGTATTTTATTATTGCAAAGTAGACAGTGTAGACAGTGTTTTATTATTGCAAAGTAGATAGTGTAGACAGTATTTTATTATTGCAAAGTAGACAGTATAGACAGTAATTTATTATTGCAAAGTAGACAGTGTAGACAGTGATTTATTATTGCAAAGTAGACAGTGTAACTTTAGACATTGTAGACAGTGTCGTGTAATTGTCCCGAGACCGATCACATATCAAAGGTATTTCAGTCTGTCAGTCGGTGAGTATTTTATTGCATTTTATTTACTATTTTCGATATTTAGTTTATTTTTGTTTTTTCGTTTATATTTTTTATGAATCATATGTCTAAAGGCTAACCTCTGTTATATAGTCATTTTCAATTATTGAAACTGTATTCAGTGAATTGTACTCGTTCCATTCCTGACTGGAAACCAATATTTTTCAGGTTAGCCATGGATTCACTTAGCGTGGGAGATATGAGTGTACATGCAGACGAAAGGCCTACAGATTAGCTAGATAGATGAGTTGTAGTCATTCTAATAGTTGTACGAGTTTATATTTTCTGCAAATGTAAAACTTATAAATATTGTAAGTTAAATTAGTTTCTGTGAATGAGCATTGTGTTATTTATTTTGATCATCATGGCCGTGACAGTGTTCTACCACCGACTCTGCGGCTTAGGCTGGCTTGGACACGTCTCGTATCCCAAAAAAAAGGGTACGAGTCATGACATAACTAGTCCATCGGTTAGGGGTCCAGCACCAGTGCAGTAGCAGTACTAGCCTCTGAGGCGTTTGCCGCCTCAGGCTCAGGCATTCCAGCAGCAGAGGACTCAACAGTATGCGCAGGCCCAGGTCCAAGTTCAGAATAGGCAGAGAGGTTATCTGCAGAGGGGACCAGCACCAAGAGGACAAGGTCAGGCTATGGCCTTGTCAGTAGAAGAAAAATTGGCATCAGGTGAGGTGGGGACAGGTATAGAAGCACGGAAAATATCAGAACGATGATCTATGTAGCTCAGAACAGGAGAACCCCATGCGGCTCATACAGGAGCAGTCCCATGCGGTTCAGAGAGACTCTTAGTCTCATGCGGCTCGGACAGGAGAGTCCATGCGGCTTGCATAGGGACAGTCCTGCGGTTCAAAGAGTCCACCAACCGCATGTGGTTCAAAAGTACATGCGGCTCACAGAGATATGCGGCTCAATGCCACGTGTACCCACGAAGACCCCTTCGCACAGCTGACCATCGAGCAGTCTGCCTATTTAATGCTCTGTCATGATTTGACAGCTGACGGCTCTGACATAAAGTATCATAATGGCCCTGCCATAATGACAGACTCTTGGGAAATAAGAGAAAATCTCTGACGCGATTCGAGATTGACACGTGGCTACTCCCATGCGGCTCCAGTGAAGAACAGCTTCATGCGGCTGGCAAGGATCGTTTTCCTGTGGCTCACCAAAAAGCCATCCCATGCAGCTCGCAGTTACTACCCTTATACGGTTCACCAAGGAACCATCTCATGCGGCTCGCAAATACTATACCTATGCGGTTCGCCGAGACGCTGTCTCATGCAGTTCATGGATGTCATGCGGCTTTGGCAGAGTCCATCATCAAGACACGTGGCAGAGATTCGATGACAACTGGTAGCAAAGATGATTATGAGATGCAAAGATTTACCAGATCCCAATGACCATATCCTCATAATTAATGGGATCAGGTCATATCATTCCTAATCAAACCAATGGGACACGTGGTGGGAGATCCAAGCTACACAATCAATCATGAAGATTTAAAGCAATCAGCATTAATTATTCGAAAGATTCAGTGCTACCCCCATTTATGGCCCAGATCTTTCACGCCTAGAACGAATGGTCTAGATTGATTAAGCATCAGGCCGCCGCCACTTTGAGAATGGGTAATCAGCCAAACCCTAATGATGCCTCCCCACTATTATAAATAGCAGGGTGCCATTCCCTTGCAATAAATACACGGTCAGAGAGAAGATATACAGAGAGACCCCCCCAATAATCAGAGAGAAAATACACAGAGAGAGAAGCCAGAGGAGTAATAGAGGGAGAGCAAGAAGAGCATTTCTTCATCAATGCCAACCATCTCTTCACAGGAGCCAAGGCTGCATACCGATCGTCCAAGGAGTAAGGCAGGGCTGCCGTCGCCTTCCCGAGCCTCTATCGTCACCCCCCAGAATCTAAAATAAACAATTGTACTTAGACTGCTATACCTAGGTTTTCGTCCCTAGGCTTTCTTTGTGCAAGCGAGTTTGTATTGTGAGTCTAAAGTTCAGTCCTCCCATAAAATTATTCTGTACTTTTACAATCAATGGCAAACACGATGGCGACTCTGCTGGGGACAAACTTCTCCACGGCTGAGGAGTTGGTGACGCAGTCGGATGCAGCCAAACTTGGCTCCATGCAACAAAAGATGGTCGTCCGCTTCGACCAACAGGCGTTTGAAGAGATGCTCTCCAAAGGAAGTGCTGGCCCGGTCCAGAAGCGCACCCGCACGATAAAGGCTCGCAGAGAGTGGAGGCCAAAATCATTTGCTCCTTCCCAAGCCCCCGACTGGATACCCTCTGTTGCTCAAGACGGCGAGAAGGACTCTTCTGCGGCCCCATTTCAAACCGTAGACAACTCTGTTGTCCCCAAGTCCGGCAGAAGAAAACACTATGATGTTGAACTTGCAGGGGCAAAGAGGAACCCTACGCGAACCGAGCCGCATAGGGGTGCTAGCCGCAGGGAAAAAGCTCATGCGGCCACATCCGCTAGCCGCATGGAAAAAGCTTATACGGCCACATCCGCTAGCCGCATGAAGAAAAATCATGCGGTCACATCTGTCAGCCGCATGGCTTATGCGGCTACAGTCGCCAATCACATGGATAAAATACATGCGGCTATGGGAGTCAATCGCTTGCAGAAAACCCATGCGGCCATAATCGCCAACCGCATGCGGCCAGCCTGCACGGTCGTGACTCCTAGTCGCTCAAAAACAACTCATCCAATAGCAGAAGACAACCGCATGCAGACAGCCTGCACGGTACCCAACTCTAGCCGCATAGCGTCCGTTCCACGCTTCTCTGGATCAGTCTTCGACCGTCTCTCGTACGGTCCTGACCCTGATAGTTCTCTGGATGATAAGCCAGACTCTGTGGCATTCAACTTGGACTCCTCCTATTACGCACCCGTAAGTGCTAAAAGGAGGAAGTCTAGGGCAGCGCGGGCTCATCAAGCCCAGTCAGCTGTCACAACCTCTGACTATCGGGGCGTCCCGCTGACTATCACACGGGCCTCGGATGGGAAGTTGTATACAACCGCTCGAGTCTAGCCCCCGGCGGCAAACGGACAGAGTGGTTCTTCTGACTTGTAGGAGGTGATCCTCGACAAACGCAAGGAAAAAGAAGGAGTGTCGGCATGCAAAGAGTCCTCACTTGGACATCGCTGCACCCAAATCATCGTCAACTGCTGTTGTAACAACGCAGCAATGACGGAAGATCGGCCATCCGTCTTCCAAAGACTACAGCGTCCGAGCTCAGAAGATAAGGCACCTCCAGTAGTCTCCTGCAATTCTGCTCAGAAGGTCCCCGCCGAAAGGAGGAGGAAAAAGACAAGCATCTCCAGTCCCAAGATATCAACCACTACAGCTAAGAAACTGTCGTCTAAACGGTTGTCTTCTATCGGAGTATTCCAACACACCCGTTCAAAAACAAAATCTGCTGCAGTGGAAAATTTATCATCCACATCGTTGGGGGTAGGGGGTAGCACTCCTTCGAACATCCGCAACAACCCAATGTTTCAAGAAGCCGAGCCCGGGGAAGCGATTCTCCTATCAGGTACGACAGGCACCGATGTCCCCGAGGACACCCGTGACTCTCAAGACGAAGTAAACTCTGAGGCTGGGGGTACTGCTCCCTCCGAGTCTGAACCAGAAGGCAATATTCCCATATATCCCGATAACTTCTCGGTACACGGGTATGACTCGGAGGGCACATCCTCCACCGTTCCTTCTATCACTCCTCACGTAAGGACGATGTTCATGACGGACAGCAACCAAGGTGGTTCCAGTGATCGCCAGCGCATTGACAGTCTTGAAGCCATATTACTTGCTTTGGTCAAGTCGGTAGACGAGATTAAAGCGGCCCTTCCAACTCTGCAAGGAGGGACGCCTGGCCAAACGAGCACGGGTCCCGCGGTCAATGCAGACTCGAATTCGGCAGTACCGAACCCGGGCAACAATCCTCCCGAAATAACAGCCCCTACCGTGACAGATGAGGCCCGAGAAGTAAGGAGAGAGGTCCAGAAGCTCCGAGCCATGTTCCATGCCCGAGAAAACACTCAAGATCTCAGAATACGGCAACCATACCCTGCTGAATGGAGGGATGTTCCATTCCTGCCAAAATATAAGCCGCTCAATATCAACCCATATGATGGCAAGACCTCAGCAAGCCGGTACATCACTTACTTCGAGGTCACCACCGACCATCTGCCCCATGATGATGCTATTCTCACTCGATTATTCATTGGGGCATTGGAAGGAGTCGCCTTCGACTGGTATCGCAATCTGCCGGACAACTGCATCCACTCCTTCGTCGGCTTCAAGCGCCTGTTCTTGGAAAGGTTCTATGAAGTAGGGCAGGACGTCACCATGTCCACCCTCATGGACGTCGTCCAAGGGGAGAAGGAGTTAACAAGGAACTACATTGAGCGGTTCCGCCAAACCGCCATGAAGCTGCCCTCCGGAAATCCAGATTCCTCTTTGATTAAAATTTGCCAAAAGAGACTGCTTCCAACGATCAGTCTCTGGATGGGCGAAAGCCAATTCAAAGATTGGAAGGCGTTCATCATCAGCGCCACAAGCGCCGAAGAACGACTAAAGAAGGCTCGCCAACTGGGATTGTACATCTCAGAAGGAAAAAACAAGGGCAAGCGTCCCAACAACGATAATGGGGGTAACCCCTCCAACAATCGGGACAGCAAGGGAAAACAGGCTATGGTGGCCGACACGGCCCAGAAGCCCGAGTCACAACCAGCCGACAAACAATGGCCTCAAATCATATACTCTTTCGAAGACGGCCACGTCAAGCCTATCTTGGACATGCTCATACAAGGAGATAGAATTCAGCTTCCTCCACCAAGACGGGAGCCTCGGCCGGCTGATCTGGAGAACCCAAAGTTCTGCCATTACCACCGTTATGTGCACCACGCTACACACGACTGCTACCAACTAAAACGGTACATCCAAAGCCTCATCGATTCGAACGCTTTGGCCATCGACTTCGAAGAGGTAACCGTAGCAGCCAATATGGTATCCGTACAATTCGGCAACTTCTCTCTGACGGAGACTCAAGACGGGGTAATCCCCGTCCCTCTCGCGACGATAGAGATTACCAATCTTCCACCTCCCCGGGAACAGGCTGCTGATCTAGTACCTCTCACCACCTCACGAGGAGAGGTCATGTGGGTCCATCCAGACTTGGTGTCAGAGGTAACTCGGCCCACACCATCTCCCACCAACAGAAAGAAGAGTGGAAAAATTAGGACCTGCCACACAATCTCAGCAGACAACGAGGAAGCTACAGCCATCATCATGCGGTCCGGAGCGCAATCCCAACCTGTGGTTAACGATCTAGCTGAAAATCTTCAACCCACTACAACTGATGCTCCGGGACCGGCTCAGCCTTCGACGACCGACAAGCCTAGGCCGAAGGAGGCTCGCTTCGACAAATCTCTCCGAAAAGACGCAGCCCAAGGGCTAGAGAGGCCCTACAACTTTGACATCTTAGCACAATTGGCTAACACTCCGGCCAAATTATCACTGTACGAACTTCTAAGACTCTCCAAGGACGTTCGTATTGCATTGAGCGAAGCCCTCCAAAATGCCGATGCCTATCTCGCTCAATCCAACCTCACCGGGGAGGACTCACCCGTGGATCTCCAAGACAGTGCCTGCACGGAAGCAATGCCCAATATCGTCTTCACTCCGCAGGACATGCTCATCAAAACCAACCTACATGATCGCCCGCTATACTACACGGGATACATCGGTGACGTAAAGGTGGATCGGATACACATTGATCCTGGCTCTTCCATAAGCATCATCCCGAAGGGCCTGCTACATCATCTCCGTATCCCAATGCATCGTCTGATGCCCACAAACACCGCCATCAGCGGTTTCAATTCGGGCAGGAGCTACCCTATTGGGAAGATTCGTCTGAAGTGTCAAATTGGCGACCTCCAATCCGAAGTCATCTGTTACGTCATAGATGCAGATACTTCTTATAACATCCTCTTAGGGCGCCCATGGATACACGATTACATGATCGTGCCTTCTACGCTACACCAGTGCTTCAAATATGTCGACAAACACGGCTTCGTGAAGACAGAATTTGCTGATATCGATCCCTTCAAAGGGGTCGAATCCTACTACTCAGACTCCTGCTTATACGAAAAGTCGAGAAGGCACCTTGATGAAGGAGACGCACAAACTCATACCGAGATAGCCACGGGATCAGAAGGACCCCTGACAATCCACCTCCAAGCTCGTAAATCGGGCAAGTCTGCACCCCTCACCGCCACTCTGCGGAAGGACACAATCAGCCTCTCAGCGCAGGAGGAGCAAATGATAATCCGGCTGCCAAGGTCCGGCCAAGTGTCGAGACCCACAACGGAGCCACTGACAATCAGGCTACCAAGCGTCAGCCAACCACAAGCAGGAAAGCTCAACCCCTCGGACAGGCCCATGACGATACGCCTTCCCAGAAAGGGTCGTCACCCCAATGCAAGGTCTGACACTTCTAGCGAACCAGCCACTCCTCGCTCCACATCAAACGCCAAACTGGGGGTCGCTAGTCTACCAACAACTCCACGCTCTGCTCCTTCAACTGAACCACTGACAATCAAGATTTCCAGGTCATCCTCTCAGTCTTCATTTACACAGGGGGTAGCCGAAGAGGAACCGGAGCTAGCCAAGTATGTGGCTGCCCACACTGATGTCCCCTCCGCCGATGATGTAATCTCCCTAGAAAAGATACCTTACTTCATCAATAAAGGGTTATCTTTGAACTATACCGAGCTCAATAAGCTATGTACAATGTATGCTATGGAACACGGTATAGGCACTCACCTACACACACAGGTGACAAATGTGTACACCGCGATCCAGCTTACTCCAGTAAAAGACGCTTACCGAATATTCGAGGGAGGAGATCATCCGGTCATCTTCGGCCGGACGAACAACCCGGATTCCCTCAACATAGAAGAAGTCGACCTCGGGTCAGATGTCGGGAGACTGCCTCTGTATCTCTATAGCCCTCAATCCAAATATCTCATACAGAAATAGGGGTATAATCTGGAGACGACACCAGGATTGAACTACGACACTGGGCGACGATTACCTTTAAAGCCGCCAGTCCCGGCGGACAAACCACGGAACTACTATAACAAAACTCGATGCGGGTTAGGGTATGTAACGCCTACTACGACCCCTGAAAGTTCAGATGAAGAATGCGACTGGCAGTCACATTCAACCGGATCACCAACTTCTGACTCAGATACCAGCATCGGAGATGTGTTCAGACAAGTCATGTCAGTCAACATGGCGTTCGTCGACGCTTACGAGGAAGACGCAGACATCCCTGAAATCCTCGAGCTAGAGCCATGGGCCCAGCAATTAGACGCACAATAGAAAAAGCGATTCAAACTGAGAGAACCTTCTACTGAAGATGAGGTCATACAAGTGGATCTCGGCAGCGAATCTTCTCCAAAACCGATTTTCATCAGTAAAAGCTTAACTGACGAAGAATGGGAGTCGCTGTTAGAACTTGTCAGAGAGTACATTGATGTGTTCGCCTGGAGCTATGAAGACATGCCAGGGTTAAATCCTGACATCGCTCTTCACAAACTCAATATTCGACCAGATGCGAAGCCGGTCAAGCAACAACAGCGACGCTTCCGTCCAGGCATCATGGACGCGATCGAAGCTGAAGTCAACAAACTGATAGCTAGCGGTTTCATTCGTGAGGAGCAACATCCCGATTGGGTCGCCAATATAGTACCCGTCCTCAAGAAGAATGGGAAGATTCGAATCTGAATCGACTTCCGTAACCTGAACAAGGCATGCCCCAAAGATGAATTCCCCCTTCCTATCACAGACATCATGATCGACAATACCTGCGGCTTCGAACGTATGTCATTCATGGATGGCTTCTCGGGGTACAACCAAATCAAAATGTCTCCTGATGACGAAAATCATACTTCATTCCGAACACCAATTGGCACGTACTGCTACACAGTCATGCCTTTCGGTTTGAAGAATGTCGGTGCCACATATCAAAGAGCCATGAGCATCATCTTCAGAGACCACTTACGCAAGACAGTGGAGTGCTACGTTGACGATATAGCCGTTAAGAGCCGCTGCAAAGGAGACCATCTGCAGGATCTAAGGACGATATTCGACCTAATACGAACGAATAATTTGAAAATGAACCCTACGAAGTCTTTTGTGGGCGTATCCAACGGGAAGTTCTTAGGCTTCATCATCACTGCAAAGGGTATCCATGTAGACCCTGAGAAGACAAAAGCAATCATGGAGATGGGTCCCCCGAGAAATCTCTGCGAACTCAGAGGCCTTCAAGGGAGGCTAGCTTACATCAGAAGGTTCATTTCCAACCTCTCCGGGCGATGCCGACCATTCACGCACCTCATGAAGAAAGGAGTCTCATTTATATGGGACGAGGAATGCCAGCGTGCTTTCGACAGCATCAAAGAATATTTATCAAATCCTCCAGTTCTGGTAGCCCCGGTTCCTGAAAAACTATTCCTGCTCTATGTACGAGCAATGGAACACTCCCTCGGGGCTCTGTTGGCACAGAACAACGACGCAGGCCATGAACAGGCCATATATTACCTCAGCCGAATGATGATTGGGCCAGAGCACCGATACACCGCTGTGGAGAAGGAATGCCTCGTCCTGGTGTTCGCCATTCAGAAAATGCGACACTATGTCACCAGACAAACGATACATGTGATCTCACGAGTCAACCCTCTAAGGGTCCTCATGACTAAACCAGGGGCACTCAGCTCTCGCCTCGCTATATGGGCAATATTGCTGTCCCCTTATCATATGATCTTCGTCCCACAAAAGGCAATCAAAGGTCAAGCCCTGGCAGATTTCTTAGCAGCCCACCAGGGCTCGGAGTCCTCCAGGATATATGAAGAGATCCTAGATGAGGTCGCCGACTCACATACAGCCTCTCACGAGAATATATGGCGAATGTTCTTCGATGGTGCTTCGAGGACCGGACCTAAAGGCAATATAGTCGTCGGAGTCGGGGTAGTGCTAATCTCTCCTTCCGGATTGGTGATTAACCGCGCTTATTCCCTCACCGAGCCCTGCTCTAACAATGTGGCCGAGTACAATGCTCTAGTCATTGGTCTCCAACTTGCAAGAGAGCTGGTGGTAGAATACCTTGAAGCATATGGCGATTCCTAGCTAATCGTCAATCAGATCCGGGGCTCATACGAAGTCCACCACGAAGACATGATTCCTTATCACCAAATAGCGATTGACATCATCTCGTCGTTCAAGGGGTTCTTCATCGAACATGTCCCCAGACTCCGAAATATCGAAGCAGATGCCTTAGCCGGTCTTGCCGCTTCCCTAGCAGTTCCGAATTATGACCGCCAATCAGTAGATGTGATAGGCCATGAACTGGTCTGTTCCAAAAACAATGTGCAATTTGTGGCGAGTTATTCTGCACAGACGATCGATGATGCCCCAGATTGGAGACAACTATTCATCGACTTTGTCGTCTACGACATCCTGCCCAAGAACCCAAAGGAAGCCACTTCCATCAGACGACGTTCTCTCAGATTCTTCTACGATACAGAGACGAAAATGCTGTATCGTCGTTCCTATGACGGATTACTGCTTCGGTGTCAGTCAAATACAGAAGCCAAAGAAGCCGTACGAGAAGCTCACGACGGTGTCTGCGAGGCCCACCAGCCTGGCCCAAAATTGCAAGACCGCCTTCGACGAATGGGCTACTATTGGCCCACGATGGTGGCAGATGCGATAGATTATGCTAGAAAATACAAAGCCTGCCAAGTCCACGCGGACTTCATTCACCAACAATCCGAATTTCTACATCCGACAGTGGCGTCCTGGCCATTCGAAGCATGGGGAATGGATATCATTGGTCCAATCACCCCACCTTCCTTCCGAGGACATCGTTTAATACTTGCGATCACTGATTACTTCTCCAAATGGGCGGAGGCCGTCCTACTCGCAGAAGTTAAGACTTCAAATGTGATCAGCTTCCTTAAGCATCACGTCATCTACCGCTTCGGACTACCACGAAGGATCATCCATGATAATGGTCCGCAGTTTGCGAGCCACGCATTCTATCGGTTCTGCGATAAGCACCGTATTCAGAATGTCGCTTCGACACCATACAAGCCGGCAGCAAACGGGTTGGCAGAGGCATTCAACAAAACAATCATCAAACTCCTCAAGAAGTTTGTCTCCTCCAACAAACGTAACTGGAACGAAAAGCTCAGCGAATGCTTATGGGCTTATCGTACCACGGTCCGAACAGCCACCGGGAATACACCATTCTCCCTGGTATACGGGAGTGAGGCAGTCCTCCCCTTAGAAACCCAGATCCCCTCACTACGTGTCGCCCTCACACATCAATTGACAACCGACGACAACCACCAGCGTCGCCTACAAGAATTGGAGGCACTAGATGAAAAGCGCCTCTTAGCTCAGCAACGAATTAAGCTATACCAAGCACGCATCTCTGGAGCATTCAATAAGAAGGTCAAAATCAGAATATTCCAGGTGGGCGATCTCGTCTTGGCAGTCCGGAGGCCGATGGTCATGACTCACAAGACCGCCGGCAAATTCCAGCCAAAGTGGGAAGGCCCATTTATCATTGAGACAGTATTCTCCAACGGTGCTTACCGCCTCGCAAAGCAAAACGGAGACTTGCTCATGTTGCCCGTCAACGGCAAGTTCCTGAAGAAATATTATGTCTAAACGACATTCTCTACAAGATCTTCGAGTCATGTACCCGCTGGTACCGCTAAACTCACCTCCACATTCCCTTCAGATTATCGAGTCATGTACCCTCTGGTGCCGCTGAACTCACACTTTCTCAATATTCTAAATTATCGAGTTATGTACCCGCTGGTGCCTCTGAACTCACATTCCGGTCACTCTTTCAGATAGTAAGTCACGTATTATTATACCACTGAACTTTCTTCTTGGAAGAGATCCTCCCTCATGATCCACTACCCGCGCTTCCAGTGCACAAAAAGGGTAATCGATCCGCAAATTCCCGAAACGACCATGTCCTTATTACCTCTGAGTTGTTTTCACTTCCACCAAAAACAAACCACCCACTCGCACAGAACTTCCACGATCTCCTACCTCTGAGTCGTTCTGTGTACCCCCTCTTCATTGAGCCCACTCCTGCCATGTCCTCATTACCTCTGAGTGGGAAGGCTGCGTCGAAGAAACCTTCATGCTTGCCATGTCCACATTACCTCTGAGCAAGTATGTCGGTTCCCTTTCAACCTATTATCTGTACCCACAACCGGAGTACGACAAGGATAATAGGTCCACAAATGTCCTCTGTTGACCACAAATGTCCGTTGTTGACCAGGAATATCTTCCGTGAAGTCTTTCTTGCCATGTCCTCATTACCTCTGAGCAGAAAGATTCCACGGTAAAACCCTCATGCTTGCCATGTCCTCATAACCTCTGAGCAAATATGTTGGTTTTCCTTTTACCCTATTATCCGTATCCCGAACCAGGGTACGCCAAGGATAATAGGTCCACAAATATCCCTTGCTAAGCTTCTTAGCATAAATCCACCATCTCACCATGCCCCGGAAGCCCAGCTGCTCCACGACATTCTTTTTACCGAGAGCATCCGTGACCACTTTGCCATGGTTGTTCCGAACATCATGACCAAACTTGTTATCCGTACCTAAAACTAAGGTACGCCTAGGGTAACAGGTCCACAAATAATCCTCCAGCAAGTCCAATTCCGTAAACGCCATAAGTACAAGAAAGAGAAGATGAGTTGAAACATGCTCATTTATTCGAAATTCTAAATACTACATCATTTGGGATCACATCCCTCACAAAAAAAGAAAAGAAAAAAAAAGAGAAGCAAAAGAGAACAGAAAGCTGATCACTGCTCCGGGGCACATAACGCCCTGAGACGGTCCGTCAGTAAAGCAACCGACCGCTCAAACCTCTGGGAGGCTCGACGCGCCGCCTCGTGGGTCAGCACCGCCTCGTCCTCCAGATGAGCGTGAGCTTGCCAGTTGTCCTCAAATTTCTTGAAGGCCCGCTCCAGGTTAGCAGAAGATCGGGAAACCTTCTCGGCCTCCCGAACGACTGACTCCTGTTCCGCCTTAGCAGCCTCCAGTTCCGACTCTAAGAAGGCCAATTCCCTCTGGAGTACGAGGATCCGCTCCTTCGTATCAACGATTCCACGAGAAGCAGACTCTTCCCGAGCACGATAAGCCTGACTCCGACGACCCAGCCAGTCATACGAAGCGGAAAACTTATCAAGGTCTCCCCGTACAACTGGCCCAGCAGTATCTCGGGCAAGCTTGATCCTATCCCGAGCAGCAATGAGGAAGCCCCGCTCCCGCTCAATCGCAGCAGGCAAGCCCGCCTGTCGTATCGCCAGTAGTTGGGTCACAAGCTGATCAGCTTCTGTCAGCTTAGGCTCCAGCAGTGCAGCCAACCCCACCCCGCCAGGAAGGGACTTCAAAGTTACATCCTGACCCCGAGCACCCCGGAGAGATAGAGAAAAAAGGGTCCCCCGTTCCACAGCAGCATCTACGCCCCTTTTTAAATGGCGATAGAAGCTGTCAACCACGTCCTGCGTCACCTCGTCCAGAGTCTCCGAGGAAGCCGGTGTCAGCGGGAGTGTGGCTGGCAGCACTGAAGAAGACACAACAGAATCTGCCGCCCCTGCCACAAGAGAAGCAAACTCCGTACGAAAGGACGCTTGAACAGCGGCCAACTCCTCTTCGACAGCCTGCAGAATTTGAATACTCGATAGGGTCGAGAGGTCAGTCTCCAGAGCCGTATAATCTGTGGAGGATGAGGCGGAGACCATCGCCAACTCCATTCCCATCTGCCTGGAGCTGGCAGGAGGCCCCTCGACATGAGACGACAAAGAAGAGGGAACGCTCCTTTCTTCCATATCACGGCAGGCCGAGCCTTCCCCAAGAACATCCGCGGTAGGAAGTAAAGGGTCAGGACCTGCAGGGCCAAGGCAACCATGAATCGATTTGACCCGGAGGATATGTTGATAGAGTAAATAAGCCCCCTCACTAGTCATTATCTGGCTTATCTTACCAGTTGAGAAGTGTGGAGGCCGAGGTTCGCCTCCAGCCACCGCAACCTCTTCACCAACAGCCACCAAGTCAGGTATAATAGACTCCTCCGCCCTTGCATCCTCGGAAGGAGATGCACCGAGATCGGTGTCGCCTTGCTAAAAACCAGCGATCTCAGAGACAGGTCCAAGGAAACCTTCGCCACCCCGAGTCGAGACCTCAGCAACCTGGAAGCTTCCAGCCGCTACTGAGAGAGCCCCCACAGAAAGGACCGCGGCACACATGTCGCTAATCAAAGCAGCAAGGGCCGGAGCAACTTCAGGGGTGGTAGACGATTCAGGAGAGGACGGTGCATCGGGCACCTACAAAGAAAAATGATTAAGTCATATCTCTGAGAGAAAGGAAAACTACAACAAAGAGACGGCTATGACTTGGTCTTACCTCCGGAATAGCGTCTGTACCTTCACCCCTCTCGGTAATAAGTAATCCACGAGACCTAACGGCAGCTCTCTTCACGAAAAAGGTCGCTCTACTGTCAGAAGACTCGTATCTGACTCGTTTACGCGAGGAACCAGACACAGCTGAAGACTGTTCTTCTCTCACTACTTCCTCTTGTGTAGTAAGCACCGGATCTTCCGCCGGTTCATCGGGTGTGGGAAGCGGTTGATCCGCTACTTCTTCACCCCCACCAGAAAGGGAGTCCTTGCTATCATGATCATCCTCCTCCTCAGCCGACTCGGAAGGTTCTGATTCAGGGAGGGGAATCTGGAGCGCTAGTTGCTTTCTAGCCTTAGCCCCCTTGGGCCTCTCCTCTAAACCGGTACCCACGATGAAACTGGTACTCGGATCGAAATCAACAGGAGGCTTTTTCGCCATAACGTGATATAAAGCAGCCACGTATAAAATTTCCCTCGGCGCCTTAGCATCGGGGATCGAGAAGCTGGCCCGAGTATGATAAGCGTCGTAATAATTCTATGCCCTGACACCATCAAGAATGCAACCTTCAAAGCCCAAACAAGGGTTGGGACAATCAAGGAATAACTGGCTATAACCAAATTGGCGGGAAAACATACTAGGTAGGTAAGGCTCCAAGTACACATTATCGCGGTTGCGATAAACCAGATGCGCGGGGCGGATGTTGCGCAACCAGGTGAGCATGTCTAGAGACAGAAAATGAGAAGGCCCGGTACCATCGAGATGTACCTTCCTCACTTCCTCATCAGAAAAGAGAGGAACAGACACAAAAAAGTCACACCCATCCACCCTCGCCAGCACCTTCCGACAAGATGGCATAGTGTTGTATTCCCAAGACCGGCAATGGCATTTGAAAAGGAAAGCGTCTTCATCTGTAGCATCTTCCGCTATGCCAGGTCCCATCAAAGACTTGTAGTGCATTGCCAACCACCCCATCAAATAGTGCAAAGGCAGTTCTACGTGCTCAAAATCCAACGTCTTCTTGTGCACAATAACCTTGGACGAAAAGGTTCGAAGACCATGGTGTATGCTACACACCATAGCAGGAAGAAGGGCCAATCTAACTCCAAATACCAGTTTAACGGCAGGGAGAATAAAATGACGACCGATCCTCTCAATAGAACCCGCTCCTCCCGAGACTACGCAATTTCGCAGCCATATCATTAAAAATCCAGCCAGGACCGCCTTCTTTGACATCTGTGTGGTCCCGTAGTAAAAATAGCTAAGAGAGTCAGTTTGACTCCCGAATATGTCGCTCTTGGATCGCGACTTCTTGACGCTTGACATCAAATCCCTCATCTCTCCATGCGTTCGAGGGGTTCGAGGAGTAACTTTGCCTGAAGGGTCAACTTTAAAAAGATAATTAATCCAGGATGTGGTGTGGGGAGCAGTCCCCTCGGAGCTATCTACCATTTTTATAGCTATCTGATGACAAGCACTATGGTGGCACAGCAACTCCCGATACACCACAACAGAACCTGGGAGTCATCGATCCAAGTCCTCAAACTCCTCATTCGACAGGGTATACACCTCGAAAGGCTCATTCCCCCACGAAAGTTTGGAAACAGTATACATCACATGGAGAGCAAGCCCCAACTCCCCTCCGGGTGCAAAGAACGTCCCCGTTCGCTGGCTATACATCTCCAAGAGCGCCACGAACAGTGGCTTATTGATAGGAAGCCCATGACAAGTGTCCCGAATGGCCTGGTAAAGTTCCACCTCCCGCAAAAATGTTCCGTAGGCCTGCAGGACCCAAGTGGTCAACTGGGCCAACGTAGAGGTGGGGTTTATCCAGTTCGGCAGTGCCAGCCTACCAACGGGATAAGACTTCTTACGAACAAGCCGATTCAGGAAGGTATCAGCTTGAGTAAGTGTGAAGTTGGGACCGTATACATTCATGAAAGAGCCCGGGGCCAGACCCATCTTGTACCGGAGGACGGAATCCTTACCCGCATACGCTGACCGCATGTTCAGATTATAATAGATGTTGCCCATCAACATTCCTGATTGAGTAGGAGTTAAGTTACACACCATCTTCCTGTCCAGCAACACCATATTTGTCACGCCCCAGAACCAAAATACTGGAGAGCGGGGACAGACATAGCCAGCTACGTATATTGAAATGGATTCCATCTCGCTATACGGTCACGGCTGTCTAGATACATGAGGGTTTATTACAAGCCAACAGTCTCCTATGGTCATGAACAAGCCTATTGTCTCAATCACAAGCAAGTAAATAGATGTTACAAGATGTATGATCATTAAATATACAATAATAAGGCATCCCAAATATTATATATTCAGCTGATCATGAAGCTAGTCGTTACAAAATGTTAGGACTAGCAAGAGTTTAGTCATACATGATCAACCCTAGGATCTGTCAATCATGTTACAGCCCGTAGGCAGACAGTGAGTAAATACAATCGAGCTAAACAGGTGCTCGTTGGCTAAACGCCTCAAAAGAATATTTTTATAATAAAGTGGGAGAGCAAAAATAAACCCACTCGTTGCCCGGGTTACGTCTGGTGTTCACCATCGGGCTGGAAAAGCGGTGGATCCTCTGGAGCTGCTCCAAAATCTGGCCATACAAAACCAGTTGGGTCAGATCCCAGAAAGAGCAAGTGCCACAAAGGAAGCTTCACTTAGGAACTAAAACCAGCAATCAGCACAAGATATAAATAAAAATAAGAACTGGAAATAAAGAAAAATACATCAGGATGATAGACGACGAGATAACCATGGGACTATTCAGAGAACCAGGTTACAACCCGTAAACCAAACAAGGACCGGGGTTGTAACCCTTCGTCTGAACAGAACTTGGAATTCTCACCATTTATCGGTAAGGTAAATACAGGCATTCTGGTCATGCAGCAGTCTGGAACAGGATCAGGACAAGACTAGACTGGTTAAACTCCATCCAATCATTCACGGCCAAGCAAGAATTACGGCTTGATACTTTAACTAACTAGGGTTATCACAGGCCTAATTACTAGCAAGATGCAGTGAGATTATTCCACAGCCACAAGCCCTGCAGACCATCCAGGTTACCCATGACGAAGGATTAGGGTTGAATTCATGTGGGTACATCGTCCAGGAAACGCATGTACCCTTAAGTAGCTTGAAGGATGCAACACATGACAGTGTGCTAAAAATGTGCCCTACTCGACGGCAGGCTACAGATCCCAAGCGCGCCCAGGTAACGAGATTGCCTGTAGCTGGAAAATCTCTTCATGACTAATATGTTAATCTAGTTATTAACCTTAGTACATTTCAATAGGTACTCCTGACCGTGGTACTCAGGAGCTCCCTCCCTAGATATGATGCAAGACAGGACTGGTTTATTTGTACAAGCACAATCGCCCACGGTGTCCATGTTATTATACAGGTCATGTCATGTCAGGTAGCCGTCGCAACAGCTTATCAGATATATCATGTCAGGTTATCATGTCGAGTATACTTGTCAGGAGTGCGCCACGGCGGGCCACTATCATGTCATGTCAGGTTTTCTTGTCAAGAGTGCACCACTACGGGTCACTATCAGGTCATGTCAGATATCATTTCCAAACATATTAAACAAATCCATGATTATCAAGTTCATGACAAAAGGCGTAAGGATATAAAATAGACGTAAAATATCTAATAAAATATCAATATTCAGGGCTATAGAAGAGTCATGCGGCTAAGTCATATGCGGTCAGGAAAGGGTAGACTCATGCGGCCTAATTAGAAGAGTGCATGCGGCCAGGGTCACTGGATCCCATGCGGCTAAGACAAGGGGGCGCATGCGGTCAGGAAGATAGGAAACTCATGCGGCTGGGGGAATGGGTCTTATGCGGCTAGCTGGCCAATCAGGTACATGCGGCCGGGGGGGAGTGTGCATATGCGGCTCGAGAAGAAGCAACCCATGCGGCTGCGGGGGAAGGAAACCATATGCGGCTCAGAAGGAAAGAGTACTCATGCGGCTGCGGGAAGCAATGCCTATGCGGCTGGGAGCAAGTGTGCATATGCGGCTCGCGAGTGTTGAGTTCATGCGGCTCAGGGTGAAGTCCTCATGCGGCTGGGTCAAGCAAGTCTCATGCGGCCAGCGGGAATGGCGCATGCGGCTACAGAGTTCGGAACTTATGCGGCTGAGAATTGAGCAAGTATGCGGCCAGATGAGTTCGGCCCTCATGCGGCTCAAGTACTTCCAGCCATGCGGCTGAAGAGAACACTTGCCGCATGAATATTCATGCGGTCAAGTCAAGCACTGTTCATCTTCTCCAAAATTTCAGAGAAGAAGAACACCATGAGAGCCAAGTCCTCAAGCTCCATAACTCCATCATCCGGAGCCTAAATCCGAACTTCCATAGGTCAAAATGGGGTAGAACGAGATTCTCTACAACATGGAACCATCAAAACATAGAAATAACAAGATTAAGTAGATCAACATCCAAGAAATCCGAAAATAAAATAAACTTAGATCTACAAGAATCTAGCCATGGAAAGTGAAAATGCCAAGTACTAAAGTGCTTTAGAATGTAGTAAGGAAGAGAATGAAGTAATAAAATTGGAGTTCCTCCATGAAGCAAGTTACACTTGCCTAAGCTCTCTCTCTCTCTCACTCTCCTAGTAGGTAAGAAGTAAATGAGGAAGAAGAAGATGAGATTAATGAAGAAAGAGAAAAGAATGGGCTAATAAATACAAATGGTGGTGGTAGGTAGGGTGTTCATCCAAGGGTTCATCATGAACCCAAGCAAAACCAAGCCAGGCCGAACCAACCAACCCGAACCAGGAATAGACCAAGCCAAGAAGGAAATGCCAAGTCAGAAAATCATGCAATACAAGAATAAATACGTACACGTATTCCAGAAATACGTAATACGAACCACAGGCATTACAACTCTGCCCACCTTTAAAAGAATTCCGTCCTCGAAATTTAATCAAGAGGCTAGAGGAGCAATGACAAGCTACATTAATCACATGCAAGCTATAACTAGGCAGACAATCACTCATTCAAGCAAGGAATCGAAGGCATGAGGCATAAGAATGACATTATACCTCACGAGTCAAACAAGTCGGGATATCACGATCGGATATCATCCTCACGCTCCTACGTTGACTCCCCCAAAGAGTGATGACCCCAAGCAACTCGGACTAACTTGATAGTCTTGTTCTTGAGGATCTTCTCTCTTCGGTCCAATATAGACACGGGCCTCTCCTCATACGAAAGGTTGGTACCAACAACCAATTCCGAATGATCCAGGATGTGGCTCGGGTCCGGGATATACCGTCGTAATTGGGATACATGGAACACGTCATGCACCTCGCTTAGCGACGGCGGAAGAGCGAGACGATAGGATACATCTCCTACTCGCTCTAGAATGTCGAACGGTCCTATATACCTAGGACTAAGCTTTCCCCGGATGCCGAAACGAATGACGCCACGGTTAGGCGAAATCCTCAGGAATACATGATCGCCGACCGAAAACTCTAGAGGACGCCGATGAGAATCGGCCCAATGGCGCTGGCGATCTTGGACAACTCGAAGATGATCTCGAACTCTTCTGACCACTTCAACTGTCTGGGCAATCATTTCTGGACCAAGCATCTGCCTCTCTCCAACATCATCCCAGGCTAGCGGGGATCTGCACTTCCTACCATACAGTGCCTCGAACGGTGCCATCTGGATACTGGCCTAGAAACTATTATTGTACGAGAATTCTACCAGGTGTAAGTGATCTTCCCACGAACCACCGAAGTCAAGTGTGCATGATCTCAACATATTTTCAAGAGTCTGGATCGTGCGCTCCGACTGACCATCTGTCTGCGGGTGATAAGCTGAACTGAACTGGAGGCGAGTCCCCAAACTCTCTTGCAAGCTACGCCAAAAGTGTGACGTAAATCTAGAATCTCGGTCCGAGGTAATACTGACTGGCATACCGTGCAATCTGACAATCTTCCTGAGGTACATCTCTGCTAGCTGAGCCGTCGACTGACCAACTCTGAACGGAAGAAAGTGAGCTACCTTCGTGAGCCGATCAACTATAACCCAGATAGCATCTCTACCAGCTGGGGATCTAGGTAGTCCAGTCACAAAATCTATGGTCACATGCTCCCACTTCCATTCTGGAATCGGTAAGGGCTGAAGAAGTCCAGCCGGTCTCTGATGTTCTGCCTTGACTTGTTGGCAAACCAAACACCGAGAGACAAACCGAGCTATCTCCCGCTTCATGCCATTCCACCAGAAGTGCTGACGGATATCTCGGTACATCTTCGTACTGCCAGGATGGATGGAATACTGAGAACTGTGTGCCTCTGACATGATCTCCTGCCTGATATCTCCACTGGGTACACAAAGACGCTTCCCATGTCGAAGTGTACCGTCCTCATGAATGCATAACTCTGGTCTTCGTCCTGCCTCACACTCTGCTCTGAGTCGCTGAAGCTTGGAATCTGCTGACTGCGCCATCCGAATCCTCTCGACTATAGTGGACTGAACTTGCATACTGGCCATCAATGCTATACTGGAAGGGAGAACAACTTCAATACCCATCTTTTGAAGATCTGCTAACAGCTCTGGTTGCACTGTTAGGAAATAAACTCTGGCTCTCCTGCTCAAAGCATCCGCAACAACATTGGCCTTCCCAGGATGATACTGCAGGTTGACATCATAATCCACAAGAAGCTCCAGCCACCTTCTTTGACGCATGTTAAGATCCTTCTGGGTGAAAACATACTTCAGACTCTTATGGTCGGTGAAAATCTCCACCCTATCTCCATACAAATAGTGCCTCCACAACTTAAGTGCAAACACTACTGCTGCCAGCTCCAAGTCATGGGTTGGGTAATTCCTCTCATGATCACGAAGTTGCCGTGACGCATAAGCTATTACCTTCCCATGCTGCATCAGAACACATCCTAAACCTCTGCCTGAAGCATCACAATATACTGAGAATCCTCCGGTCCCGTCTGGAAGCGTGAGAATAGAAGCTGTTATCAGACCTCGCTTCAACTGCTCAAAAGAACTCTGACACTCTGCCGTCCAAGCAAACTGTGCATCCTTGCGGGTCAACTGGGTCAATGGCGCTGAAATCTGGGCAAAATCTGAAACAAACCGCCGGTAGTAGCCAGCCAATCCAAGAAAACTGCGAACCTCTGCAACTGTGCTGGGTACTGGCCATAACTCAATAGCCATAATCTTCTGTGGATCCACTTCTACTCCTCCTCGAGTGATGATATAACCCAAGTACGAAATACGATCGAGCCAGAACTCGTATTTACTGAATTTGGCATATAACTGGTGCTCCCTGAGAATCTGAAGAACTATACGGAGATGCTGCTCATGCTCCGCCTCACTCTTGCTGTAGACCAGGATGTCGTCCAAGAACACAATCACAAACTGATCCAAATAAGGCATAAAGATGCGATTCATGAGGTCCATGAATACTGCCGGCGCATTGGTTGCTCCAAAAGGCATAACAAGAAACTCCCAATGCCCATATCTCGATCTAAAAGCTGTCTTCGGGATGTCCTGCTCTCTGACTCTGATCTGATGATAACCTGAGCGCAAATCAATCTTCGAGAATACTGAAGCCCCTTTGAGTTGATCAAACAAGTCATCTATCCTCGGAAGAGGGTATCTGTTCTTGATTGTCACGAAGTTCAAGGTACGATAATCAACACATAACCTGGACGTACCATCCTTCTTTTTCACAAGAAGCATCGGGGCTCCCCAAGGCGATCCACTAGCACGAATGAATCCCTTGGCTCGAAGTTCTTCAATCATCTTGTACAAGATCTCCAATTCTGACGGCGCCATCCTGTAGACTCTCTCTGATACTGGAGCTGTCCCGGGAATCAAGTCTATAGTGAACTCGATCTCCCGCTCTGGCGACATCCCTGGAAGCTCTTCTGGGAAAACATCTGGGAACTCATCCACTATCCTGGGCAACTGCACTGCTGCTACTGCCATCCGCAATATCGGAGGAGAAGGCTCAACTTCACCTCGGGAAAAGGAAAACTCTGGCTCGCCTGGAATGCTAAAAACAACCCTGCCAATGTGGCAGTCTATTCTAGCATACTGGTTCCTCAACCAATCCATCCCTAGGACCACATCATAATTGGCCATCGGGAATTCTATCAATCTAGCGGGGAATTCTCTACCGCTAACTACGATCCGACACGAGGAAAACACTCTATCTACTCCCACAAGTCCGTTACCAGTAAGTATATTGAGCCTTACTGATAATGACTCGGGCTCCAATCCTACCCGTGTCGCGAATCGTGCAGACATAAAAGAATGCGATGCACCAGAATCAAATAAAGCTGAGGCTGGAAATGAGTTGACGAGAATAGTACCTGCCACTACCTCTTCTGGTGCCAATCCTTCCTCTGTGGTCATCACCAAAGCCTGACCGTGCCTTCGGGGTGCTGGTCCCCTCTGCTGAAATCCTCGTTGCCTACTCTGACTCAAGACTTGGGCTTGTGCATGCTGCTGGGGGTTCTGCTGCTGGAACATCTGGGACTGAGGCGGCAAGGGCCTTGGCAATGGGTACTGCTGCTGTTGCTGGACCGGAGCTGGTCCTCTCATCGAAGAGCTAGAAAGGTTGGATGATGATGAGCCACCCCTATTCGGGCAAGATCCAATCCTATGGTCTGCTGCTCCACAAGCTAGGCACAATCCCTGCGCCCTGCGACATTCTGCTACTACATGGCCTGGCTTCCCACAATGAGAACATCCCACTGCGAAAGTCTGCTTCTGCTTCTGCTGCTGAGGGTACGTCAGGGTGGAATGCTGAACCGACGTTACTGAGGCCGCCCGCCTCGGAGCTCCAATAGTCAAAGCCCTGGCTGCTGGGACTGGTGCTGAAGACTGATTCATCTGGCCGTGAGATCTTTTCCGACCTCCGACCCTATCCACAATCCTCTGGGAGGTATACTCATGCCTCCGGGCTGCTCTCAAGACTGCATCAAAAGTCTGATGCTCAAATTGCTCGACTGCTAACAAAATCTCCAGGTGAAGTCCCTGCTGGAACCGCTGGGCTCTATCATACTCGGTTGCCACCAAAGTGGAAGCAAACCGACTGAGTCTGGAAAACTCGGCCGTATATCCATCGACCGTCCTGCCTCCTTGCTTCAGATTGGTGAACCTGGTCTGCAGATCATACCGAGCCACGGCATCAAAATACTTGGTCTGGAATCTCTCTCTGAATACTGCCCAAGGAATGGGTGCTGCTAACCCAACGGCCTGCGCTGCCCACCAGCTGCGGGCAAGATCTAACAACTGTAGGCGCACCACGGCTACCTTCTCGTTCTCTGGAGTCTTGGCTGCTTCTAGAACCACCTCTGTGTCCTGAAGCCATGCATCCGCCGCGATAGCATCTTCACTACCGTCGAAGAATGGAGGGTTCAAGCGCTTGAAGCTGTTGGCCGCGCTGTTACCCTGATGACCTCCTCTGGCCAAAGCATCCGTCACTGCCTGGTGCAAGGCATCTCCACGACGATCTTGAGAAGTTATCAAGGTCCTGACGAGTCCTACTAATGTGCCATCATCAGGTTCGGCAGGCTGAACTGGCTGAACTGGGGGCTCTTCTCCAATAGGCTCGACTCTGGAGGCTACTCCGGAATGCTGGGCTTGATCCTCGGGTTGCTGCTGATCCACGGGAGGTGCTCTGCCTTGCTGGCCGGCAGGTCCAGGAACAATGCCGCTGAAGAAGACGACATAGGGAACAATAAGGAAGGACCAGGACAGATCAACGATACAAGCATACGATCAGGACAAGAATCCAGGGATTCAGAAGATACGAACAGAGATCAAGGACGAATACTGATTGAGACATCTATTCGGTAAACCCTCACATATCTTGATTTACAAGACCTGCATGGGCAACCACTTAAACCATGTCACGCCCCAGAACCAGAATACTGGAAAGCAGGGACAGACATAGCCAGCTACGTATATTGAAATGGATTCCATCTCGCTATACGGTCACGGCTGTCTAGATACATGAGGGTTTATTACAAGCCAACAGTCTCCTATGGTCATGAACAAGCCTATTGTCTCAATCACAAGCAAGTAAATAGATGTTACAAGATGTATGATCATTAAATATACAATAATAAGGCATCCCAAATATTACATATTCAGCTGATCATGAAGCTAGTCGTTACAAAATGTTAGGACTAGCAAGAGTTTAGTCATACATGATCAACCCTAGGATCTGTCAATCATGTTACAGCCCGTAGGCAGACAGTGAGTAAATACAATCGAGCTAAACAGGTGCTCGTCGGCTAAACGCCTCAAAAGAATATTTTTACAATAAAGTGGAAGAGCAAAAATAAACCCACTCGTTGCCCGGGTTACGTCTGGTGTTCACCATCGGGCTGGAAAAGCGGTGGATCCTCTGGAGCTGCTCCAAAATCTGGCCATACAAAACCAGTTGGGTCAGATCCCAGAAAGAGCAAGTGCCACAAAGGAAGCTTCACTTAGGAACTAAAACCAGCAATCAGCACAAGATATAAATAAAAATAAAAACTGGAAATAAAGAAAAATACATCAGGATGATAGACGACGAGATAACCATGGGACTATTCAGAGAACCAGGTTACAACCCGTAAACCAAACAAGGACCAGGGTTGTAACCCTTCGTCTGAACAGAACTTGGAATTCTCACCATTTATCGGTAAGGTAAATACAGGCATTCTGGTCATACAGTAGTCTGGAACAGGATCAGGACAAGACTAGACTGGTTAAACTCCATCCAATCATTCACGGCCAAGCAAGAATTACGGCTTGATACTTTAACTAACTAGGGTTATCACAGGCCTAATTACTAGCAAGATGCAGTGAGATTATTCCACAGCCACAAGCCCTGTAGACCATCCAGGTTACCCAGGACAAAAGATTAGGGTTGAATTCATGTGGATAAATCGTCCAGGAAATACATGTACCCTTAAGTAGCTTGAAGGGTGCAACACATGACAGTGTGCTGAAAATGTGCCCTACTCGACGGCAGGCTACAGATCCCAAGCGCGCCCAGGTAACGGAATTGCCTGTAGCTGGGAAATCTCTTCATGACTAATATGTTAATCTAGTTATTAACCTTAGTCCATTTCAATAGGTACTCCTGACCGTAGTACTCAGGAGCTCCCTCCCTAGATATGATGCAAGACAGGACTGGTTTATTTGTACAAGCACAATCGCCCACGGTGTCCATGTTATTATACAGGTCATGTCATGTCAGGTAGCCGTCGCAACAGCTTATCAGATATATCATGTCAGGTTATCATGTCGAGTATACTTGTCAGGAGTGCGCCACGGCGGGCCACTATCATGTCATGTCAGGTTTTCTTGTCAAGAGTGCACCACTACGGGTCACTATCAGGTCATGTCAGATATCATTTCCAAACATATTAAACAAATCCATGATTATCAAGTTCATGACAAAAGGCGTAAGGATATAAAATGGACGTAAAATATCTAATAAAATATCAATATTCAGGGCTATAGAAGAGTCATGCGGCTAAGTCATATGCGGTCAGGAAAGGGTAGACTCATGCGGCCTAATTAGAAGAGTGCATGCGGCCAGGGTCACTGGATCCCATGCGGCTAAGACAAGGGGGCGCATGCGGTCAGGAAGATAGGAAACTCATGCGGCTGGGGGAATGGGTCTTATGCGGCTAGCTGGCCAATCAGGTACATGCGGCCGGGGGGGAGTGTGCATATACGGCTCGAGAAGAAGCAACCCATGCGGCTGCGGGGGAAGGGAACCATATGCGGCTCAGAAGGGAAGAGTACTCATGCGGCTGCGGGGAGCAACGCCTATGCGGCTGGGAGCAAGTGTGCATATGTGGCTCGCGAGTGTTGAGTTCATGCGGCTCAGGGTGAAGTCCTCATGCGGCTGGGTCAAGCAAGTCTCATGCGGCCAGCGGGAATGGCGCATGCGGCTACAGAGTTCGGAACTTTTGCGGCTGAGAATTGAGCAAGTATGCGGCCAGATGAGTTCGGCCCTCATGCGGCTCAAGTACTTCCAGCCATGCGGCTGAAGAGAACACTTGCCGCATGAATATTCATGCGGTCAAGTCAAGCACTGTTCATCTTCTCCAAAATTTCAGAGAAGAAGAACACCATGAGAGCCAAGTCCTCAAGCTCCATAACTCCATCATCCGGAGCCTAAATCCGAACTTCCATAGGTCAAAATGGGGTAGAACGAGATTCTCTACAACATGGAACCATCAAAACATAGAAATAACAAGATTAAGTAGATCAACACCCAAGAAATCCGAAAATAAAATAAACTTAGATCTACAAGAATCTAGCCATGGAAAGTGAAAATGCCAAGTACTAAAGTGCTTTAGAATGTAGTAAGAAAGAGAATGAAGTAATAAAATTGGAGTTCCTCCATGAAGCAAGTTGCACTTGCCTAAGCTCTCTCTCTCTCTCACTCTTCTGGTAGGTAAGAAGTAAATGAGGAAGAAGAAGATGAGATTAATGAAGAGAGAGAAAAGAATGGGCTAATAAATACAAATGGTGGTGGTAGGTAGGGGGTTCATCCAAGGGTTCATCATGAACCCAAGCAAAACCAAGCCAGGCCGAACCAACCAACCCGAACCAGGAATAGACCAAGCCAAGAAGGAAATGCCAAGTCAGGAAATCATGCAATACAAGAATAAATACGTACACGTATTCCAGAAATACGTAATACGAACCACAGGCATTACAATATTGAACCATGACAAAGGATAATGACGTTCCATGATAGGAATATGGATTGCAACCCCATCCAAAGAAAAATCCCAGCTCTCGGAAATCTCTAAAACTCGAGGATTCTTGATGATTAAAGCATCTCCGAAAAGGAACGAAGGCTTCAGGTATTTTCCATCCAGCTTTCCAGTATTCATCATGGAACGAAGGTAATGGAGGGTCTGATTCTCGATGGCCTACAATCTCTCCGAAGGCTCATCAGCAGGGAATTGATTCAACACATTCTTAATTAAGTCGTCAAGACGCACACCCAGGGCGAATTGATTTGAACCCACTATAAGTTCCCCCGCAGGATTTACTGGCAGATTCACTGAAGAAAAAAACAAAAGAAACAAGTCAAAAAGATAGCTGAAACACAAAACTACAATAAGCTTATGCGGATCAATTTGAAAAAGCCCATGCGGTTCAGTTCGAATAAGCTTATACGGTTCCGCTCGAAAGGAACTTATGCTGCTCAGTACGGATGAGCTTATGCGGTTCGAAAGGAGCATATGCGGATATGGTCCGATTCGAATAAGTTTATATATAATTCAGCTCGAAAAAGCTTATGCGGTCCAGCGAGGATGAGCTTATGCGGTCCAATTCAAATAAGCTTATGCGGCTCAGTTTGGAAGAGCTCATGCGGCCCAGATGGGCTTATGCGGGCCTGATGATGAAGTAGTTATGCAAACAACTTTCATACGGCTTAGGCCTAGGTCATATCTCATGCGATCCGAATATGAGTCAGACACACAGCATACTTGGGAATATAGGCTCGCACATAAAATATGCGGCATAGCCATGGCAGTTCATATTGATGGTCCTACCAGCAATAGGCTGGTGAACGTCGGAGTGAAAAACAGGCACGCCAGCCGTCGGAGGAGCCGCCACGTTCACCGCCGCAGTCGATGAAGACGCGGCCTTCTTGCCCTTCGCCGTCGCAGAAGATGACGCGGCTTTCTTGCCCGTGGCAGCAGTGGTCTTCTTGGGAGCCATTGCCGATCGCTGATAGGAGAAGACGAAGAAGAAGTCTACAACGAAGAGTTCGAGCAAAAGAGAGAGGGTAAAGAAACCCTCAAAGAATAAACTTACTCCTACTTATAGGCGACGGAGGCTCGAAAAACAAAACAAATGCCTCGATCTATGCGCCGCCAAAAAGAATAAACCGCTTCGGTCAAAACAAAACTGACCCTTGGGATCCTCCCCTAAGAGGCGGCGAATCAAGGGCATTTAATGCAGAAGATTTGCACACGTGGCTAAGACACGTGACAAAGAGCTTATGCGGTCTCACAGCTCATACGGCCAGATAAATCTATGCGGTTGTACCATCTATGTGGTCAACAAAGGCCATGCTTCTTATTCAAAGTATTTTAATTTTGTAAATTGAAAACTTTGAAGGGAATCTTGTAGAAGCATGGAAAATATCAGAACGATGATCTATGCGGCTCAGAACAGGAGAACCCCATACGGCTCATATAGGAGCAGTCCCATGTGGTTCAGAGAGACTCTTAGTCTCATGCGGCTCGAACAGGAGAGTCCATACGGCTTGTATAGGGACAGTCATGCGGTTCAAAGAGTCCACCAGCCGCATGTGGTTCAAAAGTACATGCGGCTCATGAAGATATACAGTTCAATGCCACGTGTACCTACGAAGACCCCTTCACACAACTGGCCATCGAGCAGTCTGCCTATTTAATGCTCTGTCCTGATTTGACAGCTGACGGCTCTGACATAAAGTATCATAATGGCCCTGCCATAATGATAGACTCTTGGGAAATAGGAGAAAATCTCTGACGCGATTCGAGATTGACACGTGGCTACTCCCATGCGGCTCCAGTGAAGAACAGCTTCATGCGGCTGGCAAGGATCGTTTCCTGCGGCTCACCAAAAAGCCATCCCATACGGCTCGCAGTTACTACCCTTATGCGGTTCACCAAGGAACCATCTCATACGGCTCGCAAATACTATACCTATGCAGTTCGTCGAGACGCTGTCTCATGCGGTTCATGGATGTCATGCGGCTTTGGCAGAGTCCATCATCAAGACACGCGGCAGAGATTCGATAACAACTGGTAGCAAAGATGATTATGAGATACAAAGATTTACCAGATCCCAATGACCATATCCTCATAATTAATGGGATCAGGTCATATCATTCCTAATCAAACCAATGGGACACGTGGTGGGAGATCCAAGCTACACAATCAATCATGAAGATTTAAAGCAATCAGCATTAATTATTCGAAAGATTCAGTGCTACCCCCATTTATGGCCCAGATCCTTCACGCCTAGAACGAATGGTCTAGATTGATTAAGCATCAGGCCACCGCCACTTTGAGAATGGGTAATCAGCCAAACCCTAATGATGCCACCCCACTATTATAAATAGCAGGATGTCATTCCCTTGCAATAAATATACGGTCAGAGAGGAGATATACAGAGAGACCCCCCCCAATAATCAGAGAGAAAATACACAGAGAGAGAGAAGCCAGAGGAGTAATAGAGGGAGAGCAAGAAGAGCATTTCTTCATCAACGCCAACCATCTCTTCACAGGAGCCAAGGCTGCATACTGATCGTCCAAGAAGTAAGGCAGGGCTACCGTCGCCTTCCCGAGCCTCTATCATCATCCTCCAAAATCTAAAATAAACAATTGTACTTAGACTGCTGTACCTAGGTTTTCGTCCCTAGGCTTTCTTTGTACAAGCGAGTTTGTATTGTGAGTCTAAAGTTCAGTCCTCCCATAAAACTATTCTATACTTTTACAATCAATAGCAAACAGCAGGTACCATTCTCATTAACTCCTTTCCAACATCAGTATTATTTGACAGGTGCATCACACTTATTTATGTCTGTACGGTTCGCGACACGGTTAGGACTGGAGCCCGAGTCATTATCAGTAAGGCTTAATATTCTTACTGGTAGTGGTCTTGTGGGAGTAGATAAAGTCTATTCCTCGTATCGAATCGTAGTTAGCGGTAGAGAGTTTCCTACTAGATTGATAGAATTTTTGATGGCCGATTATGATATGGTCCTAGGAATGGATTGGTTGAAGGATTAATATGCTAGAATAGACTGCCATGCTGGCAGGATTATTTTTGGTATCCCTGACAAAGAGGAATTTTTATTTTCAAGAGGCGAAGTAGAACCTTCTCCACCAGTCTTAAGGATGGCAGTAGCAGTTCAGTTTTCCAGAGTAGTAGCAGAGTTTCCTGACGTATTCCCTGAGGAGCTTCTAGGTATGCCCCCATAGAGAGAGATAGAATTCACCATTGATTTGATTCCAGGGATGGAACCAGTATCAGATAGAGTCTACAGAATGGCACTATCAGAGTTGGAGATCCTGTATAAGATGATTGAAGAACTTAGGACCAAAGGATTCATCCGTGCTAGTGGATCACTTTGGAGAGTCCCGATGCTTTCTGTGAATAAGAATGATGGTACGTCAAGATTATGTGTTGATTATCGTACCTTAAATTCTGTAACAATCAAGAACGGATATCCCTTGCCTAGGATAGATGACTTGTTCGATCAATTCAGTGGAGCGGCAGTATTCTCGAAGATTGACTTGCGGTCAGGGTACCATCAGATCAGAGTCAGAGAGCAAGACATCCTGAAGACAACATTTAGATCGAGGTATGGACATTGGGAGTTTCTCGTTATGCCATTCAGAGCGACCAATGTGCCAGCGGTATTCATGGATCTCATGAATCGCATTTTTATACCCTATTTGGATCAGTTTGTGATAGTGTTTATAGACGATATCTTAGTCTATAGCAGGAATAAAGAAGAGCATAAGCAACATCTCCGAGTAGTTCTTCAGATTCTCAGAGAGCATCAGTTGTACGCGAAGTTCAACAAGTACAAATTTTTGCTTGATCGTATTTCATACTTAGGTCACATCATCACCAGAGGTGCAGTAGAAGTGGACCCCCAGAAGATAGTAGCCATAGAGACATGGCCAGTACCTAACATCATCGCAGTAGTTCACAGTTTCCTAGGATTTATCGACTATTACCGATAATTTGTGTCAAATTTTACTCGAATTTCAGCACCATTGACGCAGTTAACCCACAAGAATATGCAGTTTGCCTGGACAGTAGAGTGTCAGAGTTCATTCAAGAAGTTAAAGCAAAGATTGATAATGACACCCATTCTCACACTTCCGGATGGGACTGGAGGATTTTTATTTTATTATGATGCTTCAGGCAGAGGATTAGGATGCGTCTTAATGCAGCATGACAAGGTAGTAACTTATGCATCACATCATCTTCATGATCACGAGAAGAATTATTCAACACATGACTTGGAGTTAGCTACGATAGGTTTTGCCCTCAAGCTTTGGAGACATTATTTGTATAGAGATAGGGTGAAAATTTTACCGACCATAAGAGTCTTAAGTATGTGTTTACCCAGAAGCATCTTAACATGCATCAGAGAAGATGTCTAGAGCTATTGGTGGATTATGACATCAACCTGTAGTATCATCCTGGGAAGGCCAACGTAGTTGCAGATGCATTGAGCCGAAGAGCAGGAGCTTATTTTCTAACAGTACAACCCAATTTATTAGCAGATCTTCAGAAGATAGGAATAGAGGTAGTTCTTCCTACCAATGTGGCCTTGATGGCCAGCATATAAGTTCAGTCCAGTATAGTTGAGAGGATCAAGACAGCCTAGTCCATGGATTCTAAGTTTCAGCGGCTTAAGGTAGAATATGAAGCAGGAAGGAGAGCAGAGTTATGTATTCACGAAAATAGTACTCTTCGGCATGGAAGGCGTCCTTGTGTACCCAACGGTGATATCAGGCAGAAGATCATAGTAGAGGCTCACAGTTTGCAGTATTCAATTCATTCATGTGGTACGAAGATGTATCGTGATATCCGTCAACATTTCTGGTGGAACGGCATAAAGAGGGAGATAGTCCGGTTTGCCTTTCGTTGTTTAGTTTGCTAACAAGTTAAAGCTGAATATCAGAGACTAGCCGGACTTCTTAAACCTTTACCGATCCCAGAATAGAAATGGGAGCACATTACCATGGATTTTATAGCTGGATTACCTAAATCTCCAGCTGAAAGAGATGCTATCTGGGTTATAGTTGACCGACTCACGAAGGTAGCTCATTTTCTTCCTTTCAGAATTGGTCAGTCGATAGATCAGCTTGCAGAGATGTATCTCAGACGGATAGTCAGATTGTATAGAATTCCAGTCAGTATCGTATCGGATAGAGATTCAAGATTTATATCGTACTTTTGGCGGAGTCTTCAAGAGAGTTTGGGGACTCGTCTCAAGTTTAGTTCAGCTTATCATCCACAGACAGATGGTCAGTCGGAGCGCATGATTCAAACTCTTGAAGATATGTTACGATCATGTACACTTGACTTCGGTGGTTCGTAGGAAGATCACCTATACCTAGTCGAGTTTTCTTAAAATAATAGTTTCCAGGCCAGTATCCAGATGGCACCATTCGAGGCACTATATGGCAGAAAGTGCAGATCACCTTTAGCCTGGGACGATGTAGGCGAGAGGCAGATGCTTGGTCCAGAAATGGTTACTCGGACAATCGAGGTAGTCAGACAAGTTAGAGATCATATTCGAGTTACACAAGATCGCCAGCATCATTGGGCCGATTCTCATCGACATCATCTTGAGTTTTCTATCGACGACCACGTATTCCTTAGGATCTTGCCTACCTGTGGCGTTATTCGATTTGGCGTACGGGGAAAACTTAGTCCTAGGTATATAGGGCCGTTGATATTTTCAAACGAGTAGGCGATGTGTCACATCGTCTCGCTCTTCCACCGTCGTTACGTGAGGTACATGACGTATTCCATGTATCCCAATTGTGACGGTACATCCTGGATCTGAGCCATATTCTTGATCATTCAAAATTGGTTGTTGGTACCAACCTTTCGTATGAGAAAAGGCCCGTATCCATATTGGACCGAAGAGTGAAGGTACTCAAGAACAATACTATTTGTTTAGTCCGTGTTGCTTGGGGTCATCACTCTTTGGGTGAGTCAACCTGGGAACGTGAGGATGATATCCGATCACAATACTCCAACCTGTTTGACTCATAAGGTATAATATCTTCATTATGCCTTATGCTTTTACTTCCTTGCTTGCATGAATGATTGTTTGATTGACTGCTAGCCATAGATTGACAGTACTAGTATAGTTTGTCCCGATACCTCTAGCCTCTTGATTAAATTCTGAGGACAGAATTCTTTTAAGGTGGGTAGAGTTGTCACTCCCATTTTTCGTTATACGTATTTTAGGATACGTATACAGATTTCTGACAATTGTCAGGTGGCCCGTGTTTTGACTTATCTTGCTTAGATTAGTCTTGGTCTAATCTTGACTTGATTTGGTTCAACTTGGTTCAATATGACTTGGCTTGGTCTTGGCACATTTGACTTGGTCTTGGTTTATCTTAGATTATCTTGGTTTAATTATCCTGGATTTATTTTGGTTCGACTTGTCTTCGCTTGGCTTGGTTTATTTTGGTTTGGTTCATCATGAGAAGAGTTGACATATATAAGTCAACTCCTATCTCTCTCTCTCCTCTATTATTTCTCTTTAATTCTCCATCTTCTTCACCATTACTCCTCTCACCCACCAAAGAAATCCTAGGCATGTGCAACTGGCTTCATGATGGATCTCAAGTTTTCTTGTTTCATTCTTTCCTCCACTTGATTCTAAGCCTCATCAGAACTTGACATTTTCGGTTCTGATGGATGGATTTTTGTAGATCTAAGTTTTAATCTTTTTTTTATGGTTTTGATCAATTAAAGCTTGGTATTTCCTAAAACTAGTTATCCAGGTTGTAGAAAATCTTGTTCTATGCAGTTTAGACCCTTGGAAGTCTCAATTCAGACTTGTTTTGAGAAAGTTATGGCATTTTGAAGTTTTCGGGTTCCATATGTTCTTCCTTGCTGTTTGGAGAAGAAGAACAGTGCCCGACGCAACCTGACCCAGCGCGCGCTCTTTAGCGCGGCGCAACCTGACCCAGCGCTCATTCTTTAGCATGGCGCAACCCAACCTGGCGCAACCTGACTCAGACGTAACCTGAGTCAGGTACAACCTGACCTGGCGCACCCGAGTCAGACGCGACCCGACCTCGTGCAGCTCAGTCTGTCTTAACCTAGCCCAATGCCCTTGGGCCCTGGCACAACCTGACCTGACGTACCCCAGCCTGGCGCAACCAAACTTAGGCGCCCCCTGTCCCCCTTGGCACCACCTGTCATTTTCCTGGCGCTACTTGACCAGCGCCACTTGTTGCCATGATACTTCTTGCCCCTTGCCCCCATGCATGTTCTCCTAGTTCTAGTTGTATTTGCCGGTGATCTTGCATGTGACTTGTACTTGACCTATCTTGTGACGACCCGACTCGATAACTTGTAGAGCATAACATGACTTGCCAGTATTAATCACGACATGAATACGGCATGATAACCCCTTCGGTGGCCCGTCGAAGGGCACTCTTGACAAGAACTCTTGACATGATAATGACAAGACATGTACAATCTTGATAGTAGTCCGTCGAGGTGCACTCGTGACAAGTAATCTTGACAAGTAACAAGTAACTTGACATGGCATGATAATCTTAAAAGACTGTTACGACAGCTACCCTGACTTGCTAAGTAACACTTGTCCTGACATCGTGGTTTATTTTTCTGATTGTGATTGTATAAGCTACATGTCTCGTCTTGTATCATGTCTAGGATATGGATTCCTGGTTACCACGGTCAGGATTTCATAATGAATATGACTAGGTTAATGACTAGATTGATCAAGTAGTTCATATAGAGAGATTTTCCCGGTTACAGGCGATCCCGTTATCCCAGCCACACCTGAGTGGACTTGTAGCCTGCCGATGAGTAGGGAACATTTCCAGTCCACTGTCATGTGGGGCACTTTTTGAAATCATAAGTACTAAAGCACACTGCCATGTGTTGCACTCCAAGTCATCTAATAATTCTCTAACTCTTGGTAACTCTACGCAACCTTGCTTGGATAACCTGGATAGCTGCAGGGCTTGTGACTCGAGAATATCTCAAATGCATCTTGTTAGTAACTAGGCCTGTGATAACCCTAGCTTGCCAATGATAGCAAGCCATAAGACTTGATTGGCCGTGCATGAATGCTTGTCTTGTGGTTAACAAGGAAATTATATTTCGTCTCTTATTTTTATAATACAAGTTATTATTTTATTCTAACCGTCTTCTTGTTACTTAATCATGCTCACTATCTATATCTCATGTTTATTAACCTGCTGGTTTTAGTTCCTTAATGAAGCCTCCCTTGTGGAACATGCTCGTCTGGGTTCCAACACAGCTGGTTTTGTATGGCCAGATTTCGGAGTAGCACCTGAGGATCTACCTGTCTGCCAGCTAGATGGTGAACACCGGACGTAATCCTGGCAACGAGTGGGTTTCTTATTTTGCTCTTCCACTATATTATAAAATTATTCTTTTGAGGCGTTTTGCCGCCGAGCAAGTGTTAGCTCGTGTTGAAACTTATATTCTGTCTGCCTAAGGGTTGTAATATGATTGACAAATTCTAGGGTTGATCATGTATGACTTTAACTCTTGCTAGTCTGCGTATTTTGTTTGACTAGCTTCATGATCATCTGAATATGTAATGTTTGGGACGCCTTACCTTGTATGTCTGATGATCTAATATCTTGTAATATTTACTTGCTTGCTTGAGATTGAGACACTGGGCTTGTTCTTGACCATAAGAGACTGATGGATTGTAGATAAACCCCCATGCATCTTGACAGTTGTGACCGTATTACGAGGTGGGTTTCACTTTAAGGTACGTAGCTGGCTGTGTTTGTCTCCCGCTCTCCAGTATTCTGGTTCTGGGGCGTGACGGCAGTTGGTCTCGTACTCCGAATATCAATGTCACGGTCGGGGACACCAAATGATCTAAATAGAAAGTGGGTGTTCATGGGGCAATGATTTATCCTCTTTGTGGGAACAATTTACCTTAATCAATCAGTAATCCCACAAATCCTAAAATTAAGAAGGCTTACAATCTATTCATTCCAGAAATATAAACCCCCTAAAAATTTCTGCGGTTATTTTTTTATTTTGATAATTATTTTATGTTGGTATTCGTACGTTTAGCGCGAATCCGTATATACGAAGTATTTAAAAAAAATTACAAAAGTTTTAATTACAAATATTTTTATAGGAAATAACTATTGTGGATCAATATCGTAGCAGGTAAATATTTTTATATGCCATAGATTCTTCAAACTTGATTTTATTTTACTACTACGTAAGCAGTATTTTTACTTGCTATACAAGTATTTATGATAAGTTAAAAAATAATATTTTTGTAAATAATATGTTCTATTTGCAAGCGAGGTACATGAAGTTAAATTCATGTATATTTTGATTTTTAAAAACTAATTGTAATTTATTTTATTTGTTTGCAAAGATATCTTTCAACTATTTAATTATTTATTATCATGAATTTTGAAATTAATTATTATTGTATTTTTACTATTTATAAAAAGATAATTGAAAATTTGTTAGATTTAATTATTTAATTATCATGATAATTTAAATTGAAAAATTAATTTTTCTAATTTTGATTTAAATATTTAAAATAAAGATAAAGAATATCTAGTTTTTTTATGGATTGGTTGAATTGGTTTTAAAAACGGTTAAATTAATTGTGAAATATCTAGCGGGGTTTAAACAATCATAATTCTTATCTAACCAAAATTTTCATCCTATTTATATGTTAGCTTGCCATTATTTTCTCCACACAAATTTTTCATCAAATTTTCTCCACCTACAAATCGTGTCATTGCACACCAAGCCGTATACATTCACTTCTTCTATTTCCACCAAAATTGACTAATGTTCTTATTAAAGAAATTCTCTTTTCCCTTCCATCTATTTTTTCTTATCACAAATTCTTACTATCTTTTTACCGATCAACCAAGTCCGTCTATCCTAGTAGTCCTTAAGTTTTGAGGACAAATTTTTCTAAGGTGGGCAGATTTGTAACTCCACTTTTCAAAATTTTTTAAAAAAGTATTTCTATATATTTTAAATATTATGTTTAAAAGTAATTTTCATCAAAATTTGGTAAAAGATATTTTGTGATTATTTTTGTTATCAAAAACTAGTTTTAAATTAATGGTTTGAAAATTATTCTCGAATTTTGTTATATGAAATATAAAATATGTTGTTATTATTTTTCGTCTTCTAAAAATTTGTTTTAAAAAAATTTGAACGATAAAAGGTTTTTATCCATTTATCTTTAAATAAAGATTTGGATTTATAAAAGTAAGTTTTATAATATTTAATGACATCGAGTATTATTTTGGTATGATAATCATTTATTTGATTATATTTCAATTTATTTAAATTACCTTGATGGTTATCAACTTTACTTTAAATTATGTTGATAATTTAAATATTGTTTAAAATACTTACGATGACTAATTGTGGCATTACGACTTGTCTAATCTAGATTTGAAATGTTATTTGATTTAAAGATTTATCTGTTATATGATTTAAATTGTTTTGGTAAATATTAAATATTATTTTAAGTTATTATGTTGAGTTTGATTTGGATTTGGATTCATATGATTTGAATTATTTGATAATATAGAATAATACTTAAAATTATTATGGTGATCATTTAGAGGATTGAAACCAAATTGATTTGTTTTTAAATAATTTATTTGATTTAAATTTGTGGAAAGATTTATCCATTAGAAATTCTTATCCAATTGGAATCATATCTAGCATTAATTAGATCGTTTCTTGTTTAAACCAATCATATTCCTATCCAAATTAGTTGGTAATCCATTGCGGATACGGAGCTAGAGAAAATGGCCGCTGAACTTTCCCAGCACGAACAGAAACGATAGGCTCTGGCTCACAGGATTACCGAGGTTGAAGAGGAGATTGAAGAGGTGAACGATGCTGAAGAAGTTCAAGTCTGCCGTCAAACCACCTTAGAGGAACAGTGTAAAACCCTCCGGGAACAGATTTGGCAGTTGGAAGAGGCGCTGGCCTTTGCCAATAGTGAGCTGGAGAAGTCAAAAGACCAGCAGAGGCTCCTTTGCCAGCGATCCGAGACTTTAGCTCGGGAGAAGGTAAGTATCGGTGTTTTTTAGGCAGAGTTATACATTACACACCAAAACATATCCCAGCTCGAGGATGAGGCCTCCGGATGACAAGAGACAGAGCGTCGAGCCAAAGAGTTGGTTGGGCCCAAGACCGCATTTTTGAGAAGCCGACTTGACGAATTTATGTGCCAGTCATCTTAGATCGCAATATTGATATTTTTTGTCCTTTTGTTCCTCTCTTTTGGGAGGCCTTTTGTAGTGAAAGAAGAACTTTTCCTTTTCATGAATGAAAATCTTAGTTTTGCTTCTTTGCTTGTCTGTTTACTATGAACTTTTTTATAGCAGTGAGAATTCCCTCAGAGACAGTCTTAACATGATAGGATGGAGGTAACTCCGCTGGGGATAGGTTGTTTACTCAGAGGTGATATGGTCATGGTAAACACAAAATTTTTGTAGTAGAATTTTTCTTACTCAGAGATTATGTGGACATGGTAAGAATAAATTCTCCGTATGTACATAACGACTCAGAGGTAGTATGGAAATAAAATGTTCTATAGATGATTATGACAACAATGGGTTTTTTTTTGGAAGACACGTCTACTCAGAGGTAATATGGACATGGTAGGCATGAACTTCGTTGGGGTATAGAAAAATAACTCAGAGGTAATATGGACATAAAATATTTTCTACAGGGGAAATAAGGAAATGATAAATTTGTTAATAGAAAACAGCTACGGGGGATGTGGAAATATATGTCAATTTAGAACTTAGACATAGTACTTCTTCAGAAATTTGCCATTAATTGGCATCATTAGCAAATCGTTGTTAGGTTTGGCAAGTCGGTAAGAACCATTGGAGTAGACCGTCTTTATGACGAACGGTCATTCCCACTTGGGCTCGAACTTCCCAGCTGTCTTGTAGGTCATCACCATCTGTCTCTGAACTGATAAAACGAGGTCACCCACTTGGAATGTTTTTCCTAGACCTTTTTTGTTGACAGCTCCAAAAATTCGAGCTTGATAGAGTTCGATACATTGTTGAGCCAGCAGGCGCCTCTCGTCCAACGCTTCCAACTCTTGTAATCGACGATGTTGATTGTCTTCATCTGTCAGTTGGTTGGTGATAGCTACCCATAGAGACAGAATCTGGATCTCTAGAGGGAGTATCGTCTCACTCCCGTAGACAAAAGAGAATGGAGTATTGTCCGTGGGTGTCCAAACGGTGGTGCGGTAAGCCCATAGACATTCACCGGGTTTCTCCTTCCAGTCGCACTTATTGGAAGATATGACTTTCTTGACCAGCTTGATAACCGTCTTATTTAATGCTTCAGCTAGCCCATTCGCTGTAGGATTGTAGGCCATTGACGCTACATTCTGTATCTAATTCCTATCACAGAACCGATAGAATGCATGGCTCACAAACTGAGGGCCATTATCATGGATAATCCTTCTTGGAACTCTAAAACGGTAGATGACGTGATGCTTAACAAAATTTATCGTATTCGAGGTTTTCACCTCAGCCAGTGGTACTACTTTTACCCACTTAGAAAAGTAGTCGGTGATGGCGAGAATGAACCGATGTCCTTTAGAGGACGGAGGGCTGATCGGTCCGATGATACCCATTCCCCATGCTTCAAATGGTCAGGCGGCCACAGTGGGGTGTAGGAGCTCAGAAGGTTGATGGATAAAGTCAGCATAAAACTGACTGGTACTTCTTAGCATAATCGACGATGTCCGCCATCATGGTAGGCCAGTAGTAGGCATACGACGTAGTCGGTCCTGTAACTTAGTACCAGGCTTGTGGGCTCTGCAGGTACCATCGTGTGCCTCCCAGAGTGCTTTTTTTGCTTCATTATTGGACAAACATAGAAAGAGAAGCTCGTCGTATGAACGATGATACAGTATTTTGGTAGCTGTGTCATAGAAGAACCGGAGCGAGCGCCTCTTGATAGAAGTAGCTTCCTTCGGGTCTTCAGATAGGATCACATTGATCACATAGTCTATGAACGGAAATCGCTAATCCCAAATGTTAATGTTGGTGTCCTCCTGTACAGAGTTGCTCAGACATGCATGTAGGTCGTTCTTTGGGTTGACCAACTCCCGACCCATCACCGTGACAGAGTACTTGGTTCCGACATGAGTTGCTAGAGAAGCGGCGAGACCAGCGACGACATCAGTCTCTATGTTTTATAGTCGAGGTACATGTTCTATAAAGAACACCATGAAGTTAGAAATGATATCGATTGCTGCCTGATGGTAAGGGATCATATCATCATGTCGAACCTCATATTATCCTCTAACCTGATTGATAATCAGTTTCGAGTCGCAGTAGGCTTCGACGTGGTCGACCCCCAACTCTTTAGCAAGCTGGAGCCCAATGATGAGAGCAGTGCACTCAGCAACATTATTGGTGCATGACTCCATGAGAGAATATGCACGGTGGATGACAAGACCGTCAGGAGTGACGAGGACTACTCCAACCCGTGCAATAATTTTGCCTTTGGGTCCTGTTCTCGAAGCACTATTAAAGAACATTACCTGACAGGATTGTCTAAGACTGTATTAGACTCCAGGACCTCGTCAGGGATACTGTCGTAGAATTTTGACATCTCCGGTACAGGATGGGCCGCCAAGAATTCGGTCAATGCTTGACCTTTAACCTCCTTTTATGGGATGAACACCATGTCATAAGGCATCAAGAGGATTGCCCATGTGGCTAGCCACGAGTTTAGTGCCCCTGGCTTAGTCATAAGAACTCTGAGGGGCTTGACTCTGGAAATAACGTGAATTGTTTGCCTAGCCCCATCATGGCGTGTCTTCTGAATGGCGAAGACTAGAATGAGACACTCTTTCTCAACAGGATTATACCGATGTTCGGCACCAATGATGGTCCTGCTAAGATAGTAGATTGCCTGTTCGTGGCCATCATTGTTCCTCTGGACGTGCAAAGCACCGAGAGAATGGTATATGGCTCGGACATATAGTAGAAAGGGCCTTCCCATGATTGGTGCTACCATGATTGGAGGACTGGTGAGATATTTTTTGATGTCGTCAAACATGCGCTGGCATTCTTCAGTCTATACATAAGAAACGCCTTTCTTCATTAGCTTAGTAAATGGTTGACATCGTCCAGAGAGATTTGCTATGAATCTTCTAATATATGCCAAGCACCCTTGCAGGCCTCAAAGTTCTCATAGATATTTCGGGAGAGCCATGTCAAGAATGGCCTTAGTCTTTTCAGGGTCAATGTGAATAACCTTGGCCGTGACGATGAAGCCCAAGAACTTTTCCTTGGAAACTCCCAGGAAAGGCTTAGTTGGGTTCAATTTTAGTCGAAGTGTCCTCATTAAGTCGAACACCGTCCTCAAGTCATCTAGATGGTTGGAGTTCCTTCAGCTTTTAACGGTAATGTCATCAACATAACATTCCACCCTTTTTGGTGATGTTTACAGAATATGGTACTCATAGCCCGCTAGTATATTGCTCCCACATTCTTCAATCCGAAAGGCATCACTATATAACAGTAGATTCCCTTTGGAGTCCGGAATGAAGTGTATTTTTCATCTTCAGGGAACATCTTGATCTGGTTGTAGCCTGAGAACCCGTCCATGAAGGACATATGCTCGAAACCACAAGTATTGTCATCGATCATCACGTCGGAAATCGGGAGGGAAAACTCGTCTTTTGGACAGGCCAAGTTGAGATCCCTGAAGCCCCCTAATGAAACTTTCTATTAATGAAATACGAAATTTTATTCTGAGGGATTACATCATCTAAAGAGTGCACCTCAACATTGGCTCATATGTAGTCCCCTAACTCCTTATCAGTGAGAACCGGGGATGCTATGGGAGAAGGTAGAGGAGGTCTCTGCTTCAATTTGACTACCTAGGGAGCTGGAGTCGTAGATTCCTGCAACTTCAAGGCTGCTTTTGGGTCCCTTCTAGGGAGCTTTATTTGAATAGGCTTCTTGCTAGCAGTTGACATCGTCGGGGATGAGCGAGCAGGAACCTTTCCTTGGAGCTTGATGACAAGAGGTGCTGGTGTCTGGGGACTTTAGTCGAACCTTCAAAGGTTCTTCAGCAATAACTGCGCTCTCTGATGGAGTTTCTGCCTCGTCGTTGGCATCATTATCATCATCATCCCACGGGTCTAATTTATACAGATCAGCATCAGTACAGTATGCTTCGAGTCCTCAAAATGGATCGATGTTAGCGAACTCAACCTTGATAGTCCCGTCGCTGGCTACATACTTCATGAATTGATGGAGGGTAGAAGGCACGACCATGTACTCATGAATCTATGGTCGATCCAACAACATGTTGTAGTTTATGTCTATATCAATGACATAACAAGTCGCATCCATCTGAAGATCGCCTATCTGGCACTTCATACGGATCTTACCCAAGGGCTCACTCTTTCCATCATTAAAACCGCTTATTGTAGTGTTTGACGCGGTCAGTAAATGCATCAGAATACCCAAGGTTTGGAGTAAACTTCGAGGAATTATGCTAAGGGAGGAGCCATGGTCAATGTGGATGCGATCGACCTTAATAGCACCAATATACCTTGTATAGGACAGGGGCCTATTGTGCTGGTTGTTCTTCAGCAACATATCCTGCTGATTGAAGGTGATGTTAGGAATCACTTCGACCATACTATGGTAATGTGGGAACGCGACAGGATCCTCCTTGGGCGGTTACACCTGGGTGAGGAAGGAATCAGCGTTCTACAAAGCTTCGCTTAGGGCGTTCCGAGTCTCTTTGGAGAGACGGAGGAGTTCAAAGAGAAATAGCCGGGTCAGAGTATTGGCAAGTTGTGCCAATATATCAAAGTTGTAGTGCTTGATCGGCCCTATTGCTGAGACTTTCCTTAGGGGTTTGTCAAAAAGAACCTCCTTCAGCTTCTGGTTATCTGTTGCAGGGATTTGAGATGGGCCTGCATCCGATATATCAAGTGCAGCGGCAGTAGCCGGTAGAGGTACCTCTTCTTCCAAAACCTGGTTATCCTCTCGCTGGTGAGCCGAGCGAGTAGTAACATGAGCATCGTCAGTCGAGGTAGAAACCATACGACATGACTTAGTTTTCTTCCCCTTAACAGAGTGTTCAGTAGGTAGCATCATATTTGGGACAAGATCAGGGGAAAGAATTTGGGTTCGACAACGGACAAATATTCAAAAGTCTGGATGAGTAAAAGCAAGTAAAAATAGGCTCAACAGAGTTTCGAAGTAAGATTCTTGGGGGTCATCCCTGGAATCTATCAAGAGATCTTAATATGTGATTGAGTACCAAATCTTATAAAATATTATCCTAAGGCAGGCTCACAGTAGTACGGCTAGGCCTAAGTACTACCATGATATCGCACTAGTTACGAAGACTGACCTGCATGGGCTACCATAAAAATGTATCACGACCTGCAACGGGATATTCGGGCACGAGTACGTGGACCACGCCCAGCTGACGTAGCAGTTTCGGCGGTAGACCGCTGTCAAGTACCCAACAAAAAATATCTAAACAGTTCTATGATCCACTAAAACATCATGTACTCAAATCACATACAACTAAGAAAGAAATAAAAGAAAGACAACAATGGAATATAATAAATAATCATACATATCAAGAAATGTATCGGGGACATAACCGACGAACAAGACATAAATCTAGAAAAGAATATGGCCTAGAGCTCTCAAGAGGTCAACTCACTATCAAAGAGAACGTCGAAATATGTCATCATGTAGTCCAGAATGTGGGGCATAATATTACCTAAAAATAGTTATCTAGTCAGGACTGGAACGAGCACATCACTAACAACAGTTCCCAGTAAATGATAAAGACTATGTAATAGTAAATAGAGAGAATATAGGAGAAAAGTAAAGTGTACATAAAAGTAGCATGGCATGGTAAAACTGTAAACAAGAGCAAAAAAGAATAAAGCAGGTTATCTCATGTACAAGGGTAAGAATCTACACTAACTACGTGAGTAAGTTCTAGCTTCGACATGTGGCTGGCTTGGGAACTTGCACAAGGTTTACTGGCCTGGTTAATCATACGTGAGGTGTATGATTAACACTCATAAGGATCTACACATGCAAAAGGAGGGTATTGGCCACATATCTACACTACTACTCCCCTGCCCCCGATTGATACAATGGATCCAACCATAACACATTATGACACGAATTCTCTGAGGAGGCCGTGAGCCTTCGCAGGAATCGTATCTATACAATGCACAAGAAATAAGGATAAGACTTGCACAAGATATACCAAGAAATACATCTCATGACGGGATCCAGACAAATACCAATCCGTGTGACCAACGTGTCTAGAAATCAAGGATATCCATACTAAATACATGAAACATAGAAAATAACATAAACAAAAAATTATCAGAGAATGTACTCGCCTCAATTTAGTTGTTGTCGACGTACACGACACGAACGTGTTGACTCGAAATAGGTACCAATGCTATGCTCCACAATATAGTCCCAAGAATGACACGGGCGGTTCCATTGAGTCCAGAATAGTCCAAATAGTCCAGGTTGGTATGTAGAAGTCCATGTTCAGAGTTGGTACGAATATCGATATATGAGGGAGGTCCATGATCATAAAATAGGAAACATATATATTAGTCATGATTTAAAAAGGTGATTAAAGGAAATTTGATCAGAAGGAATTGATTCGAGAGATTAATCACAAGGCCATAATATGATCCCCCCTTTTAAAACTACATTTGAAATTACTTATTTAGAACATATTTATGTCCATTAAAAATTATTATTAGTCCTTTAGAAAATATTAGTAACTAAGGAAATAATTTTATATATAAGAATCTATACCAAATTTAGATCTAAGACAAATGTTTAAAGCCCAAAAATATAATTATAATACCAACAATTATCATACCTTAATATAGTCCGAGCCCAAAATTAACCAAATACTTGATTTAAACATCTATTCATCTATAACATATACTATATCTATATATACATAAAACTTATATGTACTTGACAAGAAATCGACATTTACTAAAAAAATTAGAAAGCTTGGGCATTGAAGTAATCATTCCAGGAGTTGAAGGCCAAATGATGGGGATGCAAATTTAATGTCATTTAATGAACAAAATTCGAGACACTCAATATCAAGACGAAAGTCTGAGGAGTATTAGAGAGTAAGTACATCTGGACTGCTGGAGGAATTCTTTATTGCTGAAGATGGTACATTGATACAGGGGAATAGAATATTTATGCCAAGTGGAGAACTTAGGGAGGAAATCATGCAAGAAGCTCACAGTTCCCTTTACTCTATTCATCCTTGCGTAACTAAAATGTACAAGGATTTAAGGGAACATGCTTGGCTGTATGGCATGATGTAACGCCCAAGCCACAAAATACGTAGGACTAAGAGACCGTATACATGCCAGCTACGTATCGAGAGGACTCCTGCCAAGTTCGAGTACGTATAAGTTGTATAGTAACAATCAACTATTTATACTAATCAATAATATCTCAATGTCTCAATCAACATTAATACAAAATACAAGAATGAACAAGATATAACATAGTGTGCACCCTATGCTACATTGTCTGAATAGACTCGAAAGAATAACATGAGTCTATAAATTCTAGACTAACAAGCAGAATATAATTAAACATATATGAATGTGTAACTGCAAGAGATACCTGAAAATGTAATTAGCAACCATCATGATCATCAACCAACTCTGCTCAGTCGAATACCTGGAGAGATCACCAGGTCCTCAGGGGACTAGCAAGGTACATAATATACATGTCGATGGCTTACTATACTTCGAGTTACCAGAGAGATCTTGGACTTCAAATGATCAATCAGTCTAAATATGGCAACCACCTACAAATTCTAAAGCATAAACTATCTATCAAGATTTCCTAAAAATGAGACTAGCTAACCTCTAAAGTCATGATCTAACTTATATTACCTTAGAGGTCATATATCTCGATTTTAACCAGTTCACCCACTTTTGTGGCTTGGGTTTTCTCCAATCGTCTCTCCTAGCAATATGGTATTTTTACGCTAAAATGTGATCTGCTATGTCCTAACCCTTCTATGCTTGTAGTCACGACCCGCACCCGCTTTTCGGAATACGAGTGTGTGCGCAAGTCTAGCCTACGTGCGGTATCGGCAGTAGTACGCTGTCTAACCCGAAATAAACAAGTGCTAAAAATAATAACTTTATTTACTCATTCGCAAAAATAATCCATTTACAACATTCAAAGTTTTACATTTAATCGAATACAATGCCTCACAAAATTCTAATACAACAAATTCAAACTATCTCTAGGTTTTGGCCTTCAAATACACCCGTATCTCCCCAATGCTAAGAGTAGCCGCGACTAACCTTAAAAATTGGTTTCCAGTCAGAAATGGAACGAGTTCATTCTAACAGCAGTTCCAATAATTGACAAAATTTATAAAATAGTGAATAATACTGAAATACATGATGGAAGGATAAACAGAGAATCATGGTATGAAACACATGAGTAAAAGTAGGAGAGCATGATAATGAAGACAAAGAAGTAATATAAACAATAATAGTACAACTGAAACGGAAACATTAATGTATAGCAAGGCTGCATCTAATTAGTGAGTTGAAGTACCATTTTTGACATGTGCACGACTAAGGGGTAAATCCTACGGCTGCTATTCTCTACGAAAGACAATTGGGATGGAAAAGGTAGTTCACACGTCTACTAAGATATTTCCCCACCTGACTAGTACTCATGGATTCGAACAAGCCACGAACATGGTAATACATTAGTCACAAAAAACAACATATAAAGAATCCATAACTACTACATCGTGTAACCATCGTGTCGATAATAAAAAAATGTAAGACAATACTAAATACACGAATCATAGTAGTTATCAAATATGAAAACTATCAGATATATACTCGCCTGGGGTCCTTAGCTGGTGAAATCGATAATTTTGTTGAGTCCAGTATAGTCTGATTAGCCTAGGGTTGATGTGGAGTAGTTAGAAACACAAGAAAATAGGAATGTATGACTAGTCACGATTAAGATAGGAATCGAAGAGAATAAATATAAATATATCTAACTAATTTAGAAAATTTTTATTGTATCTAGTAACTATATATTACTAGTAAAAATAGCTTTAGATACATATTTGGAAACCAATAAAAATCATCACTACAACAAAACCATAACTTAGTTTGATAGCAAATTACAATAATATTTTTTTTAGGTAAATACTTTGAAATTATAGAAATAATATAAAGGCCTAATGGTTCAAATCCCCAATTTAACATTTTATTTAAATAAATAACTATATGTATAACTACATTATAAATCAACTATATATGTAAAGCCTAATAAGCCCAATATATTTATTACAATATAATTTTGAAAATTAATAATATATAATTTCCTAAATTAATAATAATTTAATAACAATAACAATGAAAATAGTAGCAAAACCAATACTTATAATCTATTTAGAAATATATGTCGTACTTGAAACTTATATATTTTATTTATCAAATATTTTAGTTAAATACTTGGAAGCCAAGAAAAATCATTATATTTATACGGTAACCGATATTAAGAAAATATACGAACAGATGTATACTATTCTAAAATATACATGCATGCTACTTTTATAAAGCCCTATAGCATGTATATTTATAAAAGACCCAAAAATCTAATACCAGGAAATATATAATAATACAATTATATCTACACACTGTATTCCAATTAAATATATACCCTAGTATTTATACGTATATATATGTATACACTGGTAAAAATATATTTATACAATTAGTAAAATGAAATAATAACTAACTAACCAAGATTTGGAAAATCCTAATAAATTACCCAACCCTTCTAATTCTGGCCCATAGACTCATGAAAGAAACCCAAACAAAATGTCAACAAAAACCAAAAAGGAAAACAAAAAGGAAGAATCATAACAAAGAAAGAAAAATGCTCTATGTTCTTTCTCGAGAAGGAAAGGAAGCAGAGAGAAGAAGAGGAAGGGAAAAAAGTGTCACGCACTAGAACCAGAATACTGGAGAGTGGGTGACAGATGCATCCAGCTACGTACATTAGAGTGCAACACACTCCACAATATGATCACGGCTGCCTAGATGCATGAGGGTTAAACTACAATCCATCAGTCTTTTATGGTCAAGAACAAGCCTAGTGTCTCAATCTCAAGCAAGCAAATAATTATTCCAAGATGTTAGATCATAAGACATACAAAGTAAGGCGTCCCAAATATTACATATTCAGATGATCATGAAGCTAGTCATACAAAATGCGAAGACTAGCAAGAGTTGAGTCATACACGATCAACCCTAGGATTTGTCAATCATGTTATAGCCCTTAGGAAGACAGAAATTAAGTTACAACACGAGCTAACACATGCTCGGCGGTTAAACGTCTCAAAAGAATAATTTATGATAGAGTGGGAGAGCAAAATAAGAAACCCACTCATTGCCTCGGGTACTCCTGGTGTTCACCATCTGGCTGGAAAGCAGTTAGATCCTCGGGTGTTGTTCCAAATTTTGGCCATACAAAATCAGCTGGGTCAGACCCCAAAAAAAGCAAGTACCACAAGAGAGGCTCCACATATGAACTAAAACCAGCATAAAAGAATAATAGAACTGATACAAGGACATAATCATAAAAACTTAAAGACAAAAGTTAAAAGAACATACGAGCTTGCATCAAGAAGAACAAGAGGTGGAATATAATTCCCATGTTAATCATGAGACAATCATTCATGCACGGCCAACCAAGTCCTACGGCTTGCTATCATTAGCTAACTAGGATTATCACAGGCCTAATTACTAAGAGTTATCAGGATTACTGGTGTACTTGAGTACTTATGATTTAAGAAGTGCAACACATGACAGTATGCTGGAAATGTGCCCTTCTTGAGAGCAGGCTACAAGTCCACATGTGTGGCCGGGATAACGGGATCGCCTGTAACTGAAAAATCTATCTATATGAACTACTTGATCAATCTTGTCATTTAATCTAGTCAGATTCATTATGAATCCCTGACCGTGGTAACCAGGAATTCATGTCCTAAACATAATACAAGACGAGACCGGTCGCTTATACAGTCACAATTAGGAAAAATCAACCACGGAGTCAAGACAAGAGTTACCCTAGCTAGCAAGACAGGATTAGCTGTCACAATAGCAATCAAGGTTATACATGCCATATCAAGATTACTTATCATATCAAGGATGCTTGTCAGGAGTGCGCCTCGATAGGCCACTATCAAGATTAACATGGGATCATATTATCAAATTCAAGTTCAAGTTCGTCAAGTCGGGTCGTCGTAATATAGGCCAAGTATAGAAAACATGCAAAGAAGATCAAGAACATCCATGGGTTAATAAAACTACCAGTCGTATATGAAGTCCAGTTAAAGTGAGACATGAATATTCTTAAAGCCAAGACGGAGATCTACAACTTTCATATTTTGAGTTTTACAAGATTCTAGCTACAAAATAGCTTAAACAAGCAAAAGTAGTCATTCAGAGAGCGCGTAGGCGACACATGGCAGAGAATCACCCATGCGGTGCATGGCGCACGATAACGAATCGCGCATAAGACGTGGCAGAGAATCACATAATTGGCGCACGGTGAGGGGCAAGTAATCACGCATGTGGCGCACAGCACGCGACAGAGAATAGCGCACTTGGTGTCATCCTTATTTCTCATATTTCCTGTATTTCGTATTTTTACTCGTATCTGGATTTTGGCATATATTTTTATTTTTCTCAACTTTTAGAATTTCAGTATTTCTCGTATTTTTGGGTTTTTGTCATGGTTCGGTTTTAATTGGTTTGGATTGGGTTGGTTTGATTTGGTTTATTATGCATTGAAACACCTTAACCTACACTCCACCTTCAACACACCACAACCCACCCTCTTTATATTTCCTACCTACCACTCTCTCTCTCTTCATTACCACCACCATTTATTTCCTCCTTCTTCTTTTCACCTACACAACTCTCCCAACCCTAGGCAAGTGCATCTTGCCACTACATGAGAACCCTCTTTTATTTGTCCATTTGCTAGATTAGGACATGGTGATCAACATTAGTTCTTGGCATTTTGTGAATTGGAGTCTCCATTGTTCTAGATCTAAGTCTTCCTATTTTCAGATTTTTGCATGTTTTGATCTATTTTAGTTGATTTTCTATGAGTTTTGATGTTTCCATGTGGAAGAGAGTTTAATTCCACCCAAATTGGAACTTTGGAAATTCAGATTTGGAGTTCGGATGGCCAAGTTATGATGCTGTGTAGCCTTGAGTTCAACCTTGGTGTTCTTGCTGTTTGGAGAAGACAGTGAGCAGTGTGCAGAGCTGTTTAGCTTACGCACACTGAGCTGCGCGCGCTCTTTATCGTGCGTACGCAGACTTGGGTACGCTTCCTGTTGGAAGCGTGTCTCCTTCAGCGTGCGTGACTTTTCACCTACGCTGCTCTCTGTAGCGTGCGTGACTTTTCACCTACGCTGCTCTCTCAGTGTGCGTGATTTTTCACCTACGCTGCTCTCTGTAGCATGCGTGACTTTTCACCTACGCTGCTCTCTGTAGCGTGCGTGACTTTTTCGCGTACGCAGCTCCTTCAGCGTGCGTGACTTTTCACCTATGCTGCTCTCTGTAGCGTGCGTGACTTTTCACGTATACAGCTCTCTCAGCGTGCGTGACTTTTCACCTACGCTGCTCTCTGTAGCGTGCGTGACTTTTCACGTACGCAGCTCCCTCAGCGTGCGTGACTTTTTACGTATACAGCTCCCTCAGCGTGCGTGACTTTTTCGCGTATGCAGCTCCCTCAGCGTGCGTGACTTTTCATGTACACAGCTCTCTCAGCGTGCGTGACTTTTTCGTACGCTGCTCCCCTGACCCCTTGCTTAATCCATTGGCTCTTGGAGTTTTGGTCTTATTTCTTTAAGCTTGGCTTTTCTATAGTTCTGTATATTGATATTTTATTAGATATTTTACGTCCATTTTATATCCTTATGCCTTTTGTCATGAACTTGATTTTACTTAATATGTTGGAATGACTATTGTACATGGCATGGTATGACAAGAAACTCGTATAACACGACAGTGACCCATAGTGGTGCACTCCTGACATGACCAACCTGACATGATAGTGGCCCGTCGTGGCGCACTCCTGACAAGTACCCTGACATGATTTATTTTGATAACTTAACTTGACCTGCCTTGACACCGTGGGTGGTTCTTTCTTGCTTGCTTGTTAAATCCACTTGTCCTGTCTTGCATCATGTCTAGGATGGGACTCCTGATTACCACGGTCAGGAGTACCTACTAAAATGGATTAAGGTTAATAACTAGAATTAAACAGTAGTCATGAAGAGATGACACAGCTACGGACAATCCCGTTACCTGGGCGCTCTTGGGATCTGTAGCCTGCCGTCGAGTAGGGCACATTTCCAGCACACCGTCGCGTGTTGCACCCTCTAAGTCACCTAAGGGTACATTTGTCCCCGGGCAATGTACCCACCTGAATTTAACCCCTAATTTTCGACCTGGGTAACCTGGATGGTCTGCAGGGCTTGTGGCTGTGGAACAATCTCACTGCATCTTGTTAGTAATTAGGCCTGTGATAACCTTAGTTAGTTAAAGTAGTAAGCCGTAGTATCTGCTTGGCCGTGATTGATTGAATAAGGTATAACCAGTCTAGCCATGTCTTGATCCAGTACAAGATTGCTCCCTGTCTTGATTTCTAGTATTATTATCTTGCCGATAAATGGTGGGAAACCAAGTTCTGTTCAGATGAAGGGTTACAACACCGGTCCTTGTTTGGTTTACGGGTTGTTACCTAGCTATCGGAATATTTCCATGGTTATCTCGTCGTATATCACCCTGTCATGTTTTCATAAATTCAAGTTTTAATATTGGATTTTCTTGTGCTGATTGCTGGCTTTTGTTCTTATTTCGTGGCCCCCTTGTGGCACTTGCTCTTTTTGGGGTTGACCCAGCTGGTTTTGTGTGGCCAGATTTTGGAGCAGCTCCCGAGGATCTACCAAGCTTCCAGCCCAATGGTGGCGACTAGAAGGAACCCGGGCTACGAGTGGGTTTTCTATTTTGTTTCACTCACTCTATTGTAAAGTTATTCTTTTGAGGCGTTTAGCCGACGAGCACCTGTTAGCTCGATGCACTTTTACTTACTGTCTGCCTACGGGCTGTAAACATGATTAACAAATTTTAGGGTTGATCATGTACGACTAAACTCTTGCTAGTCCTAACATTTTGTAATGACTAGCTTCATGATCAGCTGAATATGTGATATTTGGGATGCCTTATTATTGTATATTTAATGATCATACATCTTGCGACCTGATTTACTTGCTTGTGATTGAGACATTAGGCTTGTTCATGACCATAAGAGACTGTTGGCTTGTAGTAAACCCTCATATTTCTAGACAGTCGTGACCGTATATCGAGGTGGTTTCCATTTCAATATACGTAGCTGGCTATGTCTGTCCCCGCTTTCCAGTATTCTGGTTTTGGGGCGTGACACGGTTTAAGTGGTGGCCCATGTAGGTCTTGTCAATCAAGAAATATGAGGGTTTACCGAATAGATGTCTCAATCAGTACTCGTCCTTGATCTCTGTTCGTATCCTCAGAATCCCTGAAATTCTTGCCCTGATTACATGCTTGTATCGTTGATCTGTCCTGGTCCTTCCTTATTGTTTCCCGGTGTCGTCTTCCTCAGCGGCACTGTACCTGACCCTGCCGATCAGCAAGGAGGAGCACCTCCCATGGGCCAGCAGCAACTTGGAGATCAAGCCCAACATTCCGGAGTCGCCTCCAGAGTGATACCTACTGGAGGAGAGTCACCAGTTCGGCCCATCCAGCCCATAGAGCCAGATGATGGTACCTTAGTAGGCCTTATCAGAACCTTGATAGCTTTCCAGGATCGTCGAAGCGACGCCCTGCACCAGACAGTCCAAGATGCTTTGACCCGAGGCGAACATCCAGGGAACCAGGCATCCAACAGCTTCAAGCGATTGAACCCTCCTTTCTTCGACGGCACCGAGGATGTGATTGACGCAGATGTATGGCTTCAGGATACCGAGGTGATTCTGGAAGCAGCTAGGACACCCGAGAATGAGAAGGTGGTGGTGGTACGCCTGCAGTTGTTGGACTTGGCTCGCAGTTGGTGGGCAGCGCAAGCCATGGGATTATTGGCATCCATTGCTTGGGCAGTGTTTAGAGAGAGATTCCAGATGAAGTATTTCGATGCTGTGGCTCGGTACGACCTGCAGACCAGATTTACCAACTTGAAGCAAGGAGGCAGAACAGTCGACAGTTATGCATCAAAGTTTTCTAGGCTCAGTAGGTTTGCCCCCACCTTGGTGGCGACCGAGTTTGATAGGGCCCAGCGATTCCAACAGGGGCTGCATTTGGAGATCTTGTTGGCAGTTGAGCAGTTCGAGCACCAGACGTTTGATGCAGTCTTGAGAGCAGCTAGGAGGCATGAGTATACCTCCCAGAGGATCGTGGATAGGACCGGAGGTAGGAAGCGGTCCCACAGTCAGATGCACCAATCATCAGCTCCAGCCCCGGCAGCTAGGGGATTGACCATTAGAACTCCGAGACGGGCGGCCTCAGTAACGTCGGTTCAGCATTCGACCCCGACGTACCCGCAGCAGCAGAAGCAGAAGCAGACTTCCGCGATGGGATGTTCTCATTGCGGTAAGCCAGGGTATGTGGTGGCAGACTGTTGCAGGACGCAGGGATTGTGCCTAGCTTGTGGAGCAGCAGATCATAGGATAGGGGCTTGCCCGAATAGGGGTGGTTCATCAGCATCCAACCCTTCTAGCTCTTCGGTGAGAGGACCGGCCCCAGCACCAGTTCAGCAGCAGCAGTATCAGTCTTCGAGGCCCTTGCCGCCTCAGTCTCAGGCATTCCAGCAACAGCACCCACAGCAGTATGCACAAGCCCAAGCTCAGACCCAGAATAGGCAGAGAGGTTTCCAGCAGAGGGGACCAACAGCCAGAGGACAAGGTCAGGCCATGATGATGGCTATGGAAGAAGAAGTTGCACTATGTGAGGTTGTGGCAGGTACTATTCTCGTCAACTCCTCTCCAGCGTCTGTATTATTTGATTCTGGTGCATCGCATTCATTTATATCTGCATGATTCGTGACACGGATAGGATTGGAGCCCGAGTCATTATCAGTGAGGCTCAATATACTTACTGGTAATGGCCTTGTAGGAGTAGATCGAGTGTTTTCCTCGTGTCGGATCATAGTTAGCGGTAGGGAGTTCCCCGCTAGATTCATAGAATTCCCTATGGCAGACTATGATGTAGTCCTAGGCATGGATTGGTTGAGGAACCATTATGCTAGGATAGACTGCCATATTGGCAGAGTTGTCTTTAGTATCCCCAGCGAGCCAGAGTTTTCGTTTTCCAGAGGCACAGTGGAGCCATTTTCCCCAGTATTACGGATGGCAGTAGCAGCAGTGCAGTTACCCCGGATAGTTGAAGAGTTTCCAGATGTCTTTCCAGAGGAGCTTCTAGGGATGCCGTCGGAGCAGGAGATTGAGTTCACTATAGACTTGATTCCCGGGACAGTACCAGTATCAGAGCGAGTCTACAGGATGGTGCCTTCAGAGTTGGAAATTTTATACAAGATGATTGAAGAACTTAGGACCAAGGGATTCATCCGAGCAAGTGGATCGTCTTGGGGAGCCCCGATGCTTCTTGTGAAAAAGAAGGATGGTACGTCCAGGCTATGTGTTGATTATCGTACCTTGAATTCGATGACAATCAAGAACAGATACCCTCTTCCGAGGATAGATGACTTGTTTGATCAGCTCAGAGGGGCTTCAGTGTTCTCGAAGATCGACTTGCGGTCGGAATACCACCAGATCAGAGTCAGAGAGCAGGACATCCCGAAGACAGCATTCAGATCGAGGTATGGACATTGGGAGTTCCTTGTTATGCCCTTTGGAGCGACAATGCGCCGGCCGTATTCATGGATCTCATGAATCGTATTTTCATGCCTTACTTGGATCAATTTATGATCGTGTTCCTAGATGACATCCTGGTCTACAGCAAGAGTGAAGCAGAGCATGAGCAGCATCTCAGAGTCGTCCTTCAGACGCTTAGGGAGCATCAGTTGTACGCCAAGTTCAGTAAATGCGAGTTCTGGCTCGATCGCATTTCATACTTAGGTCACATCATTACCCGAGGAGGAGTGAAAGTGGATCCCCAGAAGATTGTGGCTATCGAGTCATGGCCGATACCCAGCTCAGTGGCAGAGGTTCGCAGCTTCCTTGGATTGGCCGGCTACTACCGACGGTTTGTTTCAGATTTCGCAAGGATTTCAGCGCCGATGACCCAGTTGACCCGCAAGGATGTGCCGTTTGTTTGGACAGCAGAGTGTCAGGAATCATTTGAGAAGTTGAAGCGAGGTTTGATAACGGCTCCCATTCTCACCCTTCCAGATGGGACTGGAGGATTCACAGTTTATTGCGATGCTTCAGGCAGAGGATTGGGGTGTGTTTTGATGCAGCATGGGAAGGTAATATCTTATGCATCACGTCAACTACGTGATCATGAGAAGAATTACCCGACCCATGACTTGGAACTGGCGGCGGTAGTGTTTTCTTTGAAGTTGTGGAGGTACTACTTGTATGGAGATAGAGTGGAGATCTTTACTGATCATAAGAGCCTGAAGTATGTTTTCACCCAGAAGGACCTTAATATGCGGCAGAGAAGATGGCTCGAGCTACTAGTGGACTATGATATGGATTTGCAGTATCATCCCGGGAAGGCCAACGTTGTAGCAGATGCATTGAGCAGGAGAGCCGGAGTTTATTTCCTGACGGCGCAACCAGAATTATTGACAGATCTTCAGAAGATGGGAATCGAAGTGGTTCTTCCAACCAGCGTGGCATTGATGGCCAGCCTACAGGTTCAGTCCAGCATAGTTGAGAGAATTCGGGTGGTGCAGTCAACAGATTCCAAGATCCAGCGATTCAGAGCAGAGTGTGAAGCAGGAAGAAGGCCAGAGTTATGTATTCATGAAGACGGTACACTTCGGCACGGCACTCGTCTTTGTGTACCCAGTAGAGATATCAGACAGGAAGTCATGGCAGAAGCCCACAGTTCACAGTATTCTATTCATCCGGGTGGAACGAAGATGTACCGCAATATTCGTCAGCATTTCTGGTGGAATGGCATAAAGAGGGAGATAGCCCGGTTTGTCTCTCGGTGTTTGGTTTGCCAATAGGTTAAAGCTGAACATCAGAGGCCCGCTGGACTTCTTTAACCCTTACCGATCCCAGAATGGAAATGGGAGCATATAACCATGGATTTCATGACCGGATTGCCCAGATCTCCGACCGACAGAGATGCTATTTGGGTAATTGTGGACAGGCTTACCAAGGTGGCATACTTTCTCCCATTCAGAGTTGGACAGTCGACGGCACAGTTAGCAGAGATGTATCTCAGGCAGATCGTCAGGCTTCACGGTGTGCCAGTCAGCATCACCTCGGACAGGGATTCAAGATTCACATCACACTTTTGGCGCAGCTTGCAGGAGAGTTTGGGGACTCGCCTTCAATTCAGCTCAGCTTATCACCCGCAGACGGATGGTCAATCAGAGCGCACAATCCAGACTCTTGAAGATATGTTGAGATCCTGTACCCTTGACTTCGGTGGTTCATGGGAGAATCATCTGCACCTGGTAGAATTCTCGTACAACAATAGTTATCAGGCCAGTATCCAGATGGCACCTTTCGAGGCTCTTTATGGTAGGAAGTGCAGATCCCCGCTAGCATGGAACGATGTCCGGGAGGGGCAGATGCTCGGACCCGAATTGATTTCCCAGACGGTTGAAGTGGTCAGGAAGGTCAGAGATCACCTCCGAGTTGCCCAGGACCGCCAGCGCCATTGGGCCGATGCTTATCGGCGTCCCTTAGAATTTGCTGTCGGCGACCATGTATTCCTTAGGATCTCGCCTAACCGCGGCGTCATTCGCTTTGGCGTACGGGAAAAGCTTAGTCCTAGGTATATAGGGCCGTTCGATATTCTAGAGCGAGTAGGAGATGTATCCTATCGTCTCGCTCTTCCGCCGTCGCTAAGTGAGGTGCATGATGTATTCCATGTGTCCCAATTACGACGATATATTCCGGACCCAAGCCACATCCTAGACCATTCAAAATTGGTTGTTGGTACCAACCTTTCGTTTGAGGAGTGGCCCGTGTCTATATTGGACCGGAGGGAGAAGATACTCAAGAACAAGACTATTAAATTAGTCCGTGTTGCTTGGGGCCATCACACTCTAGGTGAGTCAACGTGGGAGCGTGAGGACGACATCCGATCGCGATATCCCTACCAGTTTGACTCGTGAGGTATAATGTCCTTCTTATGCCTTACGTTTTCCATTCCTTGCTTGCATTGTATGATTGCATGATTAAACTACTTAGTGTAACTTGCCTGTGCTTAGTGTAGCTTGTCGTGACGATCTCTAGCTCCTTGATTAAATTCCGAGGACAGAATTCTTTTAAGGTGGGTACAGTTGTCACCCTCATTTCCCGTATTTCCCGTATTTCGTATTTTTACTCGTATCTGGATTTTGGCATGTATTTTTATTTTTCTCAACTTGTGGAATTTCAGTATTTCTCGTATTTTTAGATTTTTACCATGGTTCGGTTTTAATTGGTTTAGATTGGGTTGGTTTGATTTGGTTTATTATGCATTGGAATACCTTAACCTACACTCCACCTTCAATACACTACAACCCACCCTCTTTATATTCCCCACCTACCACTCTCTCTTTCTTCATTACCACCACCATTTATTTCCTTCTTCTTCTTCTTTTCACCTACACAACTCTCCCAACCCTAGGCAAGTGCATCTCGCCACTACATGAGAACTCTCTTTTATTTGTCCATTTGCTAGATTAGGACATGGTGATCAATATTAGTTCTTGGCATTTTATGAATTGGAGTCTCCATTGTTCTAGATCTAAGTCTTCCTATTTTTGGATTTTTGCATGTTTTGATCAATTTTAGTTGATTTTCTATGAGTTTTTGATGTTTCCATGTGGAAGAGAGTTCAATTCCACGCAAATTGGAACTTTGGAAATCCGGATTTGGAGTTCGGATGGCCAAGTTATGATGCTGTGTAGCCTTGAGTTCAACCATGGTATTCTTGCTGTTTGGAGAAGACAGTGAGCAGTGTGCAGAGCTGTTTAGCTTACGCACACTGAGCTGCGCGCGCTCTTTAGCGTGCGTACGCAGACTTGGGTACACTTCCTGTTGGAAGCGTGTCTCCTTCAGCGTGCGTGACTTTTCACCTACACTGCTCTCTGTAGCGTGCATGACTTTTCACCTACGCTGCTCTCTCAGCGTGCGTGATTTTTCACCTACGCTGCTCTCTGTAGCGTGCGTGACTTTTTACCTACGCTGCTCTCTGTAGAGTGCGTGACTTTTTCGCATACGCAGCTCCTTCAGCGTGCGTGACTTTTCACCTACGCTGCTCTCTGTAGCGTGCGTGACTTTTCATGTACACAGCTCTCTCAGCGTGCGTGACTTTTCACCTACGCTGCTCTCTGTAGCATACGTGACTTTTCACGTACGCAGCCCCCTCAGCGTGCGTGACTTTTCACGTATGCAGCTCCCTCAGCGTGCGTGATTTTTTCGTGTACGCAGCTCCCTCAGTGTGCGTGACTTTTCACGTACACGGCTCTCTCAGCGTGCGTGACTTTTTCATACGCTGCTCCCCTGACCCCTTGCTTAATCCATTGGCTCTTGGAGTTTTGGTCTTATTTCTTTAAGCTTGGCTTTTCTATAGTTCTGAATATTGATATTTTATTAGATATTTTACGTCCATTTTATATCCTTATGCCTTTTGTCATGAACTTGATTTTACTTAATATGTTGGAATGACTATTGTACATGGCATGGTATGACAAGGAACTCGCATAACACGACAGTGACCCGTAGTGGTGCACTCCTGACATGACCAACCTGACATGATAGTGGCCCGTCGTGGCGCACTCCTGACAAGTACCCTGACATGATTTATCTTGATAACTTAACTTGACCTGCCTTGACACCGTGGGTGGTTCTTTCTTGCTTGCTTGTTAAATCCACTTGTCCTGTCTTGCATCATATCTAGGATGGGACTCCTGAGTACCACGGTCAGGAGTACCTACTAAAATGGATTAAGGTTAATAACTAGAATTAAACAGTAGTCATGAAGAGATGACACAGCTACGGGCAATCTCGTTACCTGGGCGCTCTTGGGATCTGTAGCCTACCGTCGAGTAGGGCACATTTCCAGCACACCGTCGCGTGTTGCACCCTCTAAGTCACCTAAGGGTACATTTGTCCCCGGGCAATGTACCCACCTGAATTCAACCCCTAATTTTCGACCTGGGTAACCTGGATGGTCTGCAGGGCTTGTGGCTGTGGAACAATCTCACTGCATCTTGTTAGTAATTAGGCCTGTGATAACCCTAGTTAGTTAAAGTAGTAAGCCGTAGTATCTGCTTGGCCGTGATTGATTGAATGAGGTATAACCAATCTAGCCATGTCTTGATCCAGTACAAGATTGCTCCCTGTCTTGATTTCTTGCATTATTATCTTGCCGATAAATGGTGGGAAACCAAGTTCTGTTCAGATGAAGGGTTACAACCCCGGTCCTTGTTTGGTTTACGGGTTGTTACCTAGCTATCGGAATAGTTCCATGGTTATCTCGCCGTATATCACCCTGCCATGTTTTCATATATTCTAGTTTTAATATTAGATTTTCTTGTGCTGATTGCTGGCTTTTGTTCTTATTTCGTGGCCCCCTTGGGGTACTTGCTCTTTCTGGGGTTGACCCAGCTGGTTTTGTGTGGCCAGATTTCGGAGCAGCTCCCGAGGATCTACCAAGCTTCCAGCCCAATGGTGACGACTAGAAGGAACCCGGGCTACGAGTTGGTTTTCTATTTTGTTTCGCTCACTCTATTGTAAAGTTATTCTTTTGAGGCATTTAGCCGACGAGCACCTGTTAGCTCGATGCACTTTTACTTACTGTCTGCCTACGGGCTGTAAACATGATTTACAAATTCTAGGGTTGATCATGTATGACTAAACTCTTGCTAGTCCTAACATTTTGTAATGACTAGCTTCATGATCAGCTGAATATGTGATATTTGGGATGCCTTATTATTGTATATTTAATGATCATACATCTTACGACCTGATTTACTTGCTTGTGATTAAGACATTAGGCTTGTTCATGACCATAAGAGACTGTTGGCTTATAGTAAACCCTCATATTTCTAGACAGCCGTGACCGTATATCGAGGTGGTTTCCATTTCAATATACGTAGCTGGCTATGTCTGTCCCCGCTCTCCAGTATTCTGTTTCTGGGGTGTGACACTTGGCACGAGAATGTACTGCGCACGACGCACGACAGAGAATAGCGCACGCAGCGTACAGTACGTGGCAAAGAATAGCGTACAGCGCTCGACAGAGAATTGTGTACGTGGCACACGATGCGCGACAAGGAATCGCTCGGGCGCACGGCGCGCAGCAGAGAATAGCACACGCGGTGCATGGCGCGTGGCAGAGAATTGCGCACGCGGCACACGACGCACGGCAAGGAATATTATACGCTGCATACGGTGCGCGACAGAGAATTGTACACGCGGCGCACGGTACGTGGCAAGGAATCGTGCGGGAGCGCGGTGCACTAAACGCGTTGCTCAAGGATGAATGGTGCACGGGGCACGGATGCACGGCACGTGAAGCATGCACGCGACACTGTCATCGTCCCGACGACAGTAAAGGTGTAGGGAACTCATGAACACAAGAAATGCCATAACTTCCTCAAAATAAATCGAAATCAAGTAGTTCAAAAGCCAAAATTGGGTAGAATTGAATTTCCCACAACGTTGAACCATTTGTTTTCAGAAATACCAAGTTTTTAGAGATCAAAACCAAAAAATATTAAAACTTAGATCTACAAAAATGTATCCATCAAAACCAAAAATCTCAAGTTCTAAGGATGCTTAGAATCATACAAGGAAGAGAATAGAACAATCAAAAAATGGAGATCCATCATGTTCTCCATGGATCAAGTTGCACTTGCCTTCGGTTGGTGGGAGGAGTAATTGAGAAGGAGGAGAAGAGTTAATGAAGAAATAAATGAGAGAAGTTGGTTTATATACCAATCCTTCTCATCTCAAACCAACCCAAACCAAACCAAGCCAAGCCAAGATAACATGCCGTGACGAACCAAGGTGAACCAAGCTAAGACTAGCCAAGAACAAACAAAGACTAAACCAAGCCAAGATTAAGCAAGACAAGTCTAACTACGGGCCACCTGACAAATGTCAGAAATTCGTACAAGAATACTGAAAATACGTATAATGGAAAACGGGAGTGACAACCCTTCCCACCTTAGAAGAATTTTGTCCTTGAAATTTAATCAAGAGGCTAGAGGTTTAGGCAAAGTCTAGATGTGTGGCTAAGGTGCTTCCATGCAATTAAAGTCTTAATCAAAGGCTTACATGCAAAGTAGGTTTTCCTTACTAATATCTATATAAAATATCTTACCAATCACAATATCTAGATATTCCTAACCTTGTCATATAATGGAAGCTTCCAATCTAATATCTAGGCTATGACTAACATGTAGATTAGGTTAACTTCTAGGTTAGTCTCTAACAATTCGATTAGCACAATATTAATTAATAAAAAATTTATTTCCATTAATAAGTCAAAAATGACCAAAATATCCTTAGGCTAAAAAGTCACAATTAGTCATCCTAATCATATGGTTAGGTCCCCATGGTCATGGTTAGTCTCTAGGTCATGCAGTCTCTAGGGTCGCACTAGCAAAACATCAAAATTACAAGTCATGGTTTTAAATAGTTTTAAATTGATTAAAAATCACCATAAATCATATCATGATTTAAATAACATTATTAAATAAATAAAAAATATAAAAGTTCAAAATTACCTTCATTTAAGAAACTGGGAGCTACACTACATTTCATAGTTATTTCAGTTCTCTTATCTATATCATGTATATCTATTCAATTATGTCATGTTCTCTTTTACAGTCTCTTTACTATTTCTTTACAACGTTTCACGTATATTATTCTATTGCTTGTTTCATATTTCTTTCATGTTATGAACTGCGTAAGAGATATGTATTCCTTCCTGTCCTGACTAGACCTGTTGAAAATATAGATGATGAGGATTGCTGCGATACTTACTATGAAGCAGGTCTAGTTGACACAGGTGACCTGGACCATCAGGAGGATCTAGTAGTTGATGAGGACGTGCCATTAGCTTAGTCTAGACTATCTTATTATCTAGTTTATGTGACATTTGAGATTGTATTGAGATATTTTTTTGGTGTGGTTTACACCGAGACTTATTATTCATATTTGTGACTCTCTGTTGAGATTATCTTATCTTCTATTCCATCTTAGATATTGTGATTGAGTTGTACCTTATATATTGTTCTCCTTTCAGAGCATATCCCATATTATGTTAGATGTTGTGACCTACGATAGCGTTCTACCGCCGACACTACGGCGTAGGCTGGACGTACCCACTTCTCGTGCCCTTATACTAGGTGTGGGTCGTGACACATTTTTAGTGGTGGCCCATACAGGTCCAGTCGAGTCACAACTAGTACGATTTTATAGTGGTACTCAAACTAGAGTATCACTACAGCCTGCAGTAGGATATAGGATATAAGTTTAGGTAGTCAATCACCTTAGGAAAACTCTTATCTAATTCTTGCTGCTAATTGCCTTCTTTTGAAAATGAACTGTCCTCCTTTGAATATATCGCTTCTTCCTCAGTAATTGATTCTTTGTTTGATCTGTCTTCAGGATGGTGGAGACACGATCGTAACGCTCTGGCCTAAGGGATACCGCTGAGAGGTCTGCCACTTTTTGCCCTACTCAGCAGGACCCTGGGATCACAGTACCTCTTGTTCCTACTCAGGTGGGACCGTCTGCAGCTTTTGGGGGTGCTCCTCCACCGGTTTTGAGGACTACCCCAGGGGTTCAGGGGATGCTACCACCACCGCCAAAGGGGCCAGTTGATATGGCACAGTTCTTTGCCTTCATACAGCTGATGATGGAGACTCAGCCGTGCTAGGTGGAGGATATGAGGCAGGGCATTGACAATGCCCATCAGCTTGCCATGGTGGCAGTAGAGAAGGTGGCTGCCCAACAACAGGAAGGGCAGATACAGCTGTACCAGCCGAGGACTCCGGGCATTCAGGACTTTCAGAAGATGCGGCCGCGAGACTTCAAGGGTACCGAGGGTATCTTATATGTCGACAACTGGATCGAGCATATAGAGAAGATCTTTTGCCTCGTGGAGATACCAGCCAGGCTTCAGATAGAAGCAGTGGGCAGCCAGATACAGGACCTTGCCAGCATATAGTACCAGACCGACCCAGGGTTGGTACAGAGGGGCAGACTTGGGAGGCTTTCAAGAAGCTTTTCAAGGAGAAGTTCTTCCTCCACACAACACTTGGCACCTTGGAGGTGCAGTTTGAGAACCTAGTTCAGGGGAACCAGGCAGTAGAATAGTACGCTGGAGAGTTCTGTCGTCTGGACAGATTTTTGGAGGGCCTTAGCGAGACAACGAGGCTAGGAGGTTCAGGCAGGGCTTGGTTAAGGAAGTCAAGTCCTTGACCAAGAGCAACAGAAATGCTACTTTTGAGGAGATTCTATTGGAAGCTATGGCAGCAAAGGACGACCTTGAACTAAAGCTGAAGAGAGGTCGTGATTCACATAGAGTCGGCGGTAGTGGGGGCCCGGCCAAGAGGCCCCATTATCAGTAGCAGCAACAGTATCAGCAGAAGCCTTTACAGCAGAAGCAGATATAGTGGGCACCTAGACAGCATTCAGGACACGGTATGGCCAGTTTGAGTTCATGGTGATGCTGTTTGGGTTAAATAACGCCCCAATGGTGTTCATGAACTTCATGAACAAGGTTTCCACCAGTACTTAGAAAAGTTCGTGGTGGTGTTCATCGACGACATCTTGGTGCATTCGAAGACCCAGAGGAGCATGAGGAGCACTTGAGAGTAGTTTTAGAGACTTTCAGGAAGGAGCAGCTTTATGGCAAGCTCTCGAAGTGTGAGTTTTTCCTAGATTGAGTTGATTTCCTAGGTCATGTTGTGACCGGAGATGGGATCTTAGTCGACTCGAAGAAGATCAGAGTAGTTGAGGCATGGACAGCACCGAGTTCAATTGCGGAGATCAGGAGCTTTCTAGGATAGGCAGGCTACTACAGGAGGTTTATTAAAGATTTCTTCCGGGTTGCAGAACCATTGACTAGGCTAACCCGGAAGGACGTAGAGTTTATCTGGTCAGAGGAATGTCAGGTTACTTTTGATGAGTTGAAGAAGAGACTGACGACAGCCCCAATTCTGACATTGCCATCAGGATCAGGCGAGTTCACTATCTACAGTGATGCCTCAGGGAAGGGTCTGGGTTGTGTCTTACAGCAGCATGGGAAGGTGATTGCCTATGCATCCAGGCAATTACGTTCGCATGAGAAGAACTACCCTACCCATGATTTGGAGTTGGCGGCAATTATCTTTGCTCTTAAGTTGTGGAAGCACTATCTATACGGAGAGCGTGTGGAGATCTTTACAGTCCACAAAAGCTTGAAGTATGTGTTTACATAGAAGGAGCTCAACATGAGGCAGCACAGATGGTTGGAGTTGATAAAGGACTTTGATATTTTATTGCAGTATCATCCAGGGAAGGCCAACGTGGTTGCCGATGCCTTGAGTAGGTATCCGGTAGCTATGTGTTTGACGATGGACCGTCACTTGTTAGCAGATTTGGAAAGCCTGGAGATCGAGGTGATTGTGCCAGGAGATCAGATGCAAATGTGGGGCCTTTAGATTCAGTCGGACTTGATGGAGAGGATCAAGTCGGTTCAGTTCGACGATGTTACTCTGCGGTGTATCCGAGAGCAGGCTCGAGCAGGACTTGTGGATGAGTTTGTCATTGCAGAGGATGGCACTTTGAGGCATGGTTTCAGACTGTGTGTGCCTAGTGGAGACCTTCGAGAGCAGGTTATGCAGGAGGACCATCGTTCTCAGTACTTTATGCATCCAGGTGCCAACAAGATGTATAGGGATCTGAAGGAGCATGTATGGTGATATGGGATGAAGCGGAAGGTAGCATGCTTTGTAGCAAAATGTTTAGTCTGTCAGCAGGTTAAGGCAGAGAGACAGAGGCTAGGAGGACTATTACAGCCATTGTCCATTCCGGAGTGGAAGTGGAAGCACATCACGATGGACTTTGTTTATGGATTGCCGTATACACCTGGAGAAAAAGACGCGATTTGGGTCATCGTAGACAGGTTGACCAAATCAGCCTACTTTTTTCCATTTAAAGTGGGTACGTCTACTGAGAGGTTAGTAGAGATGTATATACGGCAGATTGTCAGGATACATGGAGTTTCGGTGAGCATTGTCTCGAATCGGGATAGTCGCTTTACATCCTATTTCTGGTGGAGTCTGCAGACTAGTTTGGGCACTCAGCTCATGTTCAGTACTGCATACCACCCTCAGACGGACGGACAGTCAGAGAGGACTATTCAGACACTCGAGGACATAATGCAGACTTGTGTCTTGGATTTTGGAGGATCTTTGGAGGATCACCTGTACTTAGTGGTGTTTGCATACAATAACAGTTTTCAAGCCAACATTGGATGTCACCATTCGAGGCACTGTACGTGCATAGATCTCGTACACCCTTGTCTTAGGATGACGTTGGAGAGCGAGCTTTATTGGGACCTGAGATGGTTGTTAACGCAACCGAGAAGGTGAAGGTCATCAGAGATCGACTTCACGTGGCGTAGGACAAACAGCGGCATTGGGCCGATAGCCACCGAAGACCTTTGCAGTTTGAGGTACAGCTTAGACCTAGGATTAGGATTTTTAATTTGTGATTTTTTTGTTTGATCATGTGATTGTTATAGTTAAGTTGAGACCATGTTTATGCTAGGTTGGAGATCTGGTGTTCCTGAGGATATCTCCAACGCGTGGTACTATTCGCTTTAGTGGAGGTAGAAAGCTTAGTCCATATTTCATCGGACCTTTCGTTATCAGCAGAAGAGTCGGTGACGTGTCATACAGACTGGACTTACCCCCTGCTTTAGAGGGAGTCCACAACGTATTTCACGTGTCACAATTAAGACGGTATGTGGCAGATCCCAGCCATGTACTGGATCATTCCGAGATCGAGGTGGGCCCTACTCTTAGTTATCCAGAACATCCTGTGGAGATTTTGGATCGACGGGAGAAGGTGCTGAGGAACCAGACGATACCCTTGGTTCGCGTAGCTTGGAGACATCACTCTCCAGGTGAGTCTACCTGGGAGAGGGAGGATGAGATGTGCGAGCAATACCTTTATCTCTTTTAGTCTTGAGGTATGATTTTTCTAACCTTCTTATCTGTTCAACTTTGTCTTTAATTTCGAGGACAAAATTATTTTAAGATGGGTAGATTTGTCACACTCACTTTTTCATATAAGGGTATTTTAGTCATTTGATTAATTGTGTGATTTCCTGTATTTTAATAAGTAATATTAATTGGTAATTAGACTAACAACATGTTTAACCTTAGTTAGAACCCCCAACATGACTCATGAGACTTAATTTGATAACTAGAAACTTAATTTAGGCTTTCGACCGAATTAGAAAACTTTTGGAGTTAATTTAAGGGCTAAAATCAATTGGCCTTTTTGCCTTTTTACTAATGGGCTTTTTAACTTAACTTAGAAGTGAATTTGTCCCATGAGCAAACCCTAACCCTAATCTAACTCCCCTTGGCTGGCCATAGCAGCAGCCTCCATCCCTTCATAAGCATATGCATGGCTTTGACACCCCTTTACAAACCCTAGTTTCTCAATTTCTCCAAAAACCCTATTTTCTCATCCGACATCCGATTCGCATCAAACGAATTGCATTGTGACCGTTGGGAGGAGTAGAACTTGCTGGAGCATTGCTAGCAAGGATTTGGGGACGTTGTTTGGGAGAAACTGGTCGTCAAAGCGCTCGAGGATTCACTTTCATTGAGATTCCAACTCTCAATAGGTAAACCTTGTTCTACCATTATTTCTTCTTAAATTTCTTCATATTAGCATGCATATAGGTACCCCAGACCTGTGCATGAAGTTTGGTAGGCTTGTGAGTTCGTTTGATAGCCGTATCGGACACATGTCGGTCCTATGGAATACGTGTTCGACGAAATGCCACTTAGAACTGAAAATTGTTATTTTTCAATTCTATTTTCACGAATTTCTTGCTGATATTATTTGTACTAACTTTCGTGAAGACGGATCTTGATTCGACACAATTTTAGTATCTGAATCAGACACGGACACGCGTGCACGAGGCCCGTGCACGGCCCCGTGCATGCCATGTTGTCTGTACGTCATAACTCGACGCATAGGGCTCCCTTTTACGTGAAATTTTATGGACGCGTGGGGGCAAACCTTGCCGTCATCTTCCCGTGGTGGGGCCTTCCCCCACCCCAGCCCCCCCGACGACGTCCTCGGCGCCGCCGCGCTCGTCGCAAGAGGGCTCCTCCCAAGGCGACGATTCAAACTCTTGAAGATATGTTACGATCATGTACACTTGACTTCGGTGGTTCGTAGGAAGATCACCTATACCTAGTCGAGTTTTCTTAAAATAATAGTTTCCAGGCCAGTATCCAGATGGCACCATTCGAGGCACTATATGGCAGAAAGTGCAGATCACCTTTAGCCTGGGACGATGTAGGCGAGAGGCAGATGCTTGGTCCAGAAATGGTTACTCGGACAATCGAGGTAGTCAGACAAGTTAGAGATCATATTCGAGTTACACAAGATCGCCAGCATCATTGGGCCGATTCTTATCGACGTTATCTTGAGTTTTCTATCGACGACCACGTATTCCTTAGGATCTTGCCTACCTGTGGTATTATTCGATTTGGCGTACGGGGAAAGCTTAGTCCTAGGTATATAGGGTCGTTTGATATTTTCGAGCGAGTAGGCGATGTGTCACATCGTCTCGCTCTTCCACCGTCGTTACGTGAGGTACATAACGTATTCCATATATCCCAATTGTGACGGTATATCCTGGATCTGAGCCATATTCTTGATCATTCGAAATTGGTTGTTGGTACCAACCTTTCGTATGAGGAAAGGCCCGTATCCATATTGGACCGAAGAGTGAAGGTACTCAAGAACAATACTATTAGTTTAGTCCGTGTTGCTTGGGGTCATCACTCTTTGGGTGAGTCAACCTGGGAACGTGAGGATGATATTCGATCACAATACTCCAACCTGTTTGACTCATAAGGTATAATATCTTTATTATGCCTTATGCTTTTACTTCCTTGCTTGCATGAATGATTGTTTGATTGACTGCTAGCCATAGATTGACAGTACTAGTATAGTTTGTCCCGATACCTCTAGCCTCTTGATTAAATTCTGAGGACAAAATTCTTTTAAGGTGGGTAGAGTTGTCACTCCCATTTTCCGTTATACGTATTTTAGGATACGTATACAGATTTCTGACAATTGTCAGGTGGCCCGTGTTTTGACTTATCTTGCTTAGATTAGTCTTGGTCTAATCTTGACTTGATTTGGTTCAACTTGGTTCAATATGACTTGGCTTGGTCTTGGCACATTTGACTTGGTCTTGGTTTATCTTAGATTATCTTGGTTTAATTATCCTGGATTTATTTTGGTTCGAATTGTCTTCGCTTGGCTTGGTTTATTTTGGTTTGGTTCATCATGAGAAGAGTTGACATATATAAGTCAACTCCTATCTCTCTCTCTCTCCTCTATTATTTCTGTTTAATTCTCCATCTTCTTCACCATTACTCCTCTCACCCACCAAAGAAACCCTAGGCATGTGCAACTTGCTTCATGATGGATCTCAAGTTTTCTTGTTTCATTCTTTCCTCCACTTGATTCTAAGCCTCATCAGAACTTAACATTTTCGGTTCTGATGGATGGATTTTTGTAGATCTAAGTTTTAATCTTTTTTTTATGGTTTTGATTAATTAAAGCTTGGTATTTCCTAAAACCAGTTATCCCAAGTTGTAGAAAATCTCGTTCTATGCAGTTTAGACCCTTGGAAGTCTCAATTCGGACTTGTTTTGAGCAAGTTATGGCATTTTGAAGTTTTCGGGTTCCATGGGTTCTTCCTTGCTGTTTGGAGAAGAAGAACAGTACCCGACGCAACCTGACCCAGCGTGCGCTCTTTAGTGCGGTGCAACCTGACCCAGCGCACATTCTTTAGCATGGCACAACCCAACCTGGCGCAACCTGACTCAGGCGCAACCAGAGTCAGGTACAACCTGACCTGGCGTACCCGAGTCAGACGCGACCCGACCTCGTGCAGCTCAGTCTGTCTTAACCTAGCCCAATGCCCTTGGGCCCTGGCACAACCTGACCTGACGTACCCCAGCCTGGCGCAACCAAACTTAGGCGCCCCCTGTCCCCCTTGGCACCACCTGTCATTTTTCTGGCGCCACTTGACCAGCGCCACTTGTTGCCATGATACTTCTTGCCCCTTGCCCCCATGCATGTTCTCCTAGTTCTAGTTGTATTTGTCGGTGATCTTACATGTGACTTGTACTTGACCTATCTTGTGACGACCCGACTCGATAACTTGTAGAGCATAACATGACTTGCCAGTATTAATCACGACATAAACACGGCATGATAACCCCTTCGGTGGCCCGTCGAAGGGCACTCTTGACAAGAACTCTTGACATGATAATGACAAGACATGTACAATCTTGATAGTAGCCCGTCGAGGTGCACTCGTGATAAGTAATCTTGACAAGTAACAAGTAACCTGACATGGCATGATAATCTTAAAAGACTGTTACGACAGCTACCCTGACTTGCTAAGTAACACTTGTCCTGACATCGTGGTTTATTTTTCTGATTATGATTGTATAAGCTATATGTCTCGTCTTGCATCATGTCTAGGACATGGATTCCTGGTTACCACGGTCAGGATTTCATAATGAATATGACTAGGTTAATGACTAGATTGATCAAGTAGTTCATATAGAGAGATTTTCCCAGTTACAGGCGATCCTGTTATCCCAGCCACACCTGAGTGGACTTGTAGCCTGCCGATGAGTAGGGAACATTTCCAGCCCACTGTCATGTGGGGCACTTCTTGAAATCATAAGTACTAAAGCACACTGCCATGTGTTGCACTCCAAGTCATCTAATAATTCTCTAACTCTTGGTAACTCTACGCAACCTTGCTTGGATAACCTGGATAGCTGCAGGGCTTGTGACTCGAGAATATCTCAAATGCATCTTGTTAGTAACTAGGCCTGTGATAACCCTAGCTTGCCAATGATAGCAAGCCATAAGACTTGATTGGCCGTACACGAATGCTTGCCTTGTGGTTAACAAGGAAATTATATTTCGTCTCTTATTTTCATAATACAAGCTATTGTTTTATTCCTACCGTCTTTTTGTTATTTAATCATGCTCACTATCTATATCTCATGTTTATTAACCTGCTGGTTTTAGTTCCTTAATGAAGCCTCCCTTGTGGAACTTGCTCGTCTGGGTTCCAACCCAGCTGGTTTTGTATGGCCAGATTTCGGAGTAGCACCTGAGGATCTACCTGTCTGCCAGCTAGATGGTGAACACCGGACGTAATCCTGGCAATGAGTGGGTTTCTTATTTTGCTCTTCCACTATATTGTAAAATTATTCTTTTGAGGCGTTTTGCCGTCGAGCAAGTGTTAGCTCGTGTTGAAACTTATATTCTGTCTGCCTAAGGGCTGTAACATGATTGACAAATTCTAGGGTTGATCATGTATGACTTTAACCCTTGCTAGTCTGCGTATTTTGTTTGACTAGCTTCATGATCATCTGAATATGTAATGTTTGGGACGCCTTACCTTGTATGTCTGATGATCTAATATCTTGTAATATTTACTTGCTTGCTTGAGATTGAGACACTGGGCTTGTTCTTGACCATAAGAGACTGATGGATTGTAGATAAACCCCCATGCATCTTGACAGTCGTGACCGTATTACGAGGTGGGTTGCACTTCAAGGTACGTAGCTGGCTGTGTTTGTCTCCCGCTCTCCAGTATTCTGGTTCTGGGGCGTGACGGTAGTTGGTCTCGTACTCCGAATATCAATGTCACGGTCGGGGACACCAAATGATCTAAATAGAAAGTGGGTGTTCATGGGGCAATGATTTATCCTCTTTGTGGGAACAATTTACCTTAATCAATCAGTAATCCCACAAATCCTAAAATTAAGAAGGCTTACAATCTATTCAATCCAGAAATGTAAACCCCCTAAAATTTTCTGCGGTTATTTTTTTATTTTGATAATTATTTTATGTTGGTATTCGTACGTTTAGCGTGAATCCGTATATACGAAGTATTTAAAAAAATTACAAAAGTTTTAATTACAAATATTTTTATAGGAAATAACTATTGTGGATCAATATCGTAGCAGGTAAATATTTTTATATGCCATAGATTCTTCAAACTTGATTTTATTTTACTACTACGTAAGCTGTATTTTTACTTGCTATACAAGTATTTATGATAAGTTAAAAATAATATTTTTGTAAATAATATGTTCTATTTGCAAGCGAGGTACATGAAGTTAAATTCATGTATATTTTGATTTTTAAAAACTAATTGTAATTTATTTTATTTGTTTGCAAAGATATCTTTCAACTATTTAAGTATTTATTATCATGAATTTTGAAATTAATTATTATTGTATTTTTACTATTTATAAAAAGATAATTAAAAATTTGTTAGATTTAATTATTTAATTATCACGATAATTTAAATTAAAAAATTAATTTTTCTAATTTTGATTTAAATATTTAAAATAAAGATAAAGAATATCTAGTTTTTTTATGGATTGGTTGAATTGGTTTTAAAAACGATTAAATTAATTGTGAAATATCTACCGGGGTTTAAACAATCATAATCCTTATCTAACCAAAATTTTTATCCTATTTATATGTTAGCTTGCCATTATTTTCTCTACACAAATTTTTTATCAAATTTTCTCCACCTACAAATCGTGTCATTGCACACCAAGCCGTATACATTCACTTCTTCTATTTCCACCAAAATTGACTAATGTTCTTATTAAAGAAATTCTCTTTTCCCTTCCATCTATTTTTTCTTATCACAAATTCTTACTATCTTTTTAACGATCAACCAAGTCCGTCTATCCTAGTAGTCCTTAAATTTTGAGGACAAATTTTTCTAAGGTGGGCAGATTTGTAACTCCACTTTTCAAAAATTTTAAAAAAGTATTTCTATATATTTTAAATATTATGTTTAAAAGTAATTTTCGTCAAAATTTGGTAAAAGATATTTTGTGATTATTTTTTTATCAAAAACTAGTTTTAAATTAATGGTTTGAAAATTGTTCTCAAATTTTGTTATATGAAATATAAAATATGTTGTTATTATTTTTCGTCTTCTAAAAATTGGTTTTAAAAAAATTTGAACGATAAAAGGTTTTTGTCCATTTATCTTTAAATAAAGATTTGGATTTATAAAAGTAAGTTTTATAATATTTAATGACATCGAGTATTATTTTGGTATGATAATCATTTATTTGATTATATTTCAATTTATTTAAATTACCTTGATGGTTATCAACTTTACTTTAAATTATGTTGATAATTTAAATATTGTTTAAAATACTTACGATGACTAATTGTGGCATTACGATTTGTCTAATCTAGATTTGAAATGTTATTTGATGTAAAGTTTATCTGTTATATGATTTAAATTATTTTGGTAAATATTAAATATTATTTTAAGTTATTATGTTGAGTTTGATTTGGATTTGGATTCATATGATTTGAATTATTTGATAATATAGAATAATACTTAAAATTATTATGGTGATCATTTAGAGGATTGAAACCAAATTGATTTGTTTTTAAATAATTTATTTGATTTAAATTTGTGGAAAGATTTATCCATTAGAAATTCTTATCCTATTGGAATCATATCTAGCATTAATTAGATCGTTTCTTGTTTAAACCAATCCTATTCCTATCCAAATTAGTTGGTAATCCTAATCATCCATATTGATTTCATTCTAATCCTATCATAATTAACTAAGTACTAGCCATTATATATATTTGTCGAATCTATGAATAAAATCATCTCTCAAACCATCATTGTCAAAAAAATTCTCTTTTTTCTTCATAACTAAGCCCAAAATTCGTCATAAATTCAGCCTCAATTTTCAAAGCATGTAGCAACTTCGAATGACCATAACTCCCAACTCCGGACTCCGTTTGATCTCCAGTTTTTTTGTTGGAATTGTATTGAGGTATATTTTTTGCGTATAAATTTTCTTTTCTTAAATTCTAAACTTAATTTTCCGAAAATTTTGTGGAGTGCCAGTTGTCTGAAATCTGATACGTTTTAGTGTTTTTGAGATTCTGGGAGAACCAGGAATCAGAATCATGAACCGTTTAAAGTTTCGGAATGGTGATGGAAAAATACACACCATATATTTTTTCCAAAAATTTTCTAGAATATTTTATTTTTGGTTTTTATTTTAGAAGTTTATCCCATCGTCTGAGTTCGTCTTGTGTAGCCCTGTGACTATTCTGTACCCAACGGGATTATCGGTTTCACCAGTAAGGACATCAGGCAAGATACCTTGCCATCTACTGTCTATGTACTTTAGCTTATATATTGTATGTATTTATTTCCTATTTATTTTCTGCAAGATAAACTGTGCTAAATAGTTTTATCGTTATGCAATTCTACTGCTTATTTATATTTCCTGTTGCTTGTACTATTCTTATGTATATTAAACCTATATTAGAGAGACTACTTGCAATCATTGGCCTTGACACATGTTTTCCAAGAGTCACGAGTCGCATATAGGTCTCGTACTTGCGTGGTCGACTGGCCACCGATACGTAAGGACGTTCATTAGGCTATAACTACTATTCGGATTGCATGACAGAAGACTAGTAGTTATTAGAGTTAGAGCATTGGGCGGGAAGAATACAAGTGGACGTTGACCACCTCCCTATCTATCGTAGACTCGCTCGACACTGAGGAAAGATAGGTAGACTATATACTATAGACTCGCTCGATAATGAGGAATGGTATATAGTGTTTAGACTCGCTACTGAGTATTGTATTATTTTATTTTCCTTGACTTGACTTGGAGGTTATGTGACCATGCACTATTCTCGATTGCATTACACTTCGAGTGGTTAGGTGACCCTTATCCATTAGATATAGGTACCTTCGGTTTGGGAACTTATATCTGATCGCGGCTTGGAACAGTAACTTGTCGCGGACTAGTTTGCCACATCTTATTCTTGTTTGGTTGTAGGTGTGGTTTACTGCCCCGATGAGAAGGTACTGAACCTTGTTGTGGTCCGGATACCATATTGGATTCATGGCATGGAAAGATACTTCACCGTAGATTAGAGTGTCATCTCCTGTCATTGTTTAGTTGGGGGATGGTACCTAATTCAATGGTGGAGTATTGGACCATGTTATAATCCGACTAGACTTATTATTGAGCAGTTTATATTCAGTTTTATGGTATAATATTATGTATCTTGTTACGTTCCTCTGAGGACCTGGTGATCTCTCGAGGTGTGTGGTCTTGTCTTTTCGCAGGTGTTCCAGCCAAGGCCATGATCATCTCTATTCCTTCGAAGATGATTTCTCTTGGATCATCCCTTACTTCGCTTGCCAAACTCTTTCTTTTATTATGTATTTTTTTCAAAGTTGGTAGTGGATTTGTCTCCGCCCAACATCTTGTACAAAGATAATTCATAGTTGATTATATGATATCTTTTATTCTTTTATTTTGTGGATGAGATTAGTTAGCCTCGGTTTTACTGTATTTACAGCTTATGTATACAAACGAGGTTTCCATATATTGGGGTATACTTCGTATGTATACAACTGGCATATCTACGTACTTAGTCCTAAGTATTTTTGGACTGGAGCAGTACATGTTATGTGGTGGCCCATGTAGGTCAAGATAAATTGTTTGGTTACTTTACCGTACCAAGCAAGCCTGCATATAGGATTAGAGTTTAGGATCTAATCTACATGTTTGATCTCCTTCTTTGACCCCTTCTCATCTTGCTTGATTCCTTCTACCGCTATTCTATACTTTCCTTCGTGCTTGATAGTGGTTAGGAATAAGACTCACACTAGATAGACATGTTCCATTGACTCATTACACTACTAGTTTAACCCTTATTAGTTGGGCAGAATGCTTCATGACCTGACAATCCTTCTTGTCTTTTTGTCTAAAGACTCGGTCGACCAATGGGTTAAGGGCCTCTAACTCTATAGTCTAGGTAAATTACTAGTGTCAGTCAATTACCTCGTCCACAGTACACAAGGATAATGGAATGCTAGGTTGGGCGGCATGCTACCCAACTTATAAAATTTCTACTAGTATTAGCTTTGAATCAATAGGACATCCAGGTTATTTTTCTAACCTCTATAGTATCCGAAAACTGTAATCATGTCTGAAGTCATTTTACTAAGAATTTATACCTCGCCAGTGTACACCTGGCTGTAGTAAACCCTTTGTTTTGTGACTCAAAGATGATATGATTATTAGATATTTTATTAACTCTATCCAATATTGACATAAAGGTAACTAAGATCAGAAATGGACAACTAAGACATCGATTTAACAATATTCGATAACCTACGTTTACTTAGAATAATTTTAACTTTAGGGGTCGTGCCTCGCCAGTGCACTGCTGGGTGCAATGAACCCCGCAGTCTCTATAAGTCAAATAAATGGCGACAGTGTGCAGCTGTCTTGCTATTGCAAATTAACGAATATTCTTCCAACTATATTCGTAAGAATTCAAAGGAGCTTCTAAAGATTCAAACAAGTAGACTATGATAGAAAAAGCGTAAGTATCTGTCCTTGAAGTAAAAGTATCAATTTTGGAAACCAAATGATCGATTAGGTATCAATTTTTGAAAATTAAACGATCGACTATAAAAATGACCTAAGACTAAAAATTTCCAATTTCTACTTCTCTCAAACTCAAGGATCGAGTGATAAACATGAAACAAATCTGACTCGAAATTACTAGACGGATAACTGGGTTATGTTAGGCTCAAAAGTCAACGGGTGGAAATAGTATGTTGAATAATTACTTATGGAAACAAATGAGTGATACAGCTTAGGCAGGAAAGATAACTCTAACCGATCACAGGGTGATCAAGATGAGAGAAATGTAAGTACCTATCCTATAAGTCTCAATCCTTAAAAATAAAAGATTAATCAGGGAGAAAATAACTGAAGACAAGAAAAGTACAACCATTATAATCTCTATTTCATGTGTATTCAAATGATTGAGGGAAAACTTTGAATTTAAACTAACTCGATATTCATATATGGATAATAGAATCAGAAATTACAAAAATAATTTCTTATGGCAAAATGGGAATTAAATAGGAAATTTGGACTTATGATATGAGGATGATATCTAAAGAGGGCAAAAAGAAAAAAATTGAACAATTTATCAAGGTTAGAGCATTAATTCTTGGAAGGCCTAACTTACCAAGTGAATAGTCTATCCATATTGGATCCTACCATCATGTCAAAATAAGACATCCTTATAGGAGAATTCCTCAAATATATAATAAGGTTAGGATTCAATGAATCCTTGGCTAATCATATAGCCTACTTAGCAACCTTAACTACCCAACAGTCAAATCGAATAAGTGACTCCTAGTCATAATCATTTTCCTAAAATCAACTTAATCCTAATTGTGAATGAGCATTTCCTAGTCGCAGGCTCGCAATAGTAGGGCAAGTTTGCAAAGCGACTTATACGGGGTATCTGGGCGGATACACCTCGATTTCGTCTCGCATACAAAGCAAAATCGAGTTCAGTCGAATCCTACACGTCGACAACATCCATATGCATCTTTCTATGGTCATGGGTTGCGACCACGTCACCCGGTTTGTCGGGACGCACATCGTATTGGGAAGATTTCCTAAAATACTATTGTTTTAAAACTTGTTTTTTTCGTTTTATAAACAGATTTCTCTGTACCCAGTGGATAAAATATAAAACAATTAAAAGGGTTTCGATGTTGGTTAGGTGGTCTTTAGGATTGTTCTAATAGGTTTTCTAAAACTCTAAGTGGATTGGTTAGAATTAGCCTTGCAATAGCAGCGATTGAATAGTTGTTTTTTTGGCATTTTACTGAAACTATATTCGTCCTAGATTTTGATTTGATTTTCTATCGAATCAAATCCGATTCAACCCAAAATACTTGACAGGGTTTCAAGATGGTTAGGGTGTCTATCCAGCGGATTAAATGAGTCGAGTTTTAATCGAACAGATCCAAAAAATCATTCGAAAAGAGGGGTACCTCACAGCGAAGTTACTGCTTTTGGCTGCTGCTGCCCGCGCGTTTGGTCGACGATGGGCAGTTCTCCGGCGATATAGGCGGCGCACGGAGGTCGTAGAGGGTCGGAGACGATCGCAGGGATCTGGGTAATGGTTCGCCTGGTCAGGGGTTTCGCGAGTTTGGGATTTTGAGTTTAAAAATCAATCGGTCAATACCCATACTTATATCGAGTTTCAGTTCGATCATTGATTCAAATTTTAAATGATTTAAGGTGGGTTTAAATCCCTAATTCTGGTTTATCCAAAGGAGAATGTGATCAAGATTTGGTAGGAGAAAATTTGGGTTGAAATGATTGAGATTTGGGTGATTTCGAACTTTCCAAATCAACGGAAGGAACCCCCATTCCCTGGTCGCAGAAAGGGAAGTTAATGATCTCACGAGATTTTTAAATCTTGTGAGATAATGAGATTTAAACTTTCATTTTTTTTCTTATAAGTAAATGTGTGTGTGTATATATATATATATATATATATATATATATATATATATATATATATATATATATAAAATATATATATATATATATATATATAAAATCCAAAAAAAAAAAAAAAATAATATATATATATATATATATATATTTAATATATATAATATATATTATATATATATATAAATATATATATATATATATATATCTATATATATATATATATATATATATATATATATATATATAATCTCAATATATTTTATTATATATAATATATATTATATATATATATATTATATAATATATTATATATATATAATCTCAAATATCCATATATACATGCATATCTTCATTAAATAAAATCTCCAAAAAAAACTTTTTTCTAAAATAAAACATTTTTCTAAAATAATTTTATAAATATTTTCTTGTACAAAATATATATAATGTAGAAGCTTTGCTACACTAATTTATAAGATCCTAAGTAAATCCAAAGCTTATTTAATAATAAAATAAAATTACTATAATAACATAATAAAATTTTCTAAAATGATAATAATAAAATAATGCTTAGAAGTGTTTTTAGTAATAATAATTTGCAAGCTACTAAGAATTTGTATTAAGTAAAATAAATGAATAAAAACTTCTAAAATTTGAGGGTTTACAAATATCTATTAGTACAGTCTATTTCTTCTCAATTGAAATTTTCGCTAACTCAATATCAAGCTGCTCATAATATCCTCTATCCTTGAAAAAATACGACATTTATGTATCATCTACTATGCACAACTCTACTCTAGATCCATTATCAATCTATTTAGGGTTACTCTACCTCTATCTTGAAATCTTTTCTTTCATCTTATGCCATAATCTTGGTCAGGTGCTTACAATACTTCATGGTATGATTTTCATATCTACTTCTTTCTTGTTTCTTTCTGTCATAAATTTTGTATCATCTATGTCCTCGGGATAGCCTCTTCATTCATTTTGGGATCTCAATTTCATGACCTTGCTTAAGGTATGGTTCTTCTCTGTAATCTTCTTTAGTCATCGTAGATAATCATGGTCATAATACTCGTCTCAATAACTTTTTCTGGGATTTCAACCTTACTCATTTCATTTATTCAGACTAAACATAATATTCCTTATGATTCTCTCTTCTTGTATACCCACACAAAGTTCCAGTTATCATTCCTCATAACTGAGGCGACCTAGCCCATACAATTTATCTTGGTAGAAAATTAAATCAGCAATGAACACCAAGAATCAAATTCATCAACGAACAAGGAAGGTAGGCAGTAACTATTGGAATCGAATTTTGAGATAGTTTATAACGAGATTCTCAAGGGTCATCCCAGGAAACTCTCAAGGAATTCTAACTAATTGAGTATCCTCTTATTCTAATACCTTACATCCTACACTCTATCGCAGGCTCGTAGTAGTACAACTAAGTCATTGCGCTACTACGATATCGTACAAATGCGAATCTCGACCTGCATGGGCCACTACTAAAAACGTACCACGACCCGCACCCAGTGTAGGGACACGAGAAGTGGGTACGTCCAGCCTATGTTGCAGTATCGGCGGTAGAACACTGTCCTAGGTCACATACATCTAACACATTATAAATGTCACTGCATAAGATATACTCTCCAATCGGAGGACAATACAGAAGGTACATCTCAATCACAATTCTAAGGTAGAAGTAGCACGATACGATAGATATGAAATCTCAAATAGAGAACATACAAAAAGAAGAAAATAAGTCTAAGTGTCTAAACGACACAACATCACAATATCCAGAAATATAATACAACTCAGAATGTCAATACAAAGACAATGAAATAAGATAAACAGTCTAGCTATCTAGCCTAGACTATAGGGATGGTGTCCTCAGCTGCTACTGCTGGATCCTCCTGTGGAACCAACTCACATGTGTCATCTAAGTGGGCTCCGTAGTAGGTGGAACAGAAGTCCTCATCATCCTCTGTAATATTTTCAAAAGGTCCAGTCAGGACAGGAAGGAGCACAAAATCTCTCATGCAGTTCATATCATGGCAAAATAAAGCAAGCAATAGAGTAAGATACATGAACTGTAAGAATTTACATGAAAGATAAGAGAGATGTGGTAAACTGGAAATATCTGTGTGATAAGTAAGGACTGTAAGTGACTAGTGATTCAGAGCACAAGATAGTCATGTAACCGGCACGATGTTATACACGAGTAATCTATAGAGGTTATACACTAGTAAACTAATAGAGAATCATATAACCACTTCTACTCCCCCGTCCCCGATCAATACACAAAGATCCAGTCAAGTTATTGTACACAAAGTTTAGTTTGTACACGAAGATCATGTGAGCACATGAGAGTACACGATTTCACACGATTTATACACGAATAACATGAATACAAGGAGTATGCCCATGATAAAGTACACGAACATGAAATACTCAATGTATCCGCTAAGGATAACATCGCATGAAAGATCCATATAGTACTAATCCATGATAATAAGTGTCAGCATCAAGTAAAGTAGTCTAGAGCAAGAATATAGATCCTAATAAGTATAAAACGATCAAAGAATGTACTTGCCTGAGACCTGAACGACTGATGAGAATAGATGTCTGTATAGGAGTAACTAAGTCATATTTAGAGCAACACGGGTTATGATGTGTTCAATATGAAATAACTGAAGTATACAATATAATATACATGATTCTAGGTCAATCTTGGTCAAGTCAACCCTTGGTCAACATTCTAGTCAAACTAGGTCCACATTCTATGGTTTGGTCAAACTCTAGTCAAACTAGTCCTTTAAAGCTATTGGGTCAAATCTAGGCTAATCTCAAGACTATCACAAATTAGTCTAGGTTACTACATATACGTATAGCTATATAGATTATATAACATATATCTAAACCCCACACCACTATACAATATAAGTACACACACACACACACACACACACACACACACACACACAACAGATATATATATACACATATATATATATATATATATATATATATATATATAATATATACTCTCACAAACATATATATAAAGACCGACCTATATAACTATATAGGCATATATGAATATCTAAACTCATATAACATATGTCTATACAGTATCTATATTCCAATACTCATATATTTATCTTACGTCCCTACTAGTTACCTACTATCTAAGATTACTTTTGCCAATTTATCCTTTATATATCCATAGATGTATCCAATGCATGTCACATATACCATTAGCTTTATCTATCATAACATATACTAATATGTCATTTATCATATTTATATTTACCTTTTACCTATATTATATACCTATATATCAATATACCATTCTATTCCATTACCTATCAAAATAGCCCCAAGATATCATATGCTTACCATACCCTACCAATCACATACACATAGACTCACTTATCCTACTCTTGGCACTTGACATCTTGATATTTTCTATTACCTAGTTCTAATACCCAATATTTTAGTAACTTGACAAATACCTTATCCTCCTAGATACTTATCCAACTAACTGTAATACTAATACTTGATACCAAATAGGATACCTTACTCAAGTTCCAATACTCACTTATCCTTACTCATGATATTGAGTGTCATTATACTAATATCCTCATGGTACTCAAGTATCACACTAGTACCTTGTCCAAAATTTTAATACCTTGACATATAACTTATTTATATTTTGTTCACTTGATAACCATTTGTATCAACATTAACACACACTAACTAAACATATTACCTAACAATAATATATATATAGTATATATCATACATATACTCGACAACCTATGATACCTACATTCACTTAATATCTATACTACATAGGCTCATAGGTTACACAAAATGCCTATGTCGTAAAGTCACTTTTCTACTTAAAATTAATACTGTACCAATTAGGCCTTTACTAAATTCTAGGATTAAAGTATGTCATAGCCCTTCGTGTTAGCTTTCTGAAACTTCAAACGGGTCACATTTTCGTGTCCGGAAGCTCCCGAAATAGCGAAAACACCGAAATGCGTTCGTCTTTCGTACAACTGACACTCAAACAGTTTTACAGAAAGTTGTAGAATTATTTTGGCCTATTAGTATATTATTTGGAAATCTAACTTCGATACGGTTCTTTTAAAAAACTAGAGATTAATCGTAGTTCTGAGCTAAAATTTATGGTATTCTAAGTTGCTATTGCTACTAAAAATGTGGATAAATATTATGACGAATTTGGTTGCTATGGGACAAAAGAACACATGTATATACCCAAATCTAACCATGAGTACCATGAGATACCATGACACAACACCACGTATCCTATTTAGGACACAAACACCCAATCTCGACTCAAAAAGGACACGAAAGTTTCTTTGGGGACACGTATCGAACACTTGGTGGTCACAAATTCGATTTTCCCAATTTGTATCAAAATAAAATGAGAAAAACCTTAAAATAGGAAGAGGAGAGGCTCAACTCCTCTCTAATGGTATCTTAATACAAATGGGGTCCTAAATGAATGTAGTTACACTAATGAAATAAAAGTGAAGGATTTAGAGAGCTCATACCAAAAGGAAGATGGATTCCCAATGTAAAATTCCTAGATCTAGATCTCCACCAACTTTAAGGCTCCAAATCCTTCCAATCCCTTCTTAGCTAGCCAATAGAGACTTCTCCTCTCCAAGGGGAAGAGAATGAAATGAATTTGGCTCAATTTGGAGAAAATTTGGGTGTAGGAGCAATTTGGGAGAAAAAGCTCCTAAATTGGGGCTTGAAATAAAAATGGAAAGAGGAAGAAGATGAAGTGGCTTTATAAAAATGTGGGCTGCCATATGATGTTAGGATTAGGGTTTTGGGCAAGGGGAAAGGTCCACTACACCCCTCTCTTTAGTCATGCCAAGTTAGGGATTAAACCTATCTTCATAATTTGAAGAATTAGTTAAGTCTTCTAATAATTCTTCTAATCTAGCTAGAGACTAACTAAAGTTCAATTAGGCTAGTCCTAATCATCTTGTTGGGTGGTCATGACAAGTGGGTTTGAAGCTAAATATCTACTAAGCCATAATATCTAGATATTACTAACCTTGTCATCTAGTTGGAAGTTACTAATGAAATATCTAGGCTTATGATTAACATCTAGATTAGGACAATTGCAGGTTAAGGCCTAATATTTCAATTAGCACATTATTAATTAATCAAAATTCAAATTAATTCAAATGTCACAAATGACCACAATACCTTTAGCTTAAAAGTGGTAATTAGCTAATCTAATCACATGGTTAGGTCTCCATGGTATGGTTAGTCTCTAGGCTAAGTAGCTCTAAAGTTACACTAACAAAAGGCCAAAATCATAATACATCTAATTAAATGGTATAAAATAATCTAAATTTACCAATAAATCATTAACATGATCAATATACAAAAGTTTCAAATTACCCTTGTTTTAGAAAATTGGTGGTTACAATTGAAGAGTCGGTCAAGAAGACTGCTGACGAGTCGGCTGTTGAAGAGTCCGTCAATACAGTTACTGCAGAGCTGATCGAAAGAGACTGTTGGCGAGCCAGCTGCTAAAGGGTTCGTCGAGGGGACTACCGATGAGCCGGCTGCTGACAAACCGGTTATGAAGACTACTAAGGAGTTGGTCGAAGTAACTATCGAAGAGTCTGTCACAGAGACCGTTCGAGGGCCAGCCCATGTGGCTTTCCAGAAGTCAGTCACAAAAATTGTTGAAGAGCCGGTAAGGGAGTCAGTTGAAGAGCCAGTCATCCACGGGGCTACTCCTGAATCAGCTATGCAGGGGCTAAATCAGACAACATCTATAGGTATTGTCATTGCTCTATTGATGGCCTCCGACTCAGTCATGGCACCACCTGCCACGGCCGCATTCCTTAGTCAAGTATTAGCTGCTGTCACTATTCCGAGACCTTCCATCACGGCATCTCCGATGACTCCAATGGCCATGGCTAACAATGCTTATTACGCCAACCTTATTTTAGGCACCATTTACCATGCTTTAAAGCGTGGTATATAGGGCATCTTGCAACATAACCAAACGTTTAGGCAGGCTTGGCCTGTAGTAAGAGCCCAGCTAGTGGCATTGCACGAGTATCAGGGATGTGAGGCAAAAGCGGATGCGATAGAGGCTTATCTGACGGAATTAGAAGCCACAGTCTTAGAGCTTCAAGGCCTTGAGCGCAGGCTTTCATCCATTGCGGATACGGAGCTAGAGAAAATGGCCGCTGAACTTTTCCAGCACGAACAGAAACGATAGGCTCTGGCTCACAGGATTACCGAGGTTGAAGAGGAGATTGAAGAGGTGATCGATGCTGAAGAAGTTCAAGTCTGCCGTCAAACCACCTTAGAGGAACAGTGTAAAACCCTCCGGGAACAGATTTGGCAGTTGGAAGAGGCGCTGGCCTTTGCCAATAGTGAGCTAGAGAAGTCAAAAGACCAGCAGAGGCTCCTTTGCCAGCGATCCGAGACTTTAGCTCGGAAGAAGGTAAGTATCGGTGTTTTTTAGGCAGAGTTACACATTATACACCAAAACATATCCCAGCTCGAGGATGAGGCCTCCGGATGACAAGAGGCAGAGCGTCGAGCCAAAGAGTTGGTTGGGCCCAAGACCGCATTTTGAGAAGCCGACTTGACGAATTTATGTGCCAGTCATCTTAGATCGCAATATTGATATTTTTCGTCCTTTTGTTCCTCTCTTTTGGGAGGCCTTTTTGTAGTGAAAGAAGAACTTTTCCTTTTCATGAATGAAAATCTTAGTTTTGCTTCTTTGCTTGTCTGTTTACTATGAACTTTTTTATAGCAGTGAGAATTCCCTCAGAGACAGTCTTAACATGATAGGATGGAGGTAACTCCGCTGGGGATAGGTTGTTTACTCAGAGGTGATATGGACATGGTAAACACAAAATTTTTGTAGTAGAATTTTTCTTACCCAGAGATTATGTGGACATGGTAAGAATAAATTCTTCGTATGTACATAACGACTCAGAGGTAGTATGGAAATGAAATGTTCTATAGATGATTATGACAACAATGGGTTTTTTATGGAAGACACGTCTACTCAGATGTAATATGGACATGGTAGGCATGAACTTCGTTGGGGTATAGAAAAATAACTCAGAGGTAATATGGACATAAAATATTTTCTACAGGGGAAATAAGGAAATGATAAATTTGTTAATAGAAAACAGCTACGGAGGATGTGGAAATATATGTCAATTTAGAACTTAGACATAGTACTTCTTCAAAAAATTTCCATTAATTGGCATCATTAGCAAATCGTTGTTAGGTTTGGCCAGTCAGTAAGAACCATTGGAGTAGACCGTCTCTATGACGAACGGTCATTCCCACTTGGGCTCGAACTTCCCAGCTGTCTTGTAGGTCATCACCATCTGTCTCCGAACTGATAAAACGAGGTCATCCACTTGGAATGTTTTTTCCAGACCTTTTTTGTTGACAGCTCCAAAAATTTGAGCTTGATAGAGTTCGGTACATTGTTGAGCTAGCAGGCGCCTCTCGTCCAACGCTTCCAAATCTTGTAACCGACGACGTTGATTGTCTTCATCTGTCAGTTGGTTGGTGATAGCTACCCATAGAGACAGAATCTGGATCTCTAGAGGGAGTACCGTCTCACTCCCGTAGACAAAAAAGAATAGAGTATTGTCCGTGGGTGTCCAAACGGTGGTGCGGTAAGCCCATAGACATTCACCGGGTTTCTCCTTCTAGTCGCACTTATTGGAAGATATGACTTTCTTGACCAGCTTGACAACCGTCTTATTTAATGCTTCAGCTGGCCCATTCGCTGTAGGATTGTAGGCCATTGACGCTACATTCTGTATCTAATTCCTATCACAGAACCGATAGAATGCATGGCTCACAAACTGAGGGCCATTGTCATGGATAATCCTTCTTGGAACTCTAAAATGGTAGATGACGTGATGCTTAACAAAATTTATCGTATTCGAGGTTTTCACCTCAGCCAGTGGTACTACTTTCACCTACTTAGAAAAGTAGTCGGTGATGGCGAGAATGAACCGATGTCCTTTAGAGGACGGAGGGTTGATCGGTCCGATGATACCCATTCCCCATGCTTCAAATGGTCATGCGGCCGCAGTGGGGTGTAGGAGCTCAGAAGGTTGATGGATAAAGTCAGCATAAAACTGACATACCTGGCACTTCTTAGCATAATCGACGATGTCCGCCATCATGGTAGGCCAATAGTGGGCATGCGACGTAGTCGGTCCTGTAACTTAGTACCAGGCTTGTGGGCTCTGCAGGTACCATCATGTGCCTCCCAGAGTGCTTTTTTTGCTTCATCATTGGACAAACATAAAAAGAGAAGCTCGTCGTATGAACGATGATACAGTATTTTGGTAGCTGTGTCATAGAAGAACCGGAGCGAGCGCCTCTTGATAGAAGTAGCTTCCTTCGGGTCTTCAGATAGGATCACATAGATCACATAGTCTATGAACGGAAATTGCCAATCCCGAATGTCAATGTTGGTGTCCTCCTGTACAGAGTAGCTCAAACATGCATGTAGGTTGTTCTTTGGGTTGACCAACTCCCGACCCATCACCGTGACGGAGTACTTGGTTCCGACATGAGTTGCTAGAGAAGCGGCGAGACCAGCGACGACGTCAGTCTCTATGTTTTATAGTCGAGGTACATGTTCTATAAAGAACACCATGAAGGTAGAAATGATATCGATTGCTGCCTGATGGTAAGGGATCATATCGTCATGTCGAACCTCATATTATCCTCTAACCTGATTGATAATCAGTTTCGAGTCGCAGTAGGCTTTGACGTGGTCGACCCCCATCTCTTTAGCAAGCTGGAGCCCAATGATGAGAGCAGTGCACTCAGCAACATTATTGGTGCATGACTCCATGAGAGAATATGCACGGTAGATGACAAGACCGTCAGGTACTCCAACCCGTGCAATAATTTTGCCTTTGGGTCCTGTTCTCGAAGCACTATTAAAGAACATTACCAGACAGGATTGTCTAAGACTGTATTAGACTCCAGGACCTCGTCAGGGATACTGTCGTAGAATTTTGACATCTCCGGTACAGGATGGGCCGCCAAGAATTCGGTCAATGCTTGACCTTTAACCTCCTTTTATGGGATGAACACCATGTCATAAGGCGTCAAGAGGATTGCCCATGTGGCTAGCCACGAGTTTAGTGCCCCTGGCTTAGTCATAAGAACTTTGAGGGGCTTGACTCTGGAAATGACGTGAATTGTTTGCCTAGCCCCATCATGGCGTGTCTTTTGAATGGCGAAGACTAGAATGAGACACTCTTTCTCAACAGGATTATACCAATGTTCGGCACCAATGATGGTCCTGCTAAGATAGTAGATTGCCTGTTCGTGGCCATCATTGTTCCTCTGGACGTGCAAAGCACCGAAAGAATGGTCTATGGCTCGGACATATAGTAGAAAGGGCCTTCCCGTGATTGGTGCTACCATAATTGGAGGACTGGTGAGATATTTTTTGATGTCGTCAAACATGCGCTGGCATTCTTCAGTCTATACATAAGAAACGCCTTTCTTCATTAGCTTAGTAAATGGTTGACATAGCCCAGAGAGATTTGCTATGAATCTTCTAATATATGCCAAGCACCCTTGCAGGCCTCAAAGTTCTCATAGATTTTCGGGAGAGCCATGTCAAGAATGGCCTTAGTCTTTTCAGGGTCAATGTGAATAACCTTGGCCGTGACGATGAAGCCCAAGAACTTTTCGTTGGAAACTCCCAGGAAAGGCTTAGTTGGGTTCAATTTTAGTCGAAGTGTCCTCATTAAGTCGAACACCGTCCTCAAGTCATCTAGATGGTTGAAGTTCCTTCAGCTTTTAACAGTAATGTCATCAACATAACATTCCACCCTTTTTGGAGATGTTTACAGAATATGGTACTCATAGCCCGCTAGTATATTGCTTCCGCATTCTTCAATCCGAAAGGCATCACTATATAACAGTAGATTCCCTTTGGAGTCCGGAATGAAGTATATTTTTCATCTTCAGGGAACATCTTGATCTGGTTGTAGCCTGAGAACCCGTCCATGAAGGACATATGCTCGAAACCACAAGTATTGTCGTCGATCATCACGTCGGAAATCGGGAGGGAAAACTCGTCTTTTGGACAGGCCAAGTTGAGATCCCTGAAGCCCCCTAATGAAACTTTCTATTAATGAAATACGAAATTTTATTCTGAGGGATTATATCATCTAAAGAGTGCAGCTCAACTTGGCTCATATGTAGTCCCCTAACTCCTTATCAGTGAGAACCGGGGATGCTATGGGAGAAGGTAGAGGAGGTCTCTGCTTCAATTTGACTACCTAGGGAGCTGGAGTCGTAGATTCCTGCAACTTCAAGGCTGCTTTTGGGTCCCTTCTAGGGAGCTTTATTTGAATAGGCTTCTTGCTAGCAGTTGACATCGTCGGGGATGAGCGAGCAGGAACCTTTCCTTGGAGCTTGATGACAAGAGGTGCTGGTGTCTGGGGACTTTAGTCGAACCTTCAATGGTTCTTCAGCAACAACTGCGCTCTCTGATGGAGTTTCTGCCTCGTCGTTGGCATCATTAGCATCATCATCCCACGGGTCTGATTTATACAGATCAGCATCAGTACAGTATACTTTGAGTCCTCGGAACGGATTGATGTTAGCAAACTCAACCTTGATAGTCCCGTCGCTGGCTACATACTTCATGAATTGATGGAGGGTAGAAGGCACGATCATGTACTCATGAATCTATGGTCGATCCAACAACATGTTGTAGTTTATGTCTACATCAATGACATAACAAGTCGCATCCATCTGAAGATCGCCTATCTGGCACTTCATACGGATCTTACCCAAGGGCTCACTCTTTCCATCATTATAACCGATGATTGTAGTGTTTGACGCGGTCAGTAAATGCATCAGAATACCCAAGGTTTGGAGTAAACTTCGAGGAATTATGCTAAGGGAGGAGCCATGGTCAATGTGGATGCGATCGACCTTAATAGCACCAATATACCATGTATAGGACAGGGGCCTATTGTGCCGGTTGTTCTTCAGCAACATATCCTGCTGATTGAAGGTGATGTTAGGAATCACTTCTACCATACTATGGCAATATGGGAACGCGACAGGATCCTCCTTGGGCGGTTGCACCTGGGTGAGGAAGGAATCAGCGTTCTGCAAAGCTTCGCTTAGGGCGTTCCAAGTCTCTTTGGAGAGACGGAGGAGTTCAAAGAGAAATAGCCGGGTCAGAGTATTGGCAAGTTGTGCCAATATATCAAAGTTGTAGTGCTTGATCGGCCCCATTGCTGAGACTTTCCTTAGGGGTTTGTCAAAAAGAACCTCCTTCAGCTTCTGGTTATCTGTTGCAGGGATTTGAGATGGGCCTGCATCCGATATATCAAGTACAGCGGCAGTAGCCGGTAGAGGTATCTCTTCTTCCAAAACCTGGTTATCCTCTCGCTGGTGAGCCGAACGAGTGGTAACATGAGCATCATCAGTCGAGGTAAAAACCATACGACATGACTTAGTTTTCTTCCCCTTAACAGAGTGTTCAGTAGGTAGCATCATGTTTGGGACAAGATCAGGGGAAAGAATTTGGGTTCGACAACGGACAAATATTCAAAAGTCTGGATGAGTAAAAGCAAGTAAAAATAGGCTCAACAGAGTTTCGAAGTAAGATTCTTGGGGGTCATCCCTGGAATCTATCAAGAGATCCTAATATGTGATTGAGTACCAAATCTTATAAAATATTATCCTAAGGCAGGCTCACAGTAGTACGGCTAGGCCTAAGTACTACCACGATATCGCACTAGTTGCGAAGGCTGACCTGCATGGGCTACCATAAAAATATATCACGACCTGCAACGGGATATTCGGGCACGAGTACGTGGACCACGCCCAGCTGACGTAGCAGTTACGGTGGTAGACCGCTGTCAAGTACCCAACAAAAAATATCTAAACAGTTCTATGATCCACTAAAACATCATGTACTCAAATCACATACAACTAAGAAAGAAATAAAAGAAAGACAACAATGGAATATAATAAATAATCATACATATCAAAAAATGTATCGGGGACATAACCGACGAACAAGACATAAATCTAGAAAAGAATATGGCCTAGAGCTCTCAAGAGGTCAACTCACTATCAAAGAGAACGTCGAAATATGTCATCATGTAGTCCAGAATGTGGGGCATAATATTACCTAAAAATAGTTATCCAGTCAGGACTGGAACGAGCACATCACTAACAACAGTTCCCAGTAAATGATAAAGACTATGTAATAGTAAATAGAGAAAATATAAGAGAAAAATAAAGTGTACATAAAAGTAGCAAGGCATGGTAAAACTGTTAACAAGAGCAAGAAAGAATAAAGCAGGTTATCTCATGTACAAGGGTAAGAATCTATACTAACTACGTGAGTAAGTACTAGCTTCGACATGTGGCTGGCTTGGGAATTGCACAAGGTTTACTGGCCTGGTTAATCATACGTGAGGTGTATGATTAACACTCATAAGGATCTACACATGCACAAGGAGGGTATTGGCCACATATCTACACTACTACTCCCCTGCCCCCGATTGATACAATGGATCCAACCATAACACATTATGACACGAATTCTCTGAGGAGGCCGTGAGCCTTCGCAGGAATCGTATCTATACAATGCACAAGAAACAAGGATAAGACTTGCACAAGATATACCAAGAAATACATCTCATGACGGGATCCAGACAAATACTAATTCGTGTGACCAACGTGCCTAGAAATCAAGGATATCCATACTAAATACATGAAACATAGAAAATAACATAAACGAAAAATTATCAGAGAATGTACTCGCCTCAATTTAGTTATTGTCGACGTACACGACACGAACGTGTCGACTCGAAATAGGTACCAATGCTATGCTCCATAATATAGTCCCAAGAATGACACGGGCGGTTCCATTGAGTCCAGAATAGTCCAAATAGTCCAGGTTGGTATGTAGAAGTCCATATTCAGAGTTGGCACAAATATCGAGATATGAGGGAGGTCCATGATCATAAAATAGGAAACATATATATTAGTCATGATTTAAAAAGGTGATTAAAGGAAATTTGATCAGAAGGAATTGATTCGAGAGATTAATCACAAGGCCATAATATGATCCCCCCTTTTAAAACTACATTTGAAATTACTTATTTAGAACATATTTATGTCCATTAAAAATTATTATTAGTCCTTTAGAAAATATTAGTAACTAAGGAAATAATTTTATATATAAGAATCTATACCAAATTTAGATCTAAGACAAATGTTTAAAGCCCAAAAATATAATTATAATACCAACAATTATCATACCTTAATATAGTCCGAGCCCAAAATTAACCAAATACTTGATTTAAACATCTATTCATCTATAACATATACTATATCTATATATACATAAAACTTATATGTACTTGACAAGAAATCGACATTTACTAGAAAAATTATAAAGCTTGGGCATTGAAGTAATCATTCCAGGAGTTGAAGGCCAAATGATGGGGATGCAAATTTAATCTCATTTAATGAACAAAATTCGAGACACTCAATATCAAGACGAAAGTCTGAGGAGTATTAGAGAGTAAGTACATCTGGACCGCTGGAGGAATTCTCTATTGCTGAAGATGGTACATTGATACAGGGGAATAGAATATTTATGCCAAGTGGAGAACTTAGGGAGGAAATCATGCAAGAAGCTCACAGTTCCCTTTACTCTATTCATCCTTGCGCAACTAAAATGTACAAGGATTTAAGGGAACATGCTTGGCTGTATGGCATGATGTAACGCCCAAGCCACAAAATACGTAGGACTAGGAGACCGTATACATGCCAGCTACGTATCGAGAGGACTCCTGCCAAGTTCGAGTACGTATAAGTTGTATAGTAACAATCAACTATTTATACTAATAAATAATATCTCAATGTCTCAATCAATATTAATACAAAATACAAGAATGAACAAGATATAACATAGTGTCCACCCTATGCTACATTGTCTGAATAGACTCGAAAGAATAACATGAGTCTATAAATACTAGACTAACAAGCAGAATATAATTAAACATATATGAATGTGTAACTGCAAGAGATACCTAAAAATGTAATTAGCAACCATCATGATCATCAACCAACTCTGCTCAGTCGAATACCTGGAGAGATCACCAGGTCCTCAGGGGACTAGCAAGGTACATAATATACATGTCGATGGCTTACTATACTTCGAGTTACCAGAGAGATCTTGGACTTCAAATGATCAATCAGTCTAAATATGGCAACCACCTACAAATTCTAAAGCACAAACTATCTATCAAGATTTCCTAAAAATGAGACTAGCTAACCTCTAAAGTCATGATCTAACTTATATTACCTTAGAGGTCATATATCCCGATTTTAACCAGTTCACCCACTTTTGTGGCTTGGGTTTTCTCCAATCGTCTCTCCTAGCAATATGGTATTTTTACGCTAAAATGTGATCTGCTATGTCCTAACCCTTCTATGCTTGTAGTCACGACCCGCGCCCGCTTTTCGGAATGCGAGTGTGTGCGCAAGTCTAGCCTACGTGCGGTATCGACAGTAGTACGCTGTCTAACCCGAAATAAACAAGTACTAAAAATAATAACTTTATTTGCTCATTCGCAAAAATAATCCATTTACAACATTCAAAGTTTTACATTTAATCGAATACAATGCCTCACAAAATTCTAATACAACAAATTTAAACTATCTCTAGGTTTTGGCCTTCAAATACACCCGTATCTCCCCAATGCTAAGAGTAGCCACGACTAACCTTAAAAATTGGTTTCCAGTCAGGAATGGAACGAGTACATTCTAACAGCAGTTCCAATAATTGACAAAATTTATAAAACAGTGAATAATACTGAAATACATGATGGAAGGATAAACAGAGAATCATGGTATGAAACACATGAGTAAAAGTAGGAGAGCATGATAATGAAGACAAAGAAGTAATATAAACAATAATAGTACAACTGAAACGGAAACATTAATGTATAGCAAGGCTGCATCTAATTAGTGAGTTGAAGTACCATTTTCGACATGTGCACGACTAAGGGGTAAATCCTACGGCTGCTATTCTCTACGAAAGACAATTGGGATGGAAAAGGTAGTTCACACGTCTACTAAGATATTTCCCCACCTGACTAGTACTCATGGATTCGAACAAGCCACGAACACGGTAATACATTAGTCACAAAAAACAACATGTAAAGAATCCATAACTACTACATCGTGTAACCATCGTGTCGATAATAAAAAAATGTAAGACAATACTAAATACACGAATCATAGTAGTTATCAAATATGAAAACTATCAGATATATACTCGCCTAGGGTCCTTAGCTGGTGAAACCGATAATTTTGTTGAGTCCAGTATAGTCTGATTAGCCTAGGGTTGATGTGGAGTAGTTAGAAAGACAAGAAAATAGGAATGTATGACTAGTCACGATTAAGATAGGAATCGAAGAGAATAAATATAAATATATCTAACTAATTTAGAAAAATTTTATTATATCTAGTAACTATATATTACTAGTGAAAATAGCTTTAGATACATATTTGGAAACCAAGAAAAATCGTCACTACAATAAAACCATAACTTAGTTTGATAGCAAATTACAATAATATTTTTTTTAGGTAAATACTTTGAAATTATAGAAATAATATAAAGGCCTAATGGTTCAAATCCCCAATTTAATATTTTATTTAAATAAATAACTATATGTATAACTACATTATAAATCAAATATATATGTAAAGCCTAATAAGCCCAATATATTTATTACAATATAATTTTGAAAATTAATAATATATAATTTCCTAAATTAATAATAATTTAATAACAATGAAAATAGTAGCAAAACCAATACTTATAATCTATTTAGAAATATATGTCGTACTTGAAACTTATATATTTTATTTATCAAATATTTTAGTTAAATACTTGGAAGCCAAGAAAAATCATTATATTTATACGGTAACCGATATTAAGAAAATATACTAACAGATGTATACTATTCTAAAATATACATGCATGCTACTTTTATAAAGCCCTATAGCATGTATATTTATAAAAGACCCAAAAATCTAATACCAGGAAATATATAATAATACAATTATATCTACACACTGTATTCCAATTAAATATATACCCTAGTATTTATACGTATATATATATGTATACACTGGTAAAAATATATTTATACAATTAGTAAAATGAAATAATAACTAACTAACCAAGATTTGGAAAATCCTAATAAATTACCCAACCCTTCTAATTCTGGCCCATAGACTCATGAAAGAAACCCAAACAAAATGTCAACAAAAACCAAAAAGGAAAACAAAAAGGAAGAATCATAACAAAGAAAGAGAAATGCTCTATGTTCTTTCTCGAGAAGGAAAGGAAGCAGAGAGAAGAAGAGGAAGGGAAAAAAGTGTCACGCACTAGAACCAGAATACTGGAGAGTGGGTAACAGATGCATCCAGCTACGTACATTAGAGTGCAACACACTCCACAATATGATCACGGCTGCCTAGATGCATGAGGGTTAAACTACAATCCATCAGTCTTTTATGGTCAAGAACAAGCCTAGTGTCTCAATCTCAAGCAAGCAAATAATTGTTCCAAGATGTTAGATCATAAGACATACAAAGTAAGGCGTCCCAAATATTACATATTCAGATGATCATGAAGCTAGTCATACAAAATGCGAAGACTAGCAAGAGTTGAGTCATACATGATCAACCCTAGGATTTGTCAATCATGTTATAGCCCTTAGGAAGACAGAAATTAAGTTACAACACGAGCTAACACATGCTCGGCGGTTAAACGTCTCAAAAGAATAATTTACGATAGAGTGGAAGAGCAAAATAAGAAACCCACTCATTCCCTCGGGTACTCCTGGTGTTCACCATCTGGCTGGAAAGCAGTTAGATCCTCGGGTGTTGTTCCAAATTTTGGCCATACAAAATCAGCTGGGTCAGACCCCAAAAAAAGCAAGTACCGCAAGAGAGGCTCCACATATGAACTAAAACCAGCATAAAAGAATAATAGAACTGATACAAGGACATAATCATAAAAACTTAAAGACAAAAGTTAAAAGAACATACGAGCTTGCATCAAGAAGAACAAGAGGTGGAATATAATTCCCATGTTAATCATGAGACAATCATTCATGCACAGCCAACCAAGTCCTACGGCTTGCTATCATTAGCTAACTAGGATTATCACAGGCCTAATTACTAAGAGTTATCAGGATTACTGGTGTACTTGAGTACTTATGATTCAAGAAGTGCAACACATGACAGTATGCTGGAAATGTGCCCTTCTTGAGAGCAGGCTACAAGTCCACATGTGTGGCCGGGATAACGGGATCGCCTGTAACTGGAAAATCTATCTATATGAACTACTTGATCAATCTTGTCATTTAACCTAGTCAGATTCATTATGAATTCCTGACCGTGGTAACCAGGAATTCATATCCTAGACATAATACAAGACGAGACCGGTCGCTTATACAGTCACAATTAGGAAAAATCAACCACGGAGTCAAGACAAGAGTTACCCTAGCTAGCAAGACAGGATTAGCTGTCACAATAGCAATCAAGGTTATACATGCCATATCAAGATTACTTATCATATCAAGGATGCTTGTCAGGAGTGCGTGTAACGCCCCAGAACCAGAATACTGGAGAGCGGGGGCAGACATAGCCAGCTACGTATATGAAATGGAATCCATCTCGCTATACGGTCACGGCTGTCTAGGATACATGAGGGTTTATCTATAAGCCAGCAGTCTCTTAAGGTCATGAACAGCCTATTGTCTCAATCACAAGCAAGTAAGTAAAAGTTACAAGATGTATGATCATTAAATATACAATAATAAGACGTCCCAAATATTACATATTCAGCTGATCATGAAGCTAGTCGTTATAAAATGTTAGGACTAGCAAGAGTTTAGTCATACATGATCAACCCTAGGATCTGTTAATCATGTTACAGCCCGTAGGCAGACAGTAAGTAAATGCAATCGAGCTAAACAGGTGCTCGTCGGCTAAACGCCTCAAAAGAATAATTTTTACAATAGAGTGGGAGAGCCAAAAATAACCCACCCGTTGCCAGGGTTCCGTCTAGTGGCCACCATCTGGCTGGAAGGTCGGTAGATCCTCTGGAGCTACTCCGAAATCTGGCCACACAAAACCAGCTGGGTCAGACCCCAGAAAGAGCAAGTGCCACAAAGGAGGCTTCACTTAAGAACTAAAACCAGCACTCAGCACAAGATATAAATAAAAGCAAGAACTGGTAATAAAGAGAATACACCAGGATGATATACGACGAGATAACCATGGAACTATTCAGATAGCCAGGTTACAATCCGTAAACCAAACAAGGACCGGGGTTGTAACCCTTCGTCTGAACAGAACTTGAAAATTCTCACCATTTATCGGTAAAATAAATACAAGCATTATGGTCATGCAGTAATCTGGAACAGGATCAGGGCAAGACTAGACTGGTTAGACTCCGTTCAATCACTTCACGGCCAAGCAAGAATTACGGCTTGATACTTTAACTAACTAGGGTTGTCACAAGCCTAATTACTAACAAGATGCAGCGAGATTATTCTGCAGCTACAAGCCCTGCAGACCATCCAGGTTCCCCGGGTTAAAAGATTAGAGTTGAATTCAGGTGGGTACATCGTCCAGAAAACGAATGTACCCTTAGGTAGCTTGAAGGGTGCAACACATGACAGTGTGCTGGAAATGTGCCCTACTCGACGGCAGGCTACAGATCCCAAGGCGTGCCCAGGTAACGGGATTGCCTGTAGCTGGAAAATCTTTTCATGACTAATGTATTAATCTAGTTATTAGTCCTTAGTTTATTTCAATAAGTACTCCTGACCATGGTACTCAGGAGTCCCATCCTAGACATGATGCAAGACAGGACTGGTTTATTTATACAAATACAATCGCCCACGGTGTCCAGATTAATTATACAGGTCATGTCATGTCAGGTAGCCGTCGCAACAGCTATTCGAGATAATCATGTCAGGTTATCATGCCAAGTGTACTGGTCAGGAGTACGCCACGACGGGCCACTATCAGGTCATGTCAGGTTATTATGTCAGGAGTGCACCACTACGGGTTACTGTCGCGTCTGCTCAATTATCAATTCCAAACATATTTACATAAATTCGTGATTATTAAGTTCAGGACAAAAGGCGTAAGGATATAAACTGGACGTAAAATATCTAATAAAATATCAATATACAGGGCTATAGAAGAGCCAAGCTCAGGCAAAATAAAACCAAATCTGACACGCTGACATGAGACCAAGTCAGCCAAAGGCCATACGCTCAGTGCCAAAGTCATACGCTCAGGTCACACGCTCCCAAAAGGCAGCGTATGGGGTCCATACGACTCTTTGTCAGGCAAGCAAGCGTATGCGAGCCATACGCTCCCATAAGGCAGCGTATGGGATCCATACGACTCCTTGTCAGGCAAGCGAGCGTATGCGAGCCATACGCTCCCAAAAGGCAGCGTATGGGGTCCATACGACTCCTTGTTAGGCAAGCGAGCGTATGCGAGCCATACGCTCCCAAAAGGCAGCGTATGGGGTCTATACGACTCCTTGTCAGGCAAGCGAGCGTATGCGAGCCATACGCTCCCAAAAGGCAGCGTATGGGGTCCATACGACTCCTTGTCAGGCAAGCGAGCGTATGCGAGCCATACGCTCCCAAAAGGCAGCGTATGGGGTCCATACGACTCCTTGTCAGACAAGCGAGCGTATGCGAGCCATACGCTCCCAAAAGGCAGCGTATGGGGTCTGTGCTGCGCTAAAGAGCGCGCGTAACTCAGTGGCACAAGATAAAAAGCTAGCTCACTGTTCACTGTCTTCTCCAAATGACAAGAATAGCAAGAACTCTAAAGTTGAATCTAAGCTTCAATTGTCCATATCTTGGTCAAAACAAGTCCGAATCCAACTTTCCAAAGATCAAAATTGGGTAGAATAAAATTCTCTACAACATGAAACCATCAAAACTTGAAAACAAAGAAGTTTGATAGATCAAAACCACCAAAATCCGAAAATAACTAATTTCTAGATCTACAAGAAATAAAGCCTCAAAATGGAAAATGACAAGTTCTAATGTGGTTTAGAATCATGAGGAGAAGCTAATAAAACCATGAAAAGGAGTTCTCTTGTGGAAGCAAGTTGCACTTGCCTATGGTGTTCTTGGTTGGTGGAGAAGAGTAATGGTGGGGGAAGGAGAAGTAAATGAGAATTATGGAGGAGAGAGAAGGTTGGTGGGGATAATAAAGAGGGGGGTTGTGGTGGAAATGAAGGAGAAGCATAGGCTAAGGTGTTCCTCCCTTGGCCCATGATGAACCAAGCATTGGGCCGGCCGAACCAAGCCAACCCAAACCGAGAGTTAAACCAAGCCGAGAGCTAAACAAGGAATCATGCAATACAGAATAAAATACGTATACGTATTCCAAAATACGTAATACGAACACAGGCATTACAACTTTACCCACCTTAAAAGAATTCCGTCATCGGAATTTAATCAAGAGGCTAGAGGAGCAATAACAAGCTATATTAATCACATGCAAGCTATAACTAGGCATACAATCACTCATTCAAGCAAGGAATCGAAGGCATGAGGCATAAGAAAGGCATTATACCTCACGAGTCAAACAAGTCGGGATATCGCGATCGGATATCATCCTCACGCTCCCACGTTGACTCCCCCAAAGAGTGATGACCCCAAGCAACTCTGACTAACTTGATAGTCTTGTTCTTGAGGATCTTCTCTCTCCGATCCAATATAGACACGGGCCTCTCCTCATACGAAAGGTTGGTACCAACAACCAATTCTGAATGATCCAGGATGTGGCTCGGGTCCGGGATGTACCATCATAATTGGGATACATGGAACACGTCATGCACCTCGCTTAGCGACGGCGGAAAAGCGAGACGATAGGATACATCTTCTACTCGCTCCAGAATGTCAAACGGTCCTATATACCTAGGACTAAGCTTGCCCCGTACGCCGAAACGAATGACGCCACGGTTAGGTAAAATCCTCAGGAATACATGATCGCCGACCGAAAACTCGAGAGGGCGCCGATGAGAATCAGCCCAATGGCGCTGGCGATCTTGGGCAACTCGAAGGTGATCTCTGACTCGCCTGACCACTTCAACTGTCTGGGCAATTATTTCTGGACCGAGCATCTGTCTCTCTCCAACATCATTCCAGGCTAGCGGGGATCTGCACTTCCTACCATACAGTGCCTCGAACGGTGCCATCTGGATACTGGCCTGGAAACTGTTATTGTACGAGAATTCCACCAAGTGCAAGTGATCTTCCCATGAACCACCGAAGTCAAGTGTGCAAGACCGTAACATGTCTTCAAGAGTCTGGATAGTGCGCTCCGACTGGCCATCTGTCTGTGGGTGATATGCTGAACTGAACTGGAGATGAGTTCCCAAACTCTCTTGCAAGCTACGCCAAAAGTGTAACGTAAATCTTGAATCTCGGTCCGAGGTGATACTGACTGGAACACCATGCAATCTGACAATCTGCCTGAGGTACATCTCTGCTAACTGAGCTGTCGACTGACCAACTCTGAATGGAAGAAAGTGAGCCACCTTCGTGAGCCTGTCAACTATAACCCAGATAGCATCTCTACCAGCTGGGGATCTAGGTAGTCCAGTCACAAAATCTATGGTCACATGCTCCCACTTCCATTCTGGAATCTGTAAGGGCTGAAGAAGTCCAGCCGGTCTCTGATGTTCGGCTTTAACTTGTTGGCAAACCAAACACCGAGAGACAAACCGAGCTATCTCCCGCTTCATGCCATTCCACCAGAAATGCTGCCGGATATCACGGTACATCTTCGTACTGCCGGGATGGATGGAATACTGTGAACTGTGTGCTTCTGACATGATCTTCTGCCGGATATCTCCGCTGGGTACACAAAGACGCTTACCATGTCGAAGTGTACCATCCTCATAAATACATAACTCTGGTCTTCGTCCTGCCTCACACTCTGCTCTGAGTAGCTGAAGCTTGGAATCTGTCGACTGCGCCATCCGGATCCTCTCGACTATAGTGGACTGAACTTGCATGCTGGCCATCAAGGCCACATTGGAAGGGAGAACAACTTCTATACCCATCTTCTGAAGATCGGCTAACAGCTCTGGCTGCGCTGTTAGGAAATAAGCTTCGGCTCTCCTGCTCAATGCATCAGCAACAACATTGGCCTTCCCAGGATGATACTGCAGGTTGACATCATAATCCACAAGAAGCTCCAGCCACCTTCTCTGACGCATGTTAAGATCCTTCTGGGTGAAAACATACTTCAGGCTCTTGTGGTCGGTGAAAATCTCCACCCTGTCCCCATACAAGTAGTGCCTCCACAACTTAAGTGCAAACACCACTGCTGCCAGCTCCAAGTCATGGGTTGGGTAATTTCTCTCATGATCACGAAGTTGTCGTGACGCATAAGCTATTACCTTTCCATGTTGCATCAGAACACATCCTAAACCTCTGCCTGAAGCAATATAGTACACTGAGAATCCTCCGGTCCCATCTGGAAGCGTGAAAATAGGAGCTGTTATCAGGCCTCGCTTCAACTGCTCAAAAGAACTCTGACACTCTGCTGTCCAAGCAAACTGTGCATCCTTGCGGGTCAACTGCGTCAATGGCGCTAAAATTCGAGCAAAGTCTGAAACAAACCGCCGATAGTAGCCGGCCAATCCAAGAAAACTACGAACCTCTGCAACTGTGCTGGGCACTGGCCATGATTCAATGGCCACGATCTTCTGGGGATCCACTTCTACTCCTCCTCTGGTGATGATATGACCCAAGTACGAAATACGATCGAGCTAAAACTCACATTTACTGAACTTGGCATATAACTGGTGCTCTCTGAGGATCTGAAGAACTATACGGAGATACTGCTCATGCTCCGCCTCACTCTTGCTGTAGACCAGGATGTCATCCAAGAACACGATCACAAACTCATCCAAGTAAGGCATGAAGATGCGATTCATGAGGTCCATGAATATTGTCGGCGCATTGGTTGCTCCAAAAGGCATAACAAGGAACTTCCAATGCCCATATCTCGATCTAAAAGCTGTCTTCGGGATGTCCTGCTCTCTGACTCTGATCTGATGATAACCTGAGCGCAAATCAATCTTCAAGAATACTGATGCTCCCTTGAGTTGATCAAACAAGTCATCTATCCTCGGAAGAGGGTATCTGTTCTTGATTGTCATTGAGTTCAAGGTACGATAATCAACACATAACCTGGATGTACCATCCTTCTTTTTCACAAGAAGCATCGGGGCTCCCCAAGGCGATCCACTAGCACGGATGAATCCCTTGGTTCTAAGCTCTTCAATCATCTTGTACAAGATCTTCAACTCTGATGGCGCCATCCTGTAGACTCTCTCTGACACTGGGGCTGTCCCGGAAATTAAGTCTATAGTGAACTCGATCTTCCGCTCCGGAGGCATACCTGGAAGTTCTTCTGGGAAAACATCTGGAAACTCCTCGACTATCATGGGCAACTGAACTGTTGCTACTGCCATCCGCAATACTGGAGGAGATGACTCAACTTCGCCTCGGGAGAAAGAAAACTCCGGCTCGCCTGGAATGCTAAAAATAATCCTGCCAATGTGGCAATCTATCCTAGCATACTGGTTCCTCAACCAATCCATCCCTAGGACCACATCATAATCGGCCATCGGGAACTCTATCAATCTAGCGGGGAATTCTCTACCGCTAACTATGATCCGACACGAGGAAAATACTCTATCTACTCCTACAAGTCTGTTACCAGTAAGTATATTAAGCCTTACTGATAATGACTCGGGCTCCAATCCTACCCGTGTCGCGAATCGTGCAGACATAAATGAATGCGATGCACCAGAATCAAATAAAGCTAAAGCTGGAAAGGAGTTGACGAGAATAGTACCTGCCACTACCTCTCCTGGTGCCAATCCTTCCTCCACGGTCATCACCATAGCCTGACCGTGCCCTCGGGGTGCTGGTCCCCTCTGTTGAAATCCTCGCTGCCTGCTCTGACTCTGGGCTTGGACTTGTGCATACTGCTGGGGGTTCTGCTGCTAGAACACTTGGGTCTGAGGCGGCAAGGGACTCGACAATGGATACTGCTGCTGCTGGACCGGAGCTGGTCCTCTCACCGAAGAGCTAGAAAGGTTGGACGATGATGAACCACCCCTATTCGGGCAGGATCCAACCCTATGGTCTGGTGCTCCACAAGCCAGACACAATCTTTGTGCCCTACGACATTCTGCCACCACATGGCCTGGCTTTCCACAATGAGAACAACCCACTGCGGAAGATTGCTTCTGCTTCTGCTGCTGCTGCTGAGGGTGCGTCGGAGTTGAATGCTGAACCGACGTTACTGAGGCCGCTCGCCTCGGAGCTCCAATAGTCAAAGCCCTGGCTGCCGGGGCCGGTGCTGAAGACTGATTCATCTGGCCGTGAGATCTCTTCCGACCTCCAGCCCTATCTACAATCCTCTGGGAGGTATACTCATGCCTCCGGGCTGCTCTCAAGACTACATCAAAAGTCTGATGCTCAAACTGCTCAACTGCCAACAAGATCTCTAGGTGAAGTCCCTGCTGGAACCGCTAGGCTCTATCATACTCGGTTGCCACCAAAGTGGGAGCAAACCGACTAAGTCTGGAAAACTCGACCACATATTCGTCGACCATCCTGCCCATCTGCTTCAGATTGGTAAACCTCGTCTGCAGATCATACCGAGCCACGGCATCGAAATACTTGGTCTGGAATCTCTCTCTGAATACTGCCCAAGCAATGGGTGCTGCTAATCTAACGGCCTGCGCTGTCCACCAGCTGCGGGCAAGATCTAATAACTGCAGGCGCACAACGGCCACCTTCTTATTCTCTGGAGTCCTGGCTGCTTTGAGAATCACCTCAGTGTCCTGAAGCCAAGCATCTGCTGCGATAGCATCTTCACTACCGTCAAAGAATGGAGGGTTCAAGCGCTTGAAGCTGTTGGCCGCGCTATTCCCTGGATGACCACCTCTAGTCAAAGCACCCGCCACTGCCTGTTGCAAGGCATCTCCACGACGATCTTGAGAAGCTATTAAGGTCCTGACGAGACCTACCAAAGTGTCATTATCAGGCTCGGCAGGCTGAACTGGCTGGACTGGTGGTTCTCCATCAGAGGGCACGACTCTGAAAGCTACTCCGGAATGCTGGACTTGATCTCCAGGTTGCTGCCGGTCCGCGGGAGGTGCTCCGCCTTGCTGGTCGGTAGGACCACGAACAATGCCACTGAAGAAGACGACATAGGGAACAATAAGGAAGGACCAAGATAGATCAACGATACAAGCATATAATCAGGACAAGAATCCAGGGATTCAGAAGATACGAGCAGAGATCAAGGACGAATACTGATTGAGACATCTATTCGGTAAACCCTCACATATCTTGATTTACAAGACCTGCATGGGCCACCACTTAAACCATGTCACGCCCCAGAACCAGAATACTGGAGAGCGGGGGCAGACATAGCCAGCTACGTATATGAAATAGAATCCATCTCGCTATATGGTCACGGCTATCTAGGATACATGAGGGTTTATCTATAAGCCAGCAGTCTCTTAAGGTCATGAACAGCCTATTATCTCAATCACAAGCAAGTAAGTAAAAGTTACAAGATGTATGATCATTAAATATACAATAATAAGGCGTCCCAAATATTACATATTCAGCTGATCATGAAGCTAGTCGTTACAAAATATTAGGACTAGCAAGAGTTTAGTCATACATGATCAACCCTAGGATCTGTTAATCATGTTACAGCCCGTAGGCAGACAGTAAGTAAATGCAATCGAGCTAAACAGGTGCTCGTCGGCTAAACGCCTCAAAAGAATAATTTTTACAATAGAGTGGGAGAGCCAAAAATAACCCACCCGTTGCCAGGGTTCCGTCTAGTGGCCACCATCTGGCTGGAAGGTCGGTAGATCCTCTGGAGCTGCTCCGAAATCTGGCCACACAAAACCAGCTGGGTCAGACCCCAGAAAGAGCAAGTGCCACAAAGGAGGCTTCACTTAAGAACTAAAACCAGCACTCAGCACAAGATATAAATAAAAGTAAGAACTGGTAATAAAGAGAATACACCAGGATGATATACGACGAGATAACCATGGAACTATTCAAATAGCCAGGTTACAATCCGTAAACCAAACAAGGACCGGGGTTGTAACCCTTCGTCTGAACAGAACTTGGAAATTCTTACCATTTATCGGTAAAATAAATACAAGCATTATGGTCATGCAGTAATCTGGAACAGGATCAGGGCAAGACTAGACTGGTTAGACTCCGTTCAATCACTTCACGGCCAAGCAAGAATTACGGTTTGATACTTTAACTAACTAGGGTTGTCACAAGCCTAATTACTAACAAGATGCAGCGAGATTATTCCACAGCCACAAGCCCTGCAGACCATCCAGGTTCCCCGGATTAAAAGATTAGAGTTGAATTCAGGTGGGTACATCGTCCAGGAAATGAATGTACCCTTAGGTAGCTTGAAGGGTGCAACACATGACAGTGTGCTGGAAATGTGCCCTACTCGACGGCAGGCTACAGATCCCAAGGCGTGCCCAGGTAACGGGATTGCCTGTAGCTGGAAAATCTCTTCATGACTAATGTATTAATCTAGTTATTAGTCCTTAGTTTATTTCAATAGGTACTCCTGACCGTGGTACTCAGGAGTCCCATCCTAGACATGGTGTAAGACATGACTGGTTTATTTATACAAACACAATCGCCCACGGTGTCCAGATTAATTATACAGGTCATGTCATGTCAGGTAGCCGTCGCAACAGCTATTCGAGATAATCATGTCAGGTTATCATGCCAAGTGTACTGGTCAGGAGTGCGCCACGACGGGCCACTATCAGGTCATGTCAGGTTATTATGTCAGGAGTGCACCACTACGGGTCACTATCGCGTCATGCTCAATTATCAATTACAAACATATTTACATAAATTCGTAATTATCAATATACAGGGCTATAGAAGAGCCAAGCTCAGGCAAAATAAAACCAAATCTGACACGCTGACATGAGACCAAGTCAGCCAAAGGCCATACGCTCAGTGCCAAAGTCATACGCTCAGGTCACACGCTCCCAAAAGGCAGCGTATGGGGTCCATACGACTCTTTGTCAGGCAAGCGAGCATATGCGAGCCATACGCTCCCATAAGGCAGCGTATGGGATCCATACGACTCCTTGTCAGGCAAGCGAGCGTATGCGAGCCATACGCTCCCAAAAGACAGCGTATAGGGTCCATACGACTCCTTGTCAGGCAAACGAGCGTATGCAAGCCATACGCTCCCAAAAGGTAGCGTATGGGGTCTATACGACTCCTTGTCAGGCAAGCGAGCGTATGCGAGCCATACGCTCCCAAAAGGCAGCGTATGGGGTCCATACGACTCCTTGTCAGGCAAGCGAGCGTATGTGAGCCATACGCTCCCAAAAGGCAGCGTATGGGGTCCATACGACTCCTTGTCAGGCAAACGAGCGTATGCGAGCCATACGCTCGCAAAAGGCAGCGTATGGGGTCTGCGCTGCGCTAAAGAGCACGTACAACTCAGTGGCACAAGCTAAAAAGCTAGCTCACTGTTCACTGTCTTCTCTAAATGACAAGAACAGCAAGAACTCTAAAGTTGAATCTAAGCTTCAATTGTCCATATCTTGGTCAAAACAAGTCCGAATCTAACTTTCCAAAGGTCAAAATTGGGTAGAATAAAATTCTCTACAATATGAAACCATTAAAACTTGAAAACAAAGAAGTTTAATAGATCAAAACCACCAAAATCCAAAAATAACTAATTTCTAGATCTACAAGAAATAAAGCCTCAAAATAGAAAATGACAAGTTCTAATGTGGTTTAGAATCATGAGGAGAAGCTAATGAAACCATGAAAAGGAGTTCTCTTATGAAAGCAAGTTGTACTTGCCTATGGTGTTCTCGGTTGGTGGAGAAGAGTAATGGTGGGGGAAGGAGAAGTAAATAAGAATTATGGAGGAGAGAGAAGGTTGGTGGGGATAAAAAAGAGGGGGGTTGTGGTGGAAATGAAGGAGAATCATAGGCTAAGGTGTTCCACCCTTGGCCCATAATGAACCAAGCATTGGGCCGGCCGAACCAAGCCAACCCAAACCGAGAGTTAAACCAAGCCGAGAGCTAAACAAGGAATCATGCAATACAGAATAAAATATGTATACGTATCCTAAAATATGTAATACGAACACAGGCATTACAGTGCGCCTCGATGGGCCAATATCAAGATTATCAAGATGGGATCATATTATCAAATTCAAGTTCAAGTTCGTCAAGTCGGGTCGTCGTAATTTAGGCCAAGTATAGAAAACATGCAAAGAAGATCAAGAACATCCATGGGTTAATAAAACTACCAGTCGCATATGAACTCCAGTTAAAGTGAGACATGAAGATTCTTAAAGCCAAGACGGAGATCTACAACTTTTATATTTTGAGTTTTACAAGATTCTAGCTACAAAATAGCTTAAACAAGCAAAAGTAGTCATTCAGAGAGCGCGCAGGCGACGCATGGCAGAGAATCACCCATGCGGTGCATGGCGCACGACAACGAATCGCGCACAAGACGTGACATAGAAGCACATAATTGGCGCACGGTGAGGGGCAAGTAACCACGCATGTGGCGCACAGCACGCGACAGAGAATAGCGCACTTGGTGTCACCCTCATTTCCCGTATTTCCTGTATTTCGTATTTTTACTCGTATCTGGATTTTGGCATGTATTTTTATTTTTCTCAACTTTTGGAATTTCGGTATTTCTCGTATTTTTGGGTTTTTGTCATGGTTCGATTTTAATTGGTTTGGATTGGGTTGGTTTGATTTGGTTTATTATGCATTGAAACACCTTAACCTATACTCCACCTTCAACACACCACAACCCACCCTCTTTATATTTCCCACCTACCACTCTCTCTCTCTCTTCATTACCACCACCATTTATTTCCTTCTTCTTCTTCTTTTCACCTACACAACTCTCCCAACCCTAGGCAAGTGCATCTTGCCACTACATGAGAACCCTCTTTTATTTGTCCATTTTCTAGATTAGGACATGGTGATCAGCATTAGTTCTTGGCATTTTATGAATTGGAGTCTCCATTGTTCTAGATCTAAGTCTTCCTATTTTGGATTTTTGCATGTTTTGATCTATTTTAGTTGATTTTCTATGAGTTTTGATGTTTCCATGTGGAAGAGAGTTCAATTCCACCCAAATTGGAACTTTGGAAATCCGAATTTAGAGTTCGGATGGCCAAGTTATGATGCTGTGTAGCCTTGAGTTCAACCATGGTATTCTTGCTGTTTGAAGAAGACAGTGAGCAGTGTACAGAGCTGTTTAGCTTACGCACACTGAGCTGCGCGCGCTCTTTAGCGTGCGTACGCAGAATTGTGTACGCTTCCTGTTGAAAGCGTGTCTCCTTCAGCGTGCGTGACTTTTCACCTACGCTGCTCTCTGTAGCGTGCGTGACTTTTCACCTATGCTGCTCTCTCAGTGTGCATGATTTTTCATCTACGCTACTCTCTGTAGCGTGCGTGACTTTTCACCTACACTGCTCTCTGTAGCGTGCGTGACTTTTTCGCGTACGCAGCTCCTTCAGCGTGTGTGACTTTTCACCTACGCTGCTCTCTGTAGCGTGCGTGACTTTTCACGTACACAGCTCTCTCAGCGTGCGTGACTTTTTACCTACGCTGCTCTCTGTAGCGTGCGTGACTTTTCACGTACGCAGCTCCCTCAGCGTGCGTGACTTTTCACGTATGTAGCTCCCTCAGCGTGCGTGACTTTTTCGCGTACGCAGCTCCCTTAGCATGCGTGACTTTTCACGTACACAGCTCTCTCAGCGTGCGTGACTTTTTCGTACGCTGCTCCCCTGACCCCTTGCTTAATCCATTGGCTCTTGGAGTTTTGGTCTTATTTCTTTAAGCTTGGCTTTTCTATAGTTCTGTATATTGATATTTTATTAGATATTTTACGCCCATTTTATATCCTTATGCCTTTTGTCATGAACTTGATTTTACTTAATATGTTGGAATGACTATTGTTCCAGGCATGGTATGACAAGGAACTCGCATAACACGACAGTGACCCGTAGTGGTGCACTCCTCACATGACCAACCTGACATGATAGTGGCCCGTCGTGGCGCACTCCTGACAAGTACCCTGAAATGATTTATCTTGATAACTTAACTTGACCTGCCTTGACACCGTGGGTGGTTCTTTCTTGCTTGCTTATTAAATCCACTTATCCTGTCTTGCATCATGTCTAGGATGGGACTCCTGAGTACCACGGTCAGGAGTACCTACTAAAATGGATTAAGGTTAATAACTAGAATTAAACAGTAGTCATGAAGAGATGACACAGCTACGGGCAATCCCGTTACCTGGGCGCTCTTGGGATCTGTAGCCTGCCGTCGAGTAGGGCACATTTCCAGCAAACCATCGCGTGTTGCACCCTCTAAGTTACCTAAGGGTACATTTGTCCCCGGGCAATGTACCCACCTGAATTCAACCCCTAATTTTCGACCTGGGTAACCTGGATGGTCTGCAGGGCTTGTGGCTGTGGAACAATCTCACTGCATCTTGTTAGTAATTAGGCCTGTGATAACCCTAGTTAGTTAAAGTAGTAAGCCGTAGTATCTACTTGGCCGTGATTGATTGAATGAGGTATAACCAGTCTAGCCATGTCTTGATCCAGTATAAGATTGCTCCCTGTCTTGATTTCTTGCATTATTATCTTGCCGATAAATTGTGGAAAACCAAGTTCTGTTCAGATGAAGGGTTACAACCTCGGTCCTTGTTTGGTTTACGGGTTGTAACCTAGCTATCGGAATAGTTCCATGGTTATCTCGTCGTATATCACCCTGCCATGTTTTCATAAATTCTAGTTTTAATATTAGATTTTCTTGTGCTGTTGCTGGCTTTTGTTCTTATTTCGTGGCCCCTTGTGGCACTTGCTCTTTCTGGGGTTGACCCAGCTGGTTTTGTGTGGCCAGATTTCGGAGCAGCTCCCGAGGATCTACCAAGCTTCCAGCCCAATGGTGGCGACTAGAAGGAACCCGAGCTACGAGTGGGTTTTCTATTTTATTTCACTCACTCTATTGTAAAGTTATTCTTTTGAGGCGTTTAGCCAACGAGCACCTGTTAGCTCGATGTACTTTTACTTACTGTCTGCCTACGGGCTGTAAACATGATTAACAAATTCTAGGGTTGATCATATACGACTAAACTCTTGCTAGTCCTAACATTTTGTAATGACTAGCTTCATGATCAGCTGAATATGTGATATTTGGGACGCCTTATTATTGTATATTTAATGATCATACATCTTGCGACCTGATTTACTTGCTTGTGATTGAGACATTAGGCGTGTTCATGACTATAAGAGACTGTTGGCTTGTAGTAAACCCTCATATTTCTAGACAGCCGTGACCGTATATCGAGGTGGTTTCCATTTTAATATACGTAGCTGGCTATGTCTGCCCCCGCTCTCCAGTATTCTGGTTCTGGGGCGTGACACGGTTTAAGTGGTGGCCCATGTAGGTCTTGTCAATCAAGAAATATGAGGGTTTACCGAATTGATGTCTCAATCAGTACTCGTCCTTGATCTCTGTTCGTATCCTCGGAATCCCTAAAATTCTTGCTCTGATTACATGCTTGTATCGTTGATCTGTCCTGGTCCTTCTTTATTGTTTCCCTGTGTCGTCTTCCTCAGCGGCACTGTACCTGACCCTGCCGATCAGCAAGGAAGAGCACCTCCCGTGGGCCAGCAGCAACTTGGAGATCAAGCCCAGCATTCCGGAGTCGTCTCCAGAGTGATACCTACTTGAGGAGAGTCACCAGTTCGGCCCGTCCAGCCCGCAGAGCCAGATGATGGTACCTTAGTAGGCCTCATCAGAACCTTGATAGCTTTCCAGGATCGTCGAAGCGACGCCCTGCACCAGAAAGTTCAAGATGCTTTGACCCGAGGCGGATATCCAGGGAACCAGGCGTCCAACAGCTTCAAGCGATTGAACCCTCCTTTCTTCGACGGCACCGAAGATGCGATTGCCGTAGATGCATGGCTTCAGGATACCGAGGGGATTCTGGAAGCAGCTAGGACACCCGAGAATAAGAAAGTGGCGGTGGTACGCCTGCAGTTGTTGGACTTGGCTCGCAGTTGGTAGGCAGCGCAAGCCATAGGATTATTGGCATCCATTGCTTGGGCAGTGTTTAGAGAGAGATTCCAGACGAAGTATTTCGATGCTGTGGCTCGGTACGACCTGCAGACCAGATTTACCAACTTGAAGCAAGGAGGCAGAACAGTCGACAGTTATGCATCGGAGTTTTCTAGGCTCAGTAGGTTTGTCCCCACCTTGGTGGCGACCGAGTTTGATAGGGCCCAGCGATTCCAACAGGGGCTGCATTTGGAGATCTTGTTGGCGGTTGAGCAGTTCGAGCACCAGACGTTTGATGCAGTCTTGAGAGCAGCTAGGAGGCATGAGTATACCTCCCAGAGGATCGTGGATAGGACCGGAGGTAGGAAGCGGCCCCACAGTCAGATGCACCAATCATCAGCTCCAGCCCCAGCAGCTAGGGGATTGACCATTGGAACTCCGAGGCGGGCGGCCTCAGTAACGTCGGTTCAGCATTCGACCCCGACGTACCCGCAGCAGCAGAAGCAGAAGCAGACTTCCGCGATGGGATGTTCTCATTGCGGAAAGCCAGGGCATGTGGTGGCAGACTGTCACAGGGCGCAGGGATTGTGCCTGGCTTGTGGAGCAGCAGATCATAGGATAGGGGCTTGCCCGAATAGGGGTGGTTCATCAGCATCCAACCCTTCTAGCTCTTCGGTGAGAGGACTGGCCCCAGCACCAGTTCAGCAGCAGCAGTATCAGTCTTCGAGGCTCTTGCCGCCTCAGTCTCAGGCATTCCAGCAACAGTACCCCCAGCAGTATGCACAAGCCCAAGCTCAGACCCAGAATAGGCAGAGAGGTTTCCAGCAGAGGGGACCAACAGCCAGAGGATAAGGTCAGGCCATGATGATGGCTATAGAAGAAGAAGTTGCACCAGGTGAGGTTGTGGCAGGTACTATTCTCGTCAACTCCTCTCCAGCGTCTGTATTATTTGATTCTGGTGCATCGTATTCATTTATGTCTGCACGATTCACGACACGGATAGGATTGGAGCCCGAGTCATTATCAGTGAGGCTCAATATACTTACTGGTAATGGCCTTGTGGGAGTAGATCGAGTGTTTTCCTCGTGTCGGATCATAGTTAGCGGTAGGGAGTTCTCCGCTAGATTCATAGAATTCCCTATGGCAGACTATGATGTAGTCCTAGGCATGGATTGGTTGAGAAACCATTATGCTAGGATAGACTGCCATATTGGCAGAGTTGTCTTTAGTATCCCCGACGAGCCAGAGTTTTCGTTTTCCAGAGGCACAGTGGAGCCATTTTCTCCAGTATTACGGATGGCAGTAGCAGCAGTGCAGTTACCCCGGATAGTTGAAGAGTTTCCAGATGTCTTTCCAGAGGAGCTTCCAGGGATGTCGCCGGAGCGGGAGATTGAGTTCACTATAGACTTGATTCCCGGGACAGCACCAGTATCAGAGCGAGTCTACAGGATAGCGCCTTCAGAGTTGGAAATTTTATACAAGATGATTGAAGAACTGAGGACCAAGGGATTCATCCGAGCAAGTGGATCGCCTTGGGGAGCCCCGATGCTTCTTGTGAAAAAGAAGGATGGTATGTCCAGACTATGTGTTGATTATCGTACCTTGAATTCGATGACAATCAAGAACAGATACCCTCTTCCGAGGATAGATGACTTGTTTGATCAGCTCAGAGGGGCTTCAGTGTTCTCGAAGATCGACTTACGGTCGGGATACCACCAGATCAGAGTCAGAGAGCAGGACATCCTGAAGACAGCATTCAGATCGAGGTATGGACATTGGGAGTTCCTTGTTATGCCCTTTGGAGCGACCAATGTACCGGCCGTATTCATGGATCTCATGAATCGTATTTTTATGCCTTACTTGGATCAATTTGTGATCGTGTTCCTAGATGACATCCTAGTCTACAGCAAGAGTGAAGCAGAGCATGAGCAGCATCTCAGAGTCGTCCTCCAGATGCTTAGGAAGCATCAGTTGTACGCCAAGTTCAGTAAATGCGAGTTCTGGCTCGATCGCATTTCATACTTGGGTCACATCATTACCCGAGGAGGAGTGAAAGTGGATCCCCAGAAGATTGTGGCTATCGAGTCATGGCCGGTACCCAGCTCAGTGGCAGAGGTTCGCAGCTTCCTTGGATTGGCCGGCTACTACCGGCGGTTCGTTTCAGATTTCGCAAGGATTTCAGCACCGATGACCCAGTTGACCCGCAAGGATGTGCCATTTGTTTGGACAGCAGAGTGTCAGGAATTATTTGAGAAGTTGAAGCGAGGTTTGATAACGGCTCCCATTCTTACCCTTCCAGATGGGACCGGAGGATTCACAGTTTATTGCGACGCTTCAGGCAGAGGATTGGGGTGTGTTTTGATACAGCATGGGAAGGTAATATCTTATGCGTCACGTCAACTATGTGATCATGAGAAGAATTACCCGACCCACGACTTGGAACTGGCGGCGGTAGTGTTTGCTTTGAAGTTGTGGAGGCACTACTTGTATGGAGATAGAGTGGAGATCTTTACTGATCATAAGAGCCTGAAGTATGTTTTCACCCAGAAGGACCTTAATATGCGGCAGAGAAGATGGCTCGAGCTACTAGTGGACTATGATATGGATTTGCATTATCATCCCGGGAAGGCCAACGTTGTAGCAGATGCATTGAGCAGGAGAGCCGGAGTTTATTTCCTGATGGCGCAACCAGAATTATTGGCAGATCTTCAGAAGATGGGAATCGAAGTGGTTCTTCCAACCAGCGTGGCATTGATGGCTAGCCTACAGGTTCAGTCCAGCATAGTTGAGAGAATCCGGGTGGTGCAGTCAACAGATTCCAAAATCCAGCGACTCAGAGTAGAGTGTGAAGCAGGAAGAAGGCCAGAGTTATGTATTCATGAAGACGGTACACTTCGGCACGGCACTCGTCTTTGTGTACCCAGTGGAGATATCAGACAGGAAGTCATAGCAGAAGCCCACAGTTCACAGTATTCTATTCATCCGGGTGGAATGAAGATGTACCGCGATATTCGTCAGCATTTCTGGTGGAATGGCATGAAGAGGGAGATAGCCCGGTTTGTCTCTCGGTGTTTGGTTTGCCAATAGGTTAAAGCTGAACATCAGAGGCCCGCCGGACTTCTTTAACCCTTACCGATCCCAGAATGGAAATGGGAGCATATAACCATGGATTTCGTGACCGGATTGCCCAGATCTCCGGCCGGCAGAGATGCTATTTGGGTAATTGTGGACAGGCTTACCAAGGTGGCATACTTTCTTCCATTCAGAGTTGGACAGTCGACGTCACAGTTAGCAGAGATGTATCTCAGGCAGATCGTCAGGCTTCACGGTGTGCCAGTCAGCATCACCTCGGACAGGGATTCAAGATTCATATCACACTTTTGGCGCAGCTTGCAGGAGAGTTTGGGGACTCGTCTTCAATTCAGCTCAGCTTATCACCCGCAGACGGATGGTCAATCAGAGCGCACAATCTAGACTCTTGAAGATATATTGAGATCCTGTACCCTTGACTTCGGTGGTTCATGGGAGAATCATCTACACCTGGTGGAATTCTCGTACAACAACAGTTATCAGGCCAGTATCCAGATGGCACCTTTCGAGGCTCTTTATGGCAGGAAGTACAGATCCCCGCTAGCATGGGACGATGTCGGGGAGAGGTAGATGCTCGGACCCGAATTGATTTCCCAGACGGTTGAAGTGGTCAGGAAGGTCAGAGATCACCTCCGAGTTGCCCAGGACCGCCAGCGCCATTGGGCCGATGCTCATCGGCGTCCCTTAGAATTTGCTGTCGGCGACCATGTATTCCTTAGGATCTCGCCTAACCGCGGCGTCATTCGCTTTGGCGTGCGGGGAAAGCTTAGTCCTAGGTATATAGGGCCGTTCGATATTCTAGAGCGAGTAGGAGATGTATTCTATCGTCTCGCTCTTCCGCCGTCGCTAAGTGAGGTGCATGATGTATTCTATGTGTCCCAATTACGATGGTATATTCCGGACCCGAGCCACATCCTAGACCATTTGAAATTGGTTGTTGGTACCAACCTTTCGTATGAGGAGTGGCCCGTGTCTATATTGGACCGGAGGGAGAAGATACTCAAGAACAAGACTATTAAATTAGTCCGTGTTGCTTGGGGTCATCACTCTCTAGGTGAGTCAACGTGGGAGCGTGAGGACGACATCCGATCGCGATATCCCTACCAGTTTGACTCGTGAGGTATAATGTCCTTCTTATGCCTTACGTTTTCCCTTCCTTGCTTGCATTGTATGATTGCATGATTAAACTGCTTAGTGTAACTTGCCTGTGCTTAGTGTAGCTTGTCGTGACGATCTCTAGCTCCTTGATTAAATTCCGAGGACGAAATTCTTTTAAGGTGGGTAGAGTTGTCACCCTTATTTCCGTATTTCCCGTATTTCGTATTTTTACTCGTATCTGGATTTTGGCATGTATTTTTATTTTTCTCAACTTGTAGAATTTCAGTATTTCTCATATTTTTGGGTTTTTGTCATGGTTCGGTTTTAATTGGTTTGGATTGGGTTGGTTTGATTTGGTTTATTATGCATTGGAACACCTTAACCTACACTCCACCTTCAACACACCACAACCCACCCTCTTTATATTCCCCACCTACCACTCTCTCTCTTCATTAACACCACCATTTATTTCCTTCTTCTTCTTCTTTTCACCTGCACAACTCTCCCAACCCTAGACAAGTGCATCTTGCCACTATATGAGAACCCTCTTTTATTTGTCCATTTGCTAGATTAGGACATGGTGATCAACATTAGTTCTTGGCATTTTGTGAATTGGAGTCTCCATTGTTCTAGATCTAAGTCTTCCTATTTTCGGATTTTTGCATGTTTTGATCAATTTTAGTTGATTTTCTATGAGTTTTGATGTTTCCATGTGGAAGAGAGTTCAATTCCACCCAAATTGGAACTTTGGAAATTCGGATTTGGAGTTCGGATGGCCAAGTTATGATGCTGTGTAGCCTTGAGTTCAACCATGGTGTTCTTGCTGTTTGGAGAAGACAGTGAGCAGTGTGCAGAGCTGTTTAGCTTACGCACACTGAGCTGCACGCGCTCTTTAGCGTGCGTACGCAGACTTGGGTACGCTTCCTGTTGGAAGCGTGTCTCCTTCAGCGTGCGTGACTTTTCACCTACGCTGCTCTCTGTAGCGTGCGTGACTTTTCACCTACGCTGCTCTCTCAGCGTGCGTGATTTTTCACCTACGCTGCTCTCTGTAGCGTGCGTGACTTTTCACCTACGCTGCTCTCTGTAGCGTGCGTGACTTTTCACCTACGCTGCTCTCTGTAGCGTGCGTGACTTTTTCGCGTACGCAGCTCCTTCAGCGTGCGTGACTTTTCACCTACGCTGCTCTCTGTAGCGTGCGTGACTTTTCACGTATACAGCTCTCTCAGCGTGTGTAACTTTTCACCTACGCTGCTCTCTGTAGCGTGCGTGACTTTTCACGTACGCAGCTCCCTCAGCGTGCGTGACTTTTTACGTATGCAGCTCCCTCAGCGTGCGTGACTTTTTCGCGTACGCAGCTCCCTCAGCGTGCGTGACTTTTCACGTACACAGCTCTCTCAGCGTGCGTGACTTTTTCGTACGCTGCTCCCCTGACCCCTTGCTTAATCCATTGGCTCTTGGAGTTTTGGTCTTATTTCTTTAAGTTTGGCTTTTCTATAGTTCTGTATATTGATATTTTATTAGATATTTTACGCCCATTTTATATCCTTATGCCTTTTGTCATGAACTTGATTTTACTTAATATGTTGGAATGACTATTGTACATGGCATGGTATGACAAGAAACTCGTATAACACGACAGTGACCCGTAGTGGTGCACTCCTGACATGACCAACCTGACATGATAGTGGCCCGTCGTGGCGCACTCCTGACAAGTACCCTGACATGATTTATCTTGATAACTTAACTTGACCTGCCTTGACACCGTGGGTGGTTCTTTCTTGCTTGCTTGTTAAATCCACTTGTCCTGTCTTGCATCATGTCTAGGATGGGACTCCTGAGTACCACGGTCAGGAGTACCTACTAAAATGGATTAAGGTTAATAACTAGAATTAAACAGTAGTCATGAAGAGATGACACAGCTACGGGCAATCCCATTACCTGGGCGCTCTTGGGATCTGTAGCCTGCCGTCGAGTACGGCACATTTCCAGCACACCGTCGCGTGTTGTACCCTCTAAGTCACCTAAGGGTACATTTGTCCCCGGGCAATGTACCCACCTAAATTCAACCGGTAATTTTCGACCTGGGTAACCTGGATGGTCTGCAGGGCTTGTGGCTGTGGAACAATCTCACTACATCTTGTTAGTAATTAGGCCTGTAATAACCCTAGTTAGTTAAAGTAGTAAGCCGTAGTATCTGCTTGGCCGTGATTGATTGAATGAGGTATAACCAGTCTAGCCATGTCTTGATTCAGTACAAGATTGCTCCATGTCTTGATTTCTTGCATTATTATCTTGCCGATAAATGGTGGGAAACCAAGTTCTATTCAGATGAAGGGTTACAATCCCGGTCCTTGTTTGGATTACGTGTTGTAACCTAGCTATCGGAATAGTTCCATGGTTATCTCGTCGTATATCACCCTGCCATGTTTTCATATATTTTAGTTTTAATATTAGATTTTCTTGTGCTGATTGCTGGCTTTTGTTCTTATTTCGTGGCCCCCTTGTGGCACTTGCTCTTTCTGGAGTTGACCCAGCTGGTTTTGTGTGGCCAGATTTCGGAGCAGCTCCCGAGGATCTACCAAGCTTCCAGCCCAATGGTGACGACTAGAAGGAACCCGGGCTACGAGTGGATTTTCTATTTTGTTTCGCTCACTCTATTGTAAAGTTATTCTTTTGAGGCGTTTAGCCGATGAGCACCTGTTAGCAAGATGCACTTTTACTTACTGTCTGCCTACGGGCTGTAAACATGATTAACAAATCCTAGGATTGATCATGTACGACTAAACTCTTGCTAGTCCTAACATTTTGTAATGACTAGCTTCATGATCAGCTGAATATGTGATATTTGGGACGCCTTATTATTGTATATTTAATGATCATACATCTTGCGACCTGATTTACTTGCTTGTGATTGAGACATTAGGCTTGTTCATGACCATAAGAGACTGTTGGCTTGTAGTAAACCCTCATATTTCTAGACAGCCGTGACCGTATATCGAGGTGGTTTCCATTTCAATATACGTAGCTGGCTATGTCTGCCCCTGCTCTCCAGTATTCTGGTTCTGGGGCATGACACTTGGTACGAGAATGTACTGCGCACGACGTACGACAGAGAATAGTGCACGCAGCGTACAGTGCGTGGCAAAGAATAGCGTGCAGCGCTCGACAGAGAATTATGCACGTGGCACACGATACGCGACAAGGAATCGCTCGGGCGCACGGCGCGCAGCAGAGAATAGCGCACGTGGTGTATGGCGCGTGGCAGAGAATTGCGCACGACGCACGGCAAGGAATATTATACGCTACATACGGTGCGCGACAGAGAATTGTACACGCGGTGCACGGTACGTGGCAAGGAATCCTGCGGGAGCGCGGTGCACTAAACGCGTTGCTCAAGGATGAATGGTGCACGGGGCGCGGATACACGGCACGTGAAGCATGCACGCGGCACTGTTCATCGTCCCGACGATACTAAAGGTGTAGGGAACTCATGAACACAAGAAATGCCATAACTTCCTCAAAATAAATCGAAATTAAGTAGTTCAAAAGCCAAAATTGGGTAGAATTGAATTTCCTACAACGTTGAACCATTTGTTTTCAGAAATACCAAGTTTTTAGAGATCAAAACCAAAAAATATTAAAACTTAGATCTACAAAAATGTATCCATCAAAACCAAAAATCTCAAGTTCTAAGGATGCTTAGAATCATACAAGGAAGAGAATAGAACAATCAAAAAATAGAGATCCATCATGTTCTCCATGGATCAAGTTGCACTTGCCTTCAGTTGGTGGGAGGAGTAATTGAGAAGGAGGAGAAGAGTTAATGAAGAAATAAATGAGAGAAGTTGGTTTATATACCAATCCTTCTCATCTCAAACCAACCCAAACCAAACCAAGCCAAGCCAAGATAACATGCCGTGACGAACCAAGGTGAACCAAGCTAAGACTAGCCAAGAACAAACAAAGACTAAACCAAGCCAAGATTGAGCAAGACAAGTCTAACTACGGGCCACCTGACAAATGTCAGAAATTAGTACAAGAATACTGAAAATACGTATAATGGAAAACGGGAGTGACAACCCTTTCCACCTTAGAAGAATTTTGTCCTCGAAATTTAATCAAGAGGCTAGAGGTTTAGGCAAAGTCTAGATGTGTGGCTAAGGTTCTTCCATGCAATTAAAGTCTTAATCAAAGGCTTACATGCAAAGTAGGTTTTCCTTACTAATATCTATACAAAATATCTTACCAATCACAATATCTAGATATTCCTAACCTTGTCATATAATGGAAGCTTCCAATCTAATATCTAGGCTATGACTAACATGTAGATTAGGTTAACTTCTAGGTTAGTCTCTAAGAATTCGATTAGCACAATATTAATTAATAAAAAATTCATTTCCATTAATAAGTCGAAAATGACCAAAATATCCTTAGGCTAAAAAGTCACAATTAGTCATCATAATCATATGGTTAGGTCCCCATGGTCATGGTTAGTCTCTAGGTCATGCAGTCTCTAGGGTCGCACTAGCAAAACATCAAAATCACAAGTCATGGTTTTAAATAGTTTTAAATTGATTAAAAATCACCATAAATCATATCATGATTTAAATAACATTATTAAATAAATAAAAAAATATAAAAGTTCAAAATTACCTTCATTTAAGAAACTGGGAGCTACACTACATTTCATAGTTATTTCAGTTCTCTTATCTATATCATGTATATATTCAATTATATCATGTTCTCTTTTACAGTCTCTTTACTATTTCTTTACAACGTTTCACGTATATTATTCTATTGCTTGTTTCATATTTCTTTCATGTTATGAACTGCGTAAGAGATATGTATTCCTTCCTGTCCTGACTAGACCTGTTGAAAATATTACAGATGATGAGGATTACTGCGATACTTACTATGGAGCAGGTCTAGTTGACACAGGTGACCTGGACCATCAGGAGGATCTAGTAGTTGATGAGGACGTGCCATTAGCTTAGTCTAGACTATCTTATTATCTAGTTTATGTGATATTTGAGATTGTATTAAGATATTTTTTTGGTGTGGTTTACACCGAGACTTATTATTCATATTTGTGACTCTCTGTTGAGATTATCTTATCTTTATTCTATCTTAGATATTGTGATTGAGTTGTACCTTATATATTGTTCTCCTTTCAGAGCATATCCCATATTATGTTAGATGTTGTGACCTATGATAGCGTTCTACCGTCGACACTACGGCGTAGGCTGGACGTACCCACTTTTCGTGCCCTTACACTAGGTGCGGGTCGTGACACATTTTTAGTGATGGCCCATGCAGGTCCAGTCGAGTCGCAACTAGTACGATTTTGTAGTGGTACTCAAACTAGAGTATCACTACAGCCTGCAGTAGGATATAGGATATAAGTTTAGGTAGTCAATCACCTTAGGAAAACTCTTATCTAATTCTTGCTGCTAATTGCCTTCTTTTGAAAATAACTGTCCTCCTTTGAATATATCGCTTCTTCCTCAGTAATTGATTCTTTGTTTGATCTGTCTTCAGGATGGTAGAGACACGATCGTAACGCTCTAGCCTAAGGGATACCGCTGAGAGGTCTTCCACTTTTCGCCCGACTCAGCAGGACCCTGGGATCACAGTACCTCTTGTTCCTACTCAGTTGGGACCGTCTGCAGCTTTTGGGGGTGCTCCTCCACCGGTTTTGAGGACTACCCCAGGGGTTCAGGGGATGCTACCACCACCGCCAAAGGGGCCAGTTGATATGGCACAGTTCTTTGCCTTCATACAGCTGATGATGGAGACTCAGCCGTGCCAGGTGGAGGATATGAGGCAGGGCATTGACAATGCCTATCAGCTTGCCATGGTGGCAGTAGATAAGGTGGCTGCCCAACCACAGGAAGGGCAGATACAGCTGTACCAGCCGAGGACTCCGGGCATTCAGGACTTTCAGAAGATGCGGCCGCGAGACTTCAAGGGTACCGAGGGTATCTTATATGTCGACAACTGGATCGAGCATATAGAGAAGATCTTTTGCCTCGTGGAGATACCAGCCAGGCTTCAGATAGAAGCAGTGGGCAGCCAGATGCAGGACCTTGCCAGCACATGGTACCAGACCGACCCAAGGGTTGGTACAGAGGGGCAGACTTGGGAGGCTTTCAAGAAGCTCTTCTAGGAGAAGTTCTTCCTCCATACAACACTTGGCACCTTGGAGACGCAGTTTGAGAACCTAGTTCAGGGGAACCAGGCAGTAGAAGAGTACGCCGGAGAGTTCTGTCATTTGGACAGATTTTTGGAGGGCCTTAGCGAGACAACGAGGCTAGGAGGTTCAGGCAGGGCTTGGTTAAGGAAGTCAAGTCCTTGACCAAGAGCAACAGAAATGCTACTTTTGAGAAGATTCTATTGGGAGCTATGGCAGCGAAGGACGACCTTGAACTAAAGCTGAAGAGAGGTCGTGATTCACATAGAGCCGGCGGTAGTGGGGGCCCGGCCAAGAGGCCCCATTATCAGTAGCAGCAACAGTATCAGCAGAAGCCTTTACAGCAGAAGCAGATATAGTGGGCACCTAGACAGCATTCAGGATACGGTATGGCCAGTTTAAGTTCATGGTGATGCTGTTTGGGTTAAATAACGCCCCAACGGTGTTTATGAACTTCATGAACAAGGTTTCCACAAGTACTTAGACAAGTTCGTAGTGGTGTTCATCGACGACATCTTGGTGCATTCGAAGACCCAGAGGAGCATGAGGAGCACTTGAGAGTAGTTTTAGAGACTTTCAGGAAGGAGCAGCTTTATGGCAAGCTCTCGAAGTGTGAGTTTTTCCTAGATTGAGTTGATTTCCTAGGTCATGTTGTGACCGGAGATGGGATCTCAGTCGACCCGAAAGAAGATCAGAGTAGTTGAGGCATGGACAGCACCGAGTTCAGTTGCGGAGATCAGGAGCTTTCTAGGATAGGCAGGCTACTACAGGAGGTTTATTAAGGATTTCTTCCGGGTTGTAGAGCCATTGACTAGGCTAACCCGGAAGGACGTAGAGTTTATCTGGTCAGAGGAATGTCAGGTTACTTTTGATGAGTTGAAGAAGCGACTGACGACAGCCCCAATTCTGACATTGCCATCAGGATCAGGCGGGTTCACTATCTACAGTGATGCCTCAGGGAAGGGTCTGGGTTGTGTCTTACCGCAGCATGGGAAGGTGATTGCCTATGCATCCAGGCAATTACGTTCGCATGAGAAGAACTACCCTACCCATGATTTGGAGTTGGCGGCAGTTATCTTTGCTCTTAAGTTGTGGAAGCACTATCTATACGGAGAGCGTGTGGAGATCTTTACAGTCCATAAAAGCTTGAAGTATGTGTTTACATAGAAGGAGCTCAACATGAGGCAGCACAGATGGTTGGAGTTGATGAAGAACTTTGACATTTTATTGCAGTATCATCCAGGGAAGGCCAACGTGGTTGCCGATGCCTTGAGTAGGTATCCGGTAGCTATGTGTTTGACGATGGACCGTCACTTGTTAGCAGATTTAGAAAGCCTGGAGATCGAGGTGATTGTGCCAGGAGATCAGATGCAGATGTGGGGCCTTTAGATTCAGTCAGACTTGATGGAGAGGATCAAGTCGGCTCAGTTCGACGATGTTACTCTGCGGTGTATCCGAGAGCAGGCTCGAGCAGGACTTATGGATGAGTTTGTCATTGCAGAGGATGGCACTTTGAGGTATGGTTTCAGACTGTGTGTGCCTAGTGGAGACCTTCGAGAGCAGGTTATGCAGGAGGACCATCGTTCTCAGTACTTTATGCATCCAGGTGCCAACAAGATGTATAGGGATCTGAAGGAGCATCTATGGTGATATGGGATGAAGCGGAAGGTAGCATGCTATGTAGCCAAATGTTTAGTCTGTCAGCAGGTTAAGGCAGAGAGGCAGAGGCTAGGAGGACTATTACAGCCATTGTCCATTCCGGAGTGGAAGTGGGAGCACATTACGATGGACTTTGTTTATGGATTGCCGCATACACCTGGAGGGAAAGACGCGATTTGGGTCATCGTAGACAGGTTGACCAAATCAGCCCACTTTTTTCCATTTAAATTGGGTGCGTCTACTGAGAGGTTAGTAGAGATGTATATGCGGCAGATTGTCAGGATACATGGAGTTTCGGTGAGCATTGTCTTGAATCGGGATAGTCGCTTTACATCCTATTTCTGGTGGAGTCTGCAGACTAGTTTGGGCACTCAGCTCATGTTCAGTACTGCATACCACCCTCAGACGGACGGACAGTCAGAGAGGACTATTCAGACACTCGAGGACATGATGCAGACTTGTGTCTTGGATTTTGGAGGATCTTTGGAGGATCACCTGTACTTAGTGGAGTTTGCATACAATAACAGTTTCCAAGCCAACATTGGATGTCACCATTCGAGGCACTGTACGTGCATAGATGTCGTACACCCTTGTCTTGGGATGACGTTGGAGAGCGAGCTTTATTGGGACCTAAGATGGTTGTTAACGCAACCGAGAAGGTGAAGGTCATCAGAGATCGACTTCACGTGGCGCAGGACAAACAGCGGCATTGGGCCGATAGCTACCGAAGACCTTTGCAGTTTGAGGTACAACTTAGACCTAGGATTAGGATTTTTAATTTGTGATTTTTTTGTTTGATCATATGATTGTTATAGTTAAGTTGAGACCATGTTTATGCTAAGTTGGAGATCTGGTGTTCCTGAGGATATCTCCAACGCATGGTACTATTCGCTTTGGTGGAGGTAGAAAGCTTAGTCCGCATTTCATCGGACCTTTCGTTATCAGCGGAAGAGTCGGTGACGTGTCATACAGACTGGACTTACCCCCTGCTTTAGAGGGAGTCCACAACGTATTTCACGTGTCACAATTAAGACGGTATGTGGCAGATCCCAGCCATGTACTGGATCATTCCGAGATCGAGGTGGGCCCTACTCTTAGTTATCCAGAACATCCTGTGGAGATTTTGGATCGACGGAAGAAGGTGCTGAGGAACCAGACGATACCCTTGGTTCGCGTAGCTTGGAGACATCACTCTCCAGGTGAGTCTACCTGGGAGAGGGAGGATGATATGTGCGAGCAATACCTTTATCTCTTTCAGTCTTGAGGTATGATTTTTCTAACCTTCTTATCTGTTCAGCTTTGTCTTTAATTTCGAGGACAAAATTATTTTAAGAAGGGTAGATTTGTCACACTCACTTTTTCATATAAGGGTATTTTAGTCATTTGATTAATTGTGTGATTTCCTGTATTTTAATAAGTAATATTAATTGGTAATTAGACTAACAACATGTTTAACCTTAGTTAGAGCCCCAACATGACTCATGAGACTTAATTTGATAACTAGAAACTTAATTTAGGCTTTCGACCGAATTAGAAAACTTTTGGAGTTAATTTAAGGGCTAAAATCAATTGGCCTTTTTGCCTTTTGACTAATGGGCTTTTTAACTTAATTTAGAAGTGCATTTGGCCCATGAGCAAACCCTAACCCTAATCTATCTCCCCTTGGCCGGCCATAGCAGCAGCCCCCATCCCTTCATAAGCATATGCATGGCTTTGACACCCCTTTACAAACCCTAGTTTCTCAATTTCTCCAAAAACCCTATTTTCTCATCCGACATCCGATTCGCATCAAACGAATTGCATTGTGACTGTTGGGAGGAGTGGAACTTGCTGGAGCATTGCTAGCAAGGATTTGGGGACGTTGTTTGGGAGAAACTGGTCGTCAAAGCGCTCGAGGATTCACTTTCATTGAGATTCCAACTCTCAATAGGTAAACCTTGTTCTACCATTATTTCTTCTTAAATTTCTTCATATTAGCATGCATATAGGTACCCCAGACCTGTGCATGAAGTTTGGTAGGCTTGTGAGTTCGTTTGATAGCCGTATCGGACACATGTCGGTCCTATGGAACACGTGTTCGACGAAATGCCAGTTAGAACTAAAATTGTTATTTTTCAATTCTGTTTTCACGAATTTCTTGATGATATTATTTGTACTAACTTTCGTGAAGACGGATCTTGATTCGACACAATTTTAGTGTCTGAATCGGACACGGACACGCGTGCACGAGGCCCGTGCACGGCCCAGTGCATGCCATGTTGTCTGTGCGTCATAACTCGACGCATAGGGCTCTGTTTTACGTGAAATTTTATGGACGCGTGGGGGCAACCTCTACCCACATGCTTCTAAAATTCCATGACGTTTCATGGAGTGTACGTGGAGAAATTTGACACGCACGGTTCAGCCTGTACTGTGCACGCGGCTGAAAAGTGCCGCTGACACAGACTTCGTACGCGAACACGACGCGACGAGGACCCATTCTAGGAGCACGAGCATGAAGCCCTACACCTAGGCTACCCAGGACTCAATTTTGAGACACGGCATGGCTCGAATCACGAGCCACGTGGTTCGATACGCGCCCATGGGTACGCGTGCGAGCGCACAGGCCGTACGGGATCCGCGTGTCCTGTGTCACGTAGACACGACATGGTGTCATGTCAGAATATCTTAGACCTAGCCTGGGACCCTACCTAGCTACATGCATGAGCGAGAGGCTTCTCGCATTATGTGCGACATCCAATCGGGCGAAACGCACGTGCACGTACACTTGTCAATGCACGCGTATCTGGTTCTCTTCGATACGCAATTCTGTGGACACGATAGGGACACAGGTTCGACCTCGTGAGTACCCGACCATGTCACACACATAGACACCTTCGTGTTTGCCAAGTTTTGCGGATTCTAGTTTGGTATTTTGCGATTTGGGTCTCGAGTTGAGTTTTCGGGTTTCGACTATATATATTAAATTAATTTTTGTCATAATTTGATTTCTTGATATTTTAGTTAAATTTTTTGAGTTTATAATAGGTTAATTAGGTTCTGGACTTGTGGGTATTAGCCTCTAGCTTTACATCCAATATTTCTATATATATAGTATATATATATATCCTCTTTTGCTCTTATATATATATATATATATATATATATATATATATATATATATATATATATATATATATATATATATATATATATATATATATATATATATATATATTTATATATATATATATATATATATGTATATATATAAAAATATATATATATATATATATTAAAAATATATATATATATTTTAATATATATATATATATATATATATATATATATATATATATATAATATATATATATATATATATATATATATATATATATATTAAAAAAAAAAAAAAAAAAATATATATATATATATATATATATATATATATATATATGTATATATGATACCAAAATAAAATGGCTCGAGCTCAGGGGCTCCTGGGGAGCGGAGCTCTGCTCGCATTCGGGTGGTCGGCGTGGCCGGCCAGCCTCCTCGGCCTGGCCCCCGCCCTCTGGCCTCCCTCCCCGAGAGGGGTCTCCCGCCTAGACAGCACGCTCTCGCCGTGGGGAGGCCCCTACCTCGCCGTCATCTTCCCGTGGTGGGGCCTTCCCCCACCCCAGCCCCTCCGGCGACGTCCTCGGCGCCGCCGCGCTCGTCGCAAGAGGGCTCCTCCCTCGAGGTCGGCAGCTCGTCCAGACGAGCCTCTTTCGGAGCCTCCGGCAGGCTGCCTCGCCGAGCCGCCCTCTCCAGCAGCTGCAAGCGCCCCTTTTTGGCCGGCCGCTCCGTCCGGCCCCCCGCCGCCCAGCCCTCCCCCGATGGCTGTCCCGTTATAGCCCCCTCCCGGTGCCCCCGCTTTCCACCCGCCGACGTCGTATCCTCCCCCTTCGAGAGGTGATCCGCCCTCCTGGGCTAGGGTTGCCTCGGCTCCCCCTTCCTCGGCGCCGGCCGGTCTGCGGTGGACGTACTCGGCCTATTCCTCCCTCGCCCCTCCGGCCGAGCCCCCCGGCGTCCTACGGCTGGCCCTCCTCTAAGCCTCCCCCCCCGACACCGACGCCCTTGACGGTCTCGCCGGCGGTGGCCCCCCACCCTTCTCTCTCCCCCAGCTTTCCCTCCACCCTCCGGCGCTCCCTCCGTCTCCGGTCGGGGGGCCCTATCCCGACCGGCTGGTAGCCGCCGCTACCGGTTCGCCGCGCCGCCTGGACGCAGCTGGCGGTCCGCCTTCCAGTGCCCCTCCTGCTGGCAGTCGCGCTTCGCTCCGCCCCACCCCCTTCTCCGGGCCAGGGCGTCCTCTCCTCCGCCGTTTCTTCCTAGGCCGGCCCCCCCTCCACCTCCCGGAGGCTTCTCGGCGTCCCCTCCGCCCCGTGCCCCCCCCCCCCTCCGCCCGCTCCCTCCCCCCGGAGGTCGATCCCCCCTCTGCTGCCCCCCCAGAGTTCAGTCCCCCCTCCGTCGTTTCAGCCCTTCGCCGGCGCTTTTCGGCGGTCGAGCCCTTCCCGCTCCCCCGTCCGCCTGTGTCCCGATCACCCCTTCCTCTTCCCTTCCCGCTCCCTTCCCCCAGAGGTCGAGCCCCTCTCTGCTGCCCCTCCTCCTCCGGGCGGGCGGGCTCCCTCCGCCCGCTGGCTCCCTTGTCACCGCTGGCTCCGGGCCCCCGCCCCCCTTGCCGGATCCGAGCGTCTGGCCTCGGTAGGCGCGCTGGTGCGTGGCCCGAGACCCGTCCCCTCGAGGTCTGTGCCCGCGTCGGGCCGCGCGTCACTCATTTGGCAGTGCGCCCTCCGCGCTTGGGGCAGTGCCCCGCCACGTACCCCCCTCCCCGGATTTCAAAATTTGAAATCTTTTTCAGATTTTGTTTTCCAAAAAAAAATATATATATAAAATAAAATAAAATTCTAGCAGTAAGCCCACACGCTCACCGTAGGGCCGAGCGCCCACACCCGCCCACCCTCTTTCATTTCTAATTTCGAAATTTTTCGATATTTCAAAATTTCCCTTATGCATTTTCTACTTTGCTTATCAGGGTCTCTTTTGTGTGTTTTGGACCCTACCACCTGTACTGCTCGTTAAGAGCCACTTTTCCTATTCAATAAAATGTTGTTTGGTTAATATAAAATATATATATATATATATATATATATATATATATATATATATATATATATAATATATATATAATATATAATATTTTATATATATATATATTTATATATATATATATATATATATATATATATATATATATATATATATATAATATATATATATTTTATATGTATATATATATATTTTATATATATATATATATATATATATATATTTTTTTTTTTTTTATAGTATGAATATATATATATATATATATATATATATATATATATATATATATATATATATTCATACTATAATATCCATATATACATTAGTCATATATGTATATATATAATGACTAATGTATATATGGATATTGTAGTATGAATATATATATATATATATATATATATATATATATATATATTATATTATATATATATATATTTTATATATATTTTTTATATATTATAAATATATATATATTATATTATATTATATATATATATTTTATATATATATATATATATTTTTTCTTTATATATATATATATATATATATATATATATATATATATATGGTCTTAGTTCTGAAATTAATTTGGGCTAGTCGAGTTTTGGCTTTGATTGTATGGATCATGGTGGTAGTATATATATGTCTACGTATATAAGTTTCCTTATATGTATATATAGTGTATTTATATATATGTATAATATATATATAAGTTTTTGTCTCAGATTTTGACCCCCATTGCAGCCTTCACTCAACACACACCCGCCCTTCTTTTTCCCTTCTTTACAAGCTTAGGTATATATGTATGCATGTATGTATGTATATATATATATATATATATATATATATAATATATATATAAAATATATATATATATTTTTTTTTCACATATATATATATATATGTGTGTGTGTGTGTGTGTGTGTGTGTGTGTGTGTGTGTGTGTGTGTGTGTGTGTGTTGCCTTGAATGAATGAATATATAAGTATATATAAATGTGTTTGCTATTGTGTGTAACCTAGGGAGTAATGAGTCAGTTTAGGATTGACACAATGAGCTTAGATTAGTTGAGTTGACTAGCAAGTTGACCAAGTTGACAAAAGTCAACTTTGGGTCAAACGTGATCCAAATCGACTCAAACGGACTTACAATGACTTGATAACTTGTGTTTGACCAAAAAATTAGTAAATGGACTAGTTGACTTATAGTTGACCAGGTTTGACCATAGTTGACCAGGTTTGACCTTAGTTGACCAAGGGTTGACCTTGACCTAGAAGGACATAGAATCATGTAGAATTGCATTGTAGACCTTTCTTATGATATTTTAGACCATATTTTGACTTACGGTTATTTTAAATAGGATTACATCACTCCAGTTCAGTTACACTTCCTCATCAGTAGCTTAGATTATCAGGCGAGTACATTCTCTGGCCGTTTCATACTTGTTTGGACATATTCACTTGTTATAGACTAGTTTACTTGATGCTGTCACGATGTTATCAGGGATTAGTACTATATGGATCTGTTCATGCAATGTTATCCCCTCGGATACATCGGGTATGTTGTGCTCATGTACTTTATCACGTGAATCGTCTACTCCTTATATTTGTATTTATTCATGTATACTCACGTGACATTCATGTACACTCATGATCATGTAAGTTTTTCATGTATAAACCAGTTGTTTTATATGGACTGAATCTCCATGTGAGATACTACTTTTCATGTGCAATAACATAACCGGGACCGATCTTTGTGTACTGATTAGGGCAGGGGGAGTATTTATTCGGTTATGTGATCTACACCATTATCATGTGCAACTCCAAATTAGATTTAAGTCATGTACAACCTAAGCCAGTTTACATAACCAAATTGTGCTCTACATCACGTTGTTAGTTCAGTTCTCTTATCTATATCATGTATATCTATTCCATTATATCATGTTATCTTTTACAGTCTCTTTACTATTTCTTTACAGCGTTTCATGTATATTATTCTATAACTTGTTTCATATTTCCTTTCATGTTGTGAACTGCATGAGAGATATGTATTCATTCCTATCCTGACTTGACCTGTTGAAAATATTACAGATGATGAGGATTGCTGCGATACTTACTATGGAGCAGGTCTAGTTGACACAAGTGACCTGGACCCTCAGGAGGATCCAGTAGTCGCTGAGGATGTGCCATTAGCTTAGTCTAGACTATCTTATTATCTATCTTTATGTGACAATTGAGATTGTATTGAGATATTTTTATTGTGTGGTTTACACAGAGACTTATTATTCATATTTGTGACTCTCTATTGAGATTATCTTATCTTCTATTCCATCTTAGATATTGTGATTGAGTTGTACCTTATATATTGTTCTTCTTTCGGAGCATATCCCATATTATGTTAGATGTTGTGACCTAGGACAACGTTCTACCGCCGACACTGTGGCGTAGGCTGGACGTACCCACTTCTCGTGCCCTTACACTGGGTACGGGTCGTGACAGACATAAATAAATGTGATGCACTTGAATCAAATAATATTATTGCTGGAAAAGAGTTGACAATAATGGTACCTGCCACCACCTCACATGATGCTAATTCTTCTGCTACTGTCAGATTCGTAGCTTGACCCTGTCCTCTTGGTGCTGGTCCCCTCTGTTGGTGACCTCTCCGTCTGCCCTGAATCTGAGCCTGGGCCTGAGCATACTGCTATGGCCTATGTTGCTGGATTGCTTGAGCCTGAGGTGGCAATGGCCTCGGAGACTGGTACTGCTGCTGCTGTTGTACTGGTGCTGGTGCCCTAACCAATGGACTAGCTAGGGTTGATGAAGATGAACTGGCTCTATTTGGCTAGGAATCGACCCTGTGGTCCGGTGCACCACAAGCTAAGTACAACCCCTGTGCTCAGCGACACTCTAAAATTACGTATCCCAGCTTTCCATAATGAGAGCAGCCCATTGCAGAAGACTGCTTCTATTTTTATTGTTGAGGGTTCGTTGTAGTAGAGTGCTGAACCGACAAAACTGGTACCGCCCTCCTAAGAGCTCCAATTGTCAATGTCCTAACTGTCGGGACTGGTGTTGATGACTGGGATATTTGACCATGAGACATCTTCCATCCTCCAGCTCGATTTACTATCCTCTGGAAAGTATATTCGTGCCTTCTAGCTGCTCGTAAGACTATATCAAATGTCTGGTGTTTAGACTGCTCCACTGTAAGAATGATCTCTAAGTGGAGTCCCTGCTAGAATCATCATGATCTGTCCAATTCGGTCGCCACCAAGGTGGGAGCAAACCGACTAAGTCTTGAAAACACGATCGCATATCCATCGACCATCCTTCCCATCTGCTTGAGATTACTGAACCTTGTCTGTAGATCATAGCGAGCTACTACAACAAAGTACTTCATCTGGAACTTATCGCTAAATACCGCCCACATGATAGGTGTCACCAAAGTAACTGCCTGCATCGCCCACCAGCTGCGAGCTAAGTCCAACAATTGCAGCCGTACAACGGCCACCTTCTCTTCAGCTAGAATCCTAGATGCTTCCAGAATAACCTCTATGTCCTGTAGCCAAGCTTCAGCAGCAATAGCATCTTTACTGTCGTCAAAGAAAGGAGGGTTCAGGCGCTTGAAGTTATTGGCTGCATTGTTCCCCTGATAACCAACTCTGCCCATAGCTGCTTGTACTGTCTGCTGTAGAGCATCACCTCGATGATCTTATGATGCTAGCAAGTCCCGGATAAGTCCCATCAGGGTTTTATTGTCAGGTTGTGCAGGATGGGCTGGCTGTACTGGTGGCTATTGCTCCTAGAAGGCATGACACGGGATGTTGTCCACTGAATAAAATGACATGTGGAAGAATGAGAAAGGACCAAGATAGACCAAGGATAAGAGCATATTTTCGAGTCAAGAACCAGGAAGATTAGAAAGCACGAGTAGAGATCAAGGGCGAATGCTGATTGAGATATCTATCTAGTAAAACCCTCACATATCTTGATTTACAAGACCTGCATGAGCCACCACTTAAACCATGTCACACCCCAGAACAAGAATACTGGAGAGTGGAGGACAGATACAGCCAGCTACGTACATTGGATTGTAATACACTTCGCAATACGATCATGGTTGTCTAGATGCATGAGGGTTAAACTACAATCCATCAGTCTCTTATGGTCAAGAACAAGTCTAGTGTGTCAATCTCAAGCAAGCAAATAATTGTTACAACATGTTATATCCTCAGACATACAAAGTAAGGTATCCCAAACATTACATAATTAGATGATCATGAAGCTAGGCATACAAAATTCGAAGACTAGCAAGACTTAAGTCATACATGATCAACCTAGGATTCGTGAATCATGTTACAGCCCTTGGACAGACAAAAATTAAGTTGCAACACGAGCTAACACATGCTCGGCTAAACGCCTCAAAAGAATAATTTATAATAGAGTGAAAAGCAAAATAAGAAACCTACTCATTTTCTCGGTTAATCCTGGTGTTCACCATCTGACTGGAAAGCAGTTAGATCCTCAGGTGTTACTCCGAAATCTAGCCATACAAAACCAGCTGGGTCAGACCCCAGAAAGAGCAAGTACAACAAGGGAGGCTCCACTTATAAACTAAAACCAGCATAAAAGAATAATATTACTGATACAGGGACATAATCATGAAAACATAAAGACAAGAGTCATACGAGCTTGCATCAAGAAGAACAAGAGGTAGAATATAATTTCCATGTTAATCATGAGATAATCATTCAGGCACGGCCAATCAAGTCCTACGTCTTGCTATCATTAGCTAACTAGGATTATTACAGGCCTAGTAACTAACAAGATGTAGTTGAGATATTCCCACAGTCACAAGCCCTGCACACTATCCAGGTTATCCAGGCAAAAGTTATGAGAGTTATCAAGTTACGAGAGTTACAAGAGTTATCAGAATTACTGGTGTACTTAAGTACTTATGATTCAAGAAGTGTGACACATGACAGTGTGCTGGAAATGCGCCCTACTCGAAGGTAGGCTACAAGTCCACAGGTGTGGTCAGGATAACGGGATCGCTTGTAACTGAAAAATCTCTCTTTATGAACTACTTGATCAATCTAGTCGTTTAACCTAGTCAGATTCATTATGAATCCCTGACCGTGGTAACCAGGAATCTATATCCTAGACATGATGTAAGACGAGATAGGTATCTTGTACAGTCACAATAAGGAAAAATCAACCACGGAGTCAAGACAAGAGTTACCCTAACAAGACAGGATTAGCTATCGTAATAGCAATTAAGGTTATACATGCCATATAAAGATTACTTATCATATCAAGGATGCATGTCAGGAGTGCGCCTCGACGGGCCACTATCAAGATTATCAAGATGGGATCATATTATCATATTCAAGTTCAAGGTCAAGTTCATCAAGTCGGGTCGTCGAAATTTAGGCCAAGTACAGAAAACATGAAAAGAAGATCAAGAACATCCATGGGTGATTGAAACTAGCAGTCGCATATGAGCTCCAGTTAAAATGAGACAGGAAGATTCTTGAAGCCAAGACGGAGATCTACAACTTTCATGTTTCGAGTTTTACAAGATTCTAGCTACAAAATAGCTTAAACAGGCAAAAACAGTCATTCATAGAATCGCCCACACGGCGCACGGCGAGCAGCAGAGAATCATGCATGTGGCGCACGACAAGCTGCAACAAATCGCACATGCGGTACATGGTATACGACAGAGAATCGCCACACGACGCACGACGTGCGACAGAGAATCACGCAATCGGCACATGGCACGGGGTAAGGAATCGCGTACGACGTGCGCCAAAGAATAGCGCACGCGGCGCACGGCGCACGGCACACGACGCGCAGCAAAGAATCGCGCACGCGACGAATAATGCACGGTGCACGGCAGAGAATAGCACACACAGCGCACGACGTGCGGCAGAGAATCGCTCACGCAGTACACTGTGCGGTAAGGAATCGCGCGGGGGTACGGTGCACGACAGATAATAGTGCACGCCATATACGACGCACGACCGAAAAATACGCACGCAGCTCCATGGAGCAAGTTGCACTTGCCTTGGGTCGGTAGAGAAGTAACAGAGAATGAGGAGAAGAATTAATGAAGAAATAGGTTTATATACCAATCTTTCTCGTCTCAAACCAACCCAAACCAAGCCAAGCCACGTTAACATGCCATGATGAACCAAGGTGAACCAAACCAAGACTAGCCAAGAACAAACCAAGCCAAGATTAAGCAAGACAAGTCTAACTACGGGTCACCTGACAAACGTCAAAAATCCATACAAGTATACTGAAAATACGTATAACGGAAAACGGGAGTGACAAAAAGCCACCTGGTGGCTCTCGAAGGATCTGAAGAGTTCAGGAGGCGCACTCCGGGGAGACTCGGCTGCGAGTTCACTGGAGGACAGGGCATGGGTGGCTGATGGAGCGAGGGGTGGCAGCACGCATGGTTGGGAGACACGGCATGGCCGATCGATCGCCTGTGCTGACACCGCGACTTGGCATCCGCCGATGGCGAGGCTCGCCAGATCTGGGTGGCGGCTCACTTGCGCTACTCCAAGCAGCGTTAGGCGGCACGAAGATTACTGGTGGCGATGACGGCGGCTGGTACTGCTCCGGAGAAGGCGGGGTGTGGCAGCAGGTAAGGTGGAAGGTGGTGGTGTATGTGGTGGTGGTGGTGGTGGATTGGTCTAGTTTTGTGTAAGCTCCCTGAATTTTTAGATTTTTTTTTGTATTTTATGTGAATAATTAATATTAATTTATATTTTATGATCAATTTAACTTTTACACATTTTCTATTTATTGTAAATCCTAATGATACAATCTCTAGTCCTATTGAGCTATCGGTTGACTTAGCCCAAACCTAGTCCAAACTCAACCCAATCCCCATGCCCCAACATGTTTCATGCCAAACATTATATATTTTCCTCTCTACAAAACACCAAACGTAACAATATGACATCCAAAACCTTTCACTTAACCTACTAGAAATAATTTCAGCCCTATATAATATACTTTGGACTTGACCCAACTATATAACTCACTACTTAACAACTATAGGTTGGACTCAAGTATGGTCAAGTACATTAAATGGGTAGCCAATCCTTCCCACTTGTTCATCTTCCATAACAACAAAGCACCCTTTACCATTCCCTTCCTATAACCTACAAAAAACCCCAACCATTAACTCTCTACTCAACCCTTCAACTCCCCCTTAATGGCTGGCTATATATAGAATTCTACTCGCCTTATTACCTCATAGCATCTGAACAAAACTTCTTCCTAACCCATTTTCTAATATTTTCTCTTCACAAACCATCTCCAAAATCCATCTCCATTTCCCTCCAAAGAACCATCTTTCCAACCCTACCTAGGCTGAATCCGAATTCAACTAGTCTCCACCATTCTGGCCATATCTCTCTCCACAGTAAGTATCTTTCTCTAGAATTTTGTATGCTTCTTCCTCCCTCTGTTCTCACCATTTTCTCTTCACAAACATTTCAGCAATACTCACTCTAACTCCCTCAAAACAGCCCCTCCATCAGAGGTGTCCAGGCTGAAACTGAATTTAGTGCATTGTTGTTTGTGCACCCTTAGGAGACCCTACGGTAGCAACTAACACCTTGGTAACATTCCTAACACTCTCATATAACATTCCATAATGCCCAAAATTCATGTTGTAAAGTTTTATGTATATATTTGCTTGCAACTTTATTATTTCTGTCACAGTAATCATTGATTCTTAAAATATAACTTGTATAGCTTTATATCATATTTGTCCTACTGAAATTCGAATGGTTAAAAATATTAAATTCCATGGTATATATTCTGAATATTATTTATAAGTTTATTAATTTCAGAATATAAAGTGTTATATTTTCATGATTCCATCTAGTCTGAATCAATCGTAATTGGACAACCTAGTTAGATTACTTGAATGTGTTAACTGGCTAGCTTAATTTTAGTATATAAAATAAATATGATATGTTTGAATTATTTTTGAATATTATTTCAGAATATAAATTAATATTTTTTATATATTAAATTATTTTTACATAAGTTGGCAACCTTGCATGCACAAACTAGTTGTCAAGTTGCTAAAACACCTAGTCGACACGAAGCGAAACTTTGTACATGCAACGACAATTATTTTAGTATTTTTCACTAAATAAATATAAATTCCATAATTTAATTCATATTAATTTTAGTTTTATTTGTTTTCGACATGCGTGCTTAAGAGACTACATGCATATTTGAAGTATAGTTTAGCGTTGTTGTGAATTTTAGGACATCGTGTCGCATCTACGTATGTTTAGGATAATGCGTATAGGAATCATATAAATGCCTAAATGTACGTGTGACAACACGATGTTTTAGACCCACATGATGTAATAGAAAGTAGCATAGTACATGATTATTGGCACGTGTCCAAGGCCACGCAATTGTTGGATCATTGGCAGGAACGTCACCATACTAGTTGACGTTGTACAAATGATCCCATTCTTTTTATATAAATTAAATTAGATTGTGTCTATTGATTAGAATATGTTATAATAGAATAACTTGGATTCGATGTACCTCCAACTGAAGACATCAGTCAGGCGACACCGCAGCAGGCTGTTAGGGTTATATAATAAAAGCATCACTTTTGTATTAACTTTATTTCCTTAAATTTTAAATGAGAATCATATGGGCAAATGTTTGCATATTGTATTTGTAGCAAGTATTAATGCAAGTGTTTGATATTCTATATTGTAGATAATATGGTGTGTGGTGTCACACAGAAGATCATATTATCAGTTTCCTATGGAATATATAAATAGTTCACAACCTAGATGGACTTGGACAATCCATTGGAAAGGTTGTATTGTAAACTGGTATTAGTCTATCTTGACTATAGGTTTACACTAGTACACTTTGTGTGTATTAAACAGGACCACTTGAGGTTGTTCTCTTTGTACTAACTACATAAGAGAACAAACACCTCCGTTATTATGGATACTTGTGCTCTTAATCCGGATATAATAACAGACATATATATGCAGTATGCATTACTTTGAGTCATAAAAAAGTGAGATTTATTATGGGTCAACAACCTCTATGAATTGGGTAATAATATTGTATGTATGATGGTATGTTGATTATAAAAGGAATTCATGTCCCGATACGTCGGGTTGATGATGTCCCCTTAAGGAGCTCTTAAGGATTGTCATGTAAACCCTACAGGTGGACTATATCCGATATGACAGATAAAGTTGACTAGTACTACTTAAGGATAAAAGATGTCAATGATATAGTTGTTAGTAACTTAATTTGATCGACGGATATTCGATATCTTAACATAGGGAGCCAAATGAGCATATAGTAAAAGGAGCGCATAATCATAATCTGGGATTAGGAAGGTAGTGCAACAATAGCTCTCTAGTGGACCGAGCTATTGTTAATGGGTCTGGGTTGTGTGTTCGGGGTGAACACGGGATACACAGATCCGTTGGGAGACCTAACCCTAATTTCTTCTCATGGTCCCTGTCGTAGCCTTATATATATCCTCTATTCTCTGGCCATCAAATACTTATAAAAAAATAAGAAGCTTTCTCTAAATTTTTGATTCACGTAAGGAGAGAAAGGGAGGGCTACCAAGGAGAGAAAAGGTTGGAAGATCGTCGCCCACACGACGTCCAACCCGAGGAAGGAATACGTGCAGAAGATCTTGGGGTCGTGATTGCTCGAGATTACTAGGAACTATTGTCTTCTTCCCACTGCAAGTATAATTCGTGAACCCTAGTTTTTGCCTATGAAGGGTTAGAACACGTTTATATTTGTCTTTATATCGATCAATACGTACACCAAACTATAGTCTTGGAAATCCCCAGTTCTATCAATTGGTATCAGAGCCACTTTTGGATCTGCGTATTTATTGATACGTCCATGTTGTTCAATAAAACTTGTATTGTGTAATAGTTGATAGATGTAGATCTGTTCTAACTCAATTTTATAGGCATCTTAGATCCAATTATTATGGTCCAATGCATATTTTTGTTTGTGTTGTTTAAACCACGGACATGTCGTGGATGTTGTTGTTGTTCTGGATGTAATTAAAATCACGAGGGTTGATCATGCTTATAATTTTAATTTTTTAATCTAGATTATGTATGAACTCCTTTGAGAGGCATAGAATTGATGTAGTTTAAATTATTTTTTGATCAATCATGATGGCGGTGGTAGTTGTTTCTAACGTCGGACGAGATGCTAGTTTTAAATAGTCCAGAGACAGACAGATAATTTTCGATGAAGGAATCGACTGGTCGAACCCCGAATAGATCTGCGCAGCGCCAGATTTTGGATTCGGATAGTTGAGGACGGAGCAGCAAAGATGACCATAATAGTTGGATATTTTTCTTCCGTTTGTTGTCATTTTGTTTATTCTGATTATGCATGTTTATTATTCTGGGGATGTTTTTTTGAAAAACTAAGCTGCATTAATAATGGACAACATGGACATAACATCAACTAGCAGAAAAATCTTTATTGTTAAATAACTAAGTGGGAGAGGATATTTATTTAGCATAAATCTAATGGTCTCCATTACTGGTTTGTAGGTGATGTAATTATACTTGCGCGTTGGCTTTAGTGCCTTCTTCCATATCGGATGAGTATAATTATGGATCACCAGTACAAACTTCCTTTGGGATAATTGTAGAAAGTTACCTAGTATTTGTTCACTTCTCCATCGGAAGGAACTCATTACAAGGTAATGGACTTCGTATTAAGTAATGGTATACACTTAGATACAAATAATGGTATCCTCCCCATCGGAGTCACTGCTATTATTTGCATGACCAGAGCAAGACCAACATATTAATTTTATTTGTCATAAAGTTATGTTGACATGATAGTAAAATTAATAAGAAAAACGTACTTGAACAAAGTTGAATTTGTATACGTCCACACTATCGTGACATGCTAAATTCATTGTGTTCAAGGTGTTGGTGAATTTCTTATTATTGTTTTGAGGTACCAATATTTAATTAATTCAAAAAGTTTTTTTTGCCCTACATAATTTTTGTTTATGTGATTCTCAGGATTTCAAAAATTGGTTCTTTCAGTCCACTTATAGTGATTCTTAAGGAAAACAAACTTACTGGACCTAATTATATTGACTTGAAACGTAATTTGGATATTGTCCTAACTGCTGAGGAGTACAAATATGTACTTGTTGAGGAATGCCCACTTAAGCCTGATGCTAGCTCTGATGAAGAGGTCAAAGAGGCTTATAAGAAATGGAAAAAGGCATATGAGATGGCGCGGTATTACATTTTGGCATCTATGTCAAATGTACTGCAACATCAGCATCAGGCCATGGCCATAACTTATAACATGATGTATAACCTCAAGGAACTCTTCGGACATCAGAGTAGAGCAGCTAGGCAGTTTGCTATGAAGTGTTTGATGAATACAAAATTGGTTGAAGGTACGCCAATAAGGGACCATGTTCTCAAGATGATTGGTCATCTGAATGAGATGAAGATCCTTGGAGCTGAAATCGATGGGGAATCCCAGGTCGATATCATTCTCGGAACTCTGCCTAAAAGTTTTAATAGTTTTTGCCTTAACTACAACATGAACAAAAGGTTATATAGTTTGGCAGAACTTGCAAAAGAGCTATAGAATGCTGAATCTCTCATTAGGCAGAATGGTCATATTTTTGTTTCTGAAAAGGCTTCTACTTCTAAGCCAAAAGGCGGTAAGAAGAAGAATAACATTCAGAAATAAGCAAACTCAGCAAAGAAGGGCATGGGACCTCAAGGCGCTGTGAAAAAGTCGAAAGACAAATGTTTCAAGTGCAAAGGGTCAAGATAATGGAAGAGTGACTGTCCACTTCTCAAATAAGGAAACAAAGAAGGTATATCTCATTTACTGGTAATTGAAACATGTTTAGCGATGTTATCTACCGGCACCTGGTGTGTAGATACATGAGCCACTCATCATGTATGTAATACATTACAGGGATTCCAGAAAACTAGGCGTCTTAGTGATGGAGAGATATGCTTGTTCATGGGTGACGCTACAAAAGTAGCGGCCGTTACATTAGGAGATGTTACTTTATCTTTTGGTAGAAATAAGTCTTTGACAATGAGATATTGTCTTTATGCACCTTCACTTAGAAGGAATTTAATTTATGTTTCTATGTTAGTTAAGGATGGATATTCAGTTTATTTTAATGACAATATTGTTATTAGAAAGAATAAACATTTTATCTGTTCTAGTGCATTAGTTGATAATCTGTATGTCATTAATCATATTTCGCCCACAATGCAACTTATGGAAATGAATAATATGTCATCTAACTTAAATAAGAGAAAAGAACCACTACTAAAATCTGCTTAATTGGCGACGTAAATTTAGCGACATTCACATAACGTCGTCTAAATTGCTGACATTAGCGACGTAAAACTGAAACGTCGCTAACCGTCGCTACTAGCGACGCAAATAGCGACGTGACAACGATGTATATTAGTTACATGAGCTAGCCGTCGTGAAACGTCGCTATGACGTCGCTAATAGTGACTAATTTAGTGACGTTCTTACGAACGTCGCTAAATTTTAATTAAATTAAATCCCCCCGATTCATTCCCCCCCCATCCATTTTATTATCTCACTCTCTCCCTCCGGTGCTCTCACTCTCACTCTCTCCGGCGACTCTCCTCCGGTACGTGACTCTCTCTCTCTCTATATTTTTAGTGTTAGTGGTTGGGGGTGCTGGTGGCTCGGGGGAGGGGCAGGGGTGTACGGGTGGTTGGGGGTGAGGAATGGTTGGGAGGATGCTGGGGGGGTGGGGCAGGGGGTGAGGAGGGGGGCTGGGGGGAGGGGAGGGTTAGGGTTCGGGTTAGGGGTGGGTGTGTGGTGGGAGGGGCGGAAGGGTGAGGGCGGCTGGGGAGTGAGGGCGGGGGGGTTGGGGGGAGGGAAGGGGAGGGTTATGGTAAGGGTTCTGGTTAGGGTTAGGGGTGGTTGGTGGGGGAGGGGAGCAGGGGGGTGAAGGGGGGCTGGGGAGGGGGGCTGGTGGGGGAGGGGTTAGGGATAGGGTTCGGGTTCGGGTTCGGGTTAGGGTTAGGGGTGGTATAGGGGAGGAGGGGTACGGGGGGTCTGGGTCAGGGGCACCGATAGTGCCGAAAAATCTGATAATATAGTAATAATTATTTGTTTTTCGACACCGAAAAATCTGATACTCCGATTCGAAACCACGTACCGATAGTGCCGATATTTGTAACACGTAGTTTTGTTGGTTGGTTAATGCCGTCGTCTATTTTTCTTGATCCCGATACTCATGGGAATGGTCCCGAGTCACGGCCTTAGTATGTAGTATATTCGTTTTAGTTTGTAGTATATTCGTTTTAGTTTTGAAGTTTATTCGTTTTAGTATGTAGTATGTAGTAGGAATGGTCCCGACTCATAGGAATGGTTCCGAGTCACGGCCGTAGTATGTAATATGTAGTATATTCGTTTTAGTTTTGAAGTTTATTCATATTTGCAGATATCTATAAATGGCTATATCCATGTATCTGTTCGACCGTTCGTGGATGTACAACCGCATTCGAGATGACATGTGCGGTGTGCGAGATGAATACATCGCCGGAGTAGAACAATTCCTCCAATTCGCGAAGGTGTTTTCTCAATCCATGGACGGCATGGACATTAAGTGCCCGTGTACAAAATGTCAGAACATGAAGTTTCAACCAGAATTGGATGTGACGTATCACTTATACACAAAGGGTTTCCTTCCGAATTAATACCAATGGACCGCACACGGAGAGCTTGTACTTTTAGCATTCCAAGCAGAGCCTTATGTGGAGCCTTATGTGGAGCCTTATATGAATGTCCACAACCGAACTGGTGTCGATAACGAGTACGTGAACAAGGTCTTCGACGCTGAGGGGCCTAGTTTCGATCAATACAATCGTGATGCAGCTGAGGAGACACCGAATGCCGATGCCGTGATGTTCATGGAGTTCCTGGAGAATGTAAGGACTCCTTTGTATCCTGGCTGTGAGGACCATTCACCGTTAGAGATGATCACTCGGCTCTTGAGCATAAAGTCTGACTTTAACATGTCGCAAGAATGCTACAATAGAGTGCTCGAGTTGATTACCGATATCTGCCGGAGGGTGCCAAGTTACCGAAAGACTTCTACCGCTCTAATATGATGGTGAGATCCCTCTGGATGGGATACGACAAGATCGATTGCTGTCAGAACGGATGCATGCTTTACTACAAAGATCACAAGAATGCAGAAGTGTGCGGATTCTGTGGTGCTGATCGCTACAAGCCAACTGCTGCAGACAAGTCTAGAAGACCGACTGCTTCAATGCACTACTTGCCGTTGACGCTGCGGTTGCAGAGGTTGTTCATGGTGAAAGAGACTGCCGAAAATATGAGTTGGCACAAGCGACAACAGACCGAAGGAGTGTTGGATCATCCATCTGATGGAGAAGCGTAGAAGCACTTCGATCGAGCATATTCTAATTTCTTTTCTGATGCGCGTAATGTAAGGTTGGGGCTCTGCTCTGATGGTTTCACCCCATTTGGTCTTTCAGGCTCCCAATATTCATGCTGGCCGGTAATCCTCACTCCGTACAACATATCGCCTTGGATGTGCATGAAGACACCTTACATGTTCTTAACTATTATCATCTCCGGTCCGAACAACCCGAAGAGGAACAGCGACGTGTACTTACAGCCGTTGATAGATGAGCACAAGCAGCTATAGAAAACAGGGGCGTACACGTATGATGTGTCACGACCCGCACCCTAGAGTAAGGGCACGAGAAGTGGGTACGTCCAGCCTACGCCGTAGTGTCGGCGGTAGAACGCTGTCCTAGGTCACAACATCTAACAATATATAATGCCAGGCAGTTTATACTCCCCGAATGGGGGTGGCATAGCAGAATGTAAACTCAATCACAACTAAGGAAGAAAAGTACGATATGATATAGAACTCAAAAGTGAAGTACAGATAATCAGAAGAGTCTAGTGTCTAAGATAACATCTCAGAAAATATTCCAAGTACAAGTCTCAACTACAGAATATGAAAGAATACATACATCTCAAAACAACAACTGAAAGCCAAAAACAATGCTGAAAAGAAGATAAAGCCTAGCTGACTAGCCTAGACTATGGGAGTAGTATCCTGAACTGCAGCTGGGTCCTCCAGAGGAGCCAGGTCGCAGGTGTCGTCTAAGCCTGCCCCGTAATAGGTGGTGTAAAGGGCCTCATCCTCATCCTCTGTAATATTTTCAACAGGTCCAGTCAGGACAGGAGCGAGCACAGTACATCTCATGCAGTTCATATCATGGCAGGAAATATAAAGCAGGCAATAGAATAAAATACATGAAACGCTGTAAGAAGATGTACATGAAACAGGAGAGATATTTGGTAACTGAAAAATATATACATGATAAGTAAGAACTGTAAGTGACTAGTGATTTAGAGTACAAGATGGCATATAATTGGCTTAGGTTGAACATGATGTACATGAGTGAACATGTGGGACATCAGCCAATAAAGATGATGTGTACATGATAAACATGAAAAGTAACAGAGTGAACATGATGGGTAAATCACATGACCATTTATACTCACCCCTACCCACAATTAATACACAAGGATCTAGTCCCGTTACGTTACGTACATGATGTTTTGGTTATACAGGAAACACATGAGGAAACATGAGCGTACATGGAAGAACATGAGAGTACATGAACGTACATGTAAGAACATGAGAGAACATGAGTGTACATGAATAACGCCGAAGCGAGGAATACATGATGTACATGAAACACATGTCATAAAGTATCCGATGCTCCCGCTAAGGGGGATAACATCCCAAGAAGAGATCCGTATAGTACTAATCCGTGATGATAACGTGACAGCATCAAGTAAAAGTAATCTAGAGCGAGAATATAAATCGTGACAAGTATGAAACGATCAGAGAATGTACTCGCCTGTATCTGAATGTCCAATATAAAAAGTACTGCCCGAGGAGTGGTGTCTGGCTCCTAATCAGAATGGCACAAGTCACAACAAGTCCAAAATAGTAAAATGAGATCCTACTATGCATTCTACATGATTCTAGGTCAAACTAGGCCAAAGTCAACTCTAGAAGTCAAACTAGGTCCAACAAGTCTAGGCTAGGTCAAACAAGTCTATACTAGTCTACATTAGTCCACATTAGCCTATACTACACAAGTCAAACCAACAACACCCTTCCTAGTTTACATCTAGGCCTACACCTAACACATGTCATATAGTACATATATATATAGATATATATATATATATATATATATATATATATATATATATATATATATATACATATAACTCAACATACATTTATATATATAGGCAACATTTCACATATTAAATAGGTACACCTATCACATACATAACTTAACCTTATGAAGACTAGGAATTTATATAGAGAGAATGTGAGAGAGGGTGCATAGATGTGTATAGGATACATATCAATGTGCAGGAAAATAACTGTGACAGTGATGAATAGTGTGTGCACATACATGCATATAGGCTGTAAAGTGGCCTGTGTTGTGTCATAAAACAGTGACAAAATAGTGTCTTGTGTGGGTGTGAGATAGTGTGATAGGGAAATGTGAGGGTGTGTGTGTGGATAACATTGTATAAGTCTCAGATTTTTACATTTCAAGCTAACATTCAACCATATTCAAAACTTAATCTCAGTTTTTATAAACATTTGAAATCCAAATTACTTAACACCCACAATCTCAGTTTTTATAAACATTGAAATCTCAGTTTTGCATTTATACTATGGTTAATCAGTGTGTAAAGGAAAGGTTGAGCCAAAAACCAAATTTCAATAGCATTTAACCAAGCACAAATTCAACTAATACAAGGTGAGAGAACTAAACTTGAAATCAGTTTAGAGGGGTGAATCAATACCAGTTTTCTCATTGAACTTAACTTCCTAATCTCTAGTGAACTTAGGATCTCAGTTAACAGTTGCACATATAGTGAGACATTGCACTGTCATGTGTGTGTCAAACACTGTTCTCTGAAATTTCCAAAACAGGGAATGATGAGTGAGGGCTTATACATGTGTGACAGTAAGCTAATGTGCATAAGGAGGGAAAAAGAGTTAAATTGAACTCAATCTCAGGTTCAGATTTTGCAATGTGTGTAGATGAGAGGGTGGTGCAATGTGAGGAAAAACAGGAAGTAGGTTTCAGTATTTGTGAAACCAGTTCTCAGAAAAACAACAGGAAAAGAAAATGGAAAATAGGGTGTGTCTCAGGTTTTTATTGACAGGTAATTGGTAGGGTGTTGTGTGTGAACATATGAGGCTTGTGTGTGTGTATATTACATTGTAACTCAGTTAATCATTTGATTAGGAAATCTCAGAATTTAAGGATTGTTTTACACAGTTGTGAATATTCAAACAAACTCAGATTACAATACACCATGTGACAGTAAAAATTAAAGAAAAGGAAATCTATTCATATGCTTCACTCTCAGTTAACACTCAAGTTAATCTAATCAATATCCATACCCAAATCAAGGTCCACACAACACCAAACATTCTAGGATTTGAATCACATGTGTGTAGCATATAGGAAAACATATTTGAACTTTAAAAACATGCATTTAACAATAATTTACAGGCTAAATAATCCATCAAAACTCATATTTAAAATCTGGAAATCTAATTACTGATACCACATTTCAGGAAAATGGAAAAAGAGTGGCAAAATGCTAATGAATTGATTTAAAACCTAAAAACAGAGGTTGATAACTAATAATCATAATTAGTACATGCTACACAACTTGTTTGTGTCCAAGAAATTGGACACAAACGTGTCCACACAACTGTGCACCAAGACAGTGCCTACAGTGCTGTATCCTCGTGCACGTGTGCACGAGGCTCGTGTGCACAACAGGGGTCGAACCAAATCTCGTGCTCATTAGCATAGATTAACTACCCATAGGGCTATCCATAGGACACCCTGCACTGCCGTGTCGTGTCGCACAGGCGTGTCCACGCACGCGTATCAGAGACTACAACACGCGTACACAGACTGTGTAAAACCAGTGCGGCGTGTCGTGCACCCTCGACACGACACGAGAAGTCGTGTCACTTGGGGAGTGTCATGACAGACACTGCCCCATAGTGTGTGTCAAATTATACGTGTCCAAGTGTCGTGTCCATGGAGAAATTGCCCCCGAGTAGCAGGGGAAAACTGTAGCCGCGCGCGGCCGTGTGCACACGCATGTCCAAGCTACGAAAACGACACAAACACGACACGAAATCAGGACACAACCACAGGAATCAAAGATCACAACAAAACTAATTTTCCTATTCAAAAAGAATCAAATAAATCGATCGAAATGCCCTTTGAGGCATTTCGTCGAACACAGTGCCATTGGCACTGATACGTGTCCAGAAAGGACACGAAACCTCCGACACCAAGCTCGAATCTAATCCAAACCCTAGGGGGACCCTTAGGGCTTCCTATTCATGGAGATCGACAGGGATTTCATGAAGATTTGGAAAAGTTACCTTAGTGTGAACTTTCAATAGGAAAGGGGCCTTTCTCTACACTTTGCTTGATGTCCCAAACACCTCAAATCATTAGCAAGCTGAAACAAAACATCATAACAGCAAGAATACTGGTATTAGAAGGGTTTGCAACTGGTTTGAGGATTTTAGGAATTAAAATGGAATTAATAGAGAATTTACTAGGCAAGAACTCACCTCTTTCTTCTTGGATCCAAATTTTCTAAGGAGGGAGGCTAGCCCTAAGTTTGAGAGGGGTTTTATAGTGGGGAAAAGGGTATGATGGCTGCCATTAGGTTAGGGTTAGGGTTTAGGATGAGGGGCTAAGGTTCCTCCAACAATTTCTAGCTAATCTAAGGGCTCACAATTAAAGTAGCATCCTTTAACCTTTAGTCCAAAATATCTATCTACAAATATCTAGATCTTTCACTAATGTAATTACTTTAATGAAACCCTCTAACTTAGTCTCTAGGGTCATAATTAACAATGTAGATTAGGCTAACTTCTAGGTCAAGACTCAACAATTTAACTAACACATAATTTATTAATATAATTCACAAAATCACAAAAGTGTCAAAATGACTAAAATACCCCTAGGCTTAAAAGTAGAGATTTGAAATCCTAAACACATGATTAGGTCTCATTGGTCATGATTAGTCTTCTAGGTCATGTATGACTAATGTTACACTAGCAAAACACCAATTCACATTTCACTCAATTAAATAGTTTTAAAAATAACTAAAAATCACCAAAAATCATATCATGACTAAAATCAAATACTTTAATGATTTAAAATATAAAATTTCAAATTTACCCTTATTTTGGAAAAGTGGGTGTTACAAGTCTACCCCCCTTAAAAGAATTTCGTCCTCGAAATTAAGATGGTCGTACTTCTTCTAGAGTCTCGTCCCCAACAATCATAGTCTCTGAACTACCTAAATCATACAATTTAAAAGAATGACATAAAGGGTCATGGCATGCAATATCAGTCTGGGGTCTCATCTAGTTACACCAACATGCTACAGTACTAGGCAATCACAAGGTATCAAAACATACAAACAAGGGATGCTTCAATTATTCACAAAAAGGGATACTAAGGTTAGGTCAAAACTCACCTCCAGCTAGGTCTGAGAACTAGAACTCACTTCTGGAAGCAGGGCCCTGGTTGGTAGGTGCATAAGGACAATGCTGCACCCAGTGCGCAGCTGACCCACAGTATAGGCACAATCCTAGTCTCTTCCTACAGTTGCTCCACTTGTGCCCAGACTTATTACAGTAAGCACAGATAGGCTCTGGCTCAGCTGGCCTCTGCTGGACAGGAGACTGGGCTGGGTATGATGATATCGGCTGGATAAATGGGTACTCCTCAAACTCTGGGTAGGACTGGGTACTGCTCCTCGCCCTCTTGGAGCTAGGCTCTCCTTCTGGAAGCACAGAGTCCCACAGACGTAGCAACCTCTGGATTATGGAATGTTATCTGGATGGAGTACTCATGGTCGGCTTTCATGTCCATATTGCATGGACCGCACTAAGGCTTTTCGTTTGAGACACGGAGGAAAGCCATGCTTCTTTGATTGTCACCAGCAGTTCTTGCCGAAAGACCATCCGTACCGTAGGAACAGAACTGTATTTCGTGCCGAAGCTATGGAGAAGGGCGATCCACCGCCAATGTGGTCCGAAGAGGACATGGGAGCAAGTAAAAGAAATCCCAAGTGATATTGAAGATCCTACAATGAGCAGCCATTGCGAAGGATTTGGCGAAGACCATAACTGGACCAAAAGGAGTATATTCTGGGATCTGCCATATTGGAGCACAAATCTGATTAGACATAACCTTGACGTCATGCATATCGAGAAGAACGCGTTTGATAACATAATCAATACTGTAATGGACATCAAGGGAAAGACAAAAGACAATCAGAAGGCTAGATTGGACTTAGCCGAAATATGCAGACGTCCTACATTGCACATGATAGACAACGGAAAGGGAAAGCTTTTGCGGCCTAAGGCAATCTACTCGTTGGACAAAGAGGACAAAGTGAGACTTTGTAGATGGATCCAGGACTTAAAATTTTCGGACGGTACGTCTCCAATCTAAGAAGATGTGTCGACATAAAGGAGTATAAACTGACCGAAATGAAGAGCCACGATTGCCACGTATTCGTGGAGAGGTTAATTCCTGTTGCATTTCGGGAATTATTACCGCCGGTAGTCTGGGATCCATTAACAGAGCTTAGCATATTCTTCAGAGATCTTTGTTCTTACAAGTTGCTCGTCGATCGTTTAGAGAAGCAAGAGAAGGACATTGTGGTAATACTTTGCAAACTTGAGAGAGTTTTTTCTCCTGCATTCTTCGACTCAATGGAGCATTTGCCGATTCATCTTATCTATGAGGCTCTTGTTGCTGGACCTGTCGCTTATCGTTGGATGTACCCGTTCGAGCGACAGTTGAACCACCTCAAGAGGAAGGTGAAAAATAAGGCACGGGTGGAGGGTTCTATTTGTGAAGCATATGTCCTTGAGGAGATGTCAAACTTCTGTTTCATGTATATTCAGCCTCATATTGCTACAAACAGAACAAGGGCTCCCAGAAATGACGATGGCTATGAAGTTGGTATTGAGGCAAAGTTGAAAGTATTTACTACCTACGAAAAACTATCTGGTAAAATGAAAAAAAAGATATCTAAATGACGATGAGGTTAGCGCTGCAATGTTATATGTATTGCTCAATTGCGACGAGAAAGAAGTGGACAAGCTAGAGGGGTAAAGTAAAATTATTTTGCGTGCTTCGTTGCTTCTAAATATAGCTAATATACCTATGCTTCGTTGCTTTTCAGCATGTTTAAGGATGAGGTAACGTCCAACAATCCGTACGCAACCGAGGAGGAAGTAGAACAACAAATGAGACTTCATTTTCCTTTTTGGTTGAGAGCATATGTACGGATATCTTTACAATTTACTTTTTCTGTACATTTATACTTGCACATAATAATTAATTTAGCATCGTTTATATGATATTTAGGTTGATCGTCCGGAGGCAATCCTTGAGAATGAGTATATTAAAACTCTAGCCAAGGGGCCAATTTATCAAGTGAAGACCTGGCCAAGTTACTGCATAAATGGTTTCAGGTTCAAGTCAACAAATGCTCGAATAATAGACGACTTCTTGGATTTGGATTCTACGAAGAATAGCTGTTTGTGCATAAAATCTTCAAACTACAAAGACGTCGACCCAGGTAATGACTTCTTTGGCGTCTTACGGGAGATTGTGGAACTGACATACAATTATGCTATAGAACCTTGTAAGATCGTCTTGTTCAGATGTGACTGGTTCGATCCGATCCAAGGTCGAGGTTGGAGAATTGACAAACATGGTCTTGTTGACATAAATTATCGCCGTCGATATCAAGCTTATGAGCCGTTTGTTCTAGCACGCCAGGCTCAGCTAGTTTACTTTACCAGCTATCCAAAACGAGGAGCCAGGAGATCAGATTGGTGGGCAGTCTGTAAGACTAAAGCTTGGAATACCTTCGATGTCGATGAGATAGCTTATCAGGAAGACGAACTACCTCTTATTACAAATATTGTCGATGTGGACTCAACGAAAGTTCCTCATGACATATTTCATCAATTAGAAGAGGTAGGAGTATCAGAAGAGGAAGAGAAAGTTGATAGAAGTGAAGAGGAAGAGGAATGGGAACAAGATGAATTTTCAGAAGAGGATTGAATATGTTTAATTTTCAGATGTAGTATGGTTTATTTTTTTTTCAAATGTAGTATGGTTTACTTTTGTTTTAGCGACGTTAATAAACGACATTTTCAGATGTAGTATGGTTTACTTTTGTTTTTTTCAGATGTAGTATGGTTTACTTAGCGACGTTTTCAGATGTAGTATGGTATACTTTTGTTTTTTCAGATGTAGTATGGTATACTTTTGTATTTTTTTAGATATGGCTCGATGTGGATCCTTTAGTTCCGGTGCTGGTGGGAGTCGACGAGCCCGACCGTCTCCATCTGCCACTCCTCCTACCGACTCCTCATCCCCCCGCACTCCAGTATACACTAGCGATCTAGTCGCCGGCAGTGTCTCCATACCCGGCTCTAGCAGTTCGAGGCTAGGGCCTTCTTCTTCTACGCAGCCAGTACCGTCGAGTATTCCAGAGGTCGACCCCACTACTGAGGAGTAGGCCGAGGCCCACGTCAAGGTCGAGGGAGATGGCGAGGCCCACGCCGAGGGCGAGGCCGAGGGGTAGGGGCAGGGGCAGGGGGCGGGACAGGGGCATGGTGTAGCTCTCATTTGAGACAGATCCTCCGTGTCGCCCGGAGGGGGATCTGAGGTTGGAGATTTGGGCCTGTATTCAGACCAGACGGTAAGTAAAATTATTGCATTTAATTTTTTTAAATTTATTATAAACTTGTTTAATAAATTTTAATTTCCATTTTACAGGTATCATCCCTCCTCCGTACACCGTTCGCTAGGTACATTCCTGCGAGAGAACTATGGGGGGCCCTGGATTAACTGGAGGGATGTCCCGGCCGACAAGAAGGCCTTCTGGTTTGAGTACTTTTCGGTACGTAAAAGTTTATTTCCGTTTAACATTTAGTATGTTATGTTATAACTTACGTACTTCTATGATTTTTTCAGTGGACTTACTTCTTGCCTCCCGCGCCGTTGATGTCGAGGCTATTTTTTCCAGCATCGCCACCAAGCTCATTATGGATGCCGTCCTCGACCAAAAGGATCGCGACCGTCGGAGAGAGCCTATTCAGGGTTAGATCTCTGCCGCCGACTGGGCGGTAATGAAGAGGAGATTCGAGGAGGAAGCCTAGAAGGAGAAGTCCGCAAAGTCTAAAAGAGCGCGACAGGTGGGGTCGCAGTGGTGTGGTGGATCACGGTCCATCATGGATTTCTTCACCCATATGGTACGTATCTCGCCGTATACCCATAAATAATACTTTATAGTAATATATTTCTTTCAACGTAACTGACAAATCATATAATAATTTTGTAACAGGTTGAATCGGGAGAAGACCCGAATATGGTGACCTTTTTCCTCGCCACGCACACGAAGGGGGAGCGGTTCGTAGGCGACAAGGCCCGGGACACCTACGTAAGTTTTACTTAATGCTAGTTCATTAATATTAATTTTTAATTACGTAGAAAATTCATATAGATGTTATTTCTAGGCCGAGTTTTAGAAGTTTTACTTAATGCTAGTTCATTAATATTAATTTTTAGCGACCACGTGAGAATTCATATAGATGTTATTTTTAGGCCGAGTTTTTTAGGCTTAGGGAGGCCGAGCCGACACGGTCAGAGGGAGCTGGTGCTAGCACTTCCCAGCAGTCCCCGGCCGCCGCAGCTCAGTCAGATGACGAGCTGTGGATGAGGGCCGTTGGTGGCATGCATAGGGGTACGTACTATGGTACGGACTCCTATGGTGCCTTCATTGCATCATAGGCCTCTACGACCGCCACTAGTGTACCCGGCCCCACACAGACTGAGGAGTCGCTCTGCCACCAGCAGAGTGTCGATGCGCAGATCGCAGCTCTGCCTGACGAGATGCTGCAGATGATGGTGGACCGTATACAGATGATTCTGCGCTCATCTCACGCTTCAAGAGGCTTGATGAGACTACTGAGGCGCTGCGACAGATGACCCGCGCTACGTAGCAGGCTACGCAGCGTTTGGTCGAGCAGATACAGCAGTTCCAGGAGATGGCTACGGAGCGACCGTCTGCTGGTACGCGGGGAGCATCGTCTACATCCGGTGGTGCACGGGAGGACATGGTCGTCCACCTGTTGTCACCGGAGGAGTATCAGACGATCCTGTCATTGCGACGACAGTCATCTGGTGGCGCTCCTCCTCCAGCTCCGGCTCCAGCACCTGGTCCAGCTCCAGCATCGGGTCTGGCTCCAAGCGATCAGTAGTTTCTTTTTTGCATTTTCGGACTGTACTATATTTTTTACTTTGTACGTATTTAGGGATATTTACTTTGTTCGTTGAGGATATTGACTTTGTACGTATTTACGGATATTGACTTTGTTCATTGAGGATATTATATATTGACTTTGTTCGTTGCGGATAGTATTTTTTTCTTTATATTTTTTGTATATTCTGGAATGTATTGTGCGTGCCGGTGTTAAGTGTTCCACCGAGGGGGTCGGCGAACCCAGGGATTGGATTCTGTATTTTGTATTTTGTATTATGTATTTTGGCTCAGGCTCCAACTCCATTTGCATTCTGAAATCTATTTTTTTAACTTAGCGATGTTTTTAGCGACGTTATCCTTCGTCGCTAAATATTAGCGACGTTAATAAATGTCGCTAAAAACGTCGCTAAATGCTGACGTGGCAACACGTGGCACCAAATCTGATATCAGCACGTCGTCGCCAAAACGTCGCAAAAGTGTCGCTAAACGGCGACCGGACAACAACGTCGCCATTTGCGTCGCTAATTAGTGTCAACGTTAAAACGTCGCAAGTAACGTCGCTAATTAGCGACGTTTATAACGTCGCTAAATAACGTCGCCACGTTTTCTCGTTTAGCGACACATTTTTTCCGTCGTTTCCAAAACGTCGCTAATTTCACTTAGCGATGTTTTCATCGAGTTTAGCGACGTTTTGGAACATCGCTAATCTGATAAATTTTTGTAGTGAACCATCTTGTATGAACCTAACATATCTTTGGCACTTGCGTTTGGGGCATATTAACCGAAGAAGGATTCAAAGACTGGTTGAAGATGGACCTTTGAGTTTATTGGAAATGGAGGCACTACCAGTCTGTGAATCCTGCTTGGAAGGTAAAATAAACAAAAGACCTTTTACGGCAAAGGGGTATAGGGCCAAAGATGTGTTAGAATTGGTTCAGTCTGATTTGTGTGGACCTATGACTATCCAGGCTAGAGGTGGCTTTGAATATTTTGTCACATTTATTGACGATTATTCAATGTATGGATTCATTTATTTGATGCGCCGTTAGTCTGAGTGCTTTGAGAAATTCAAAGAGTACAAGGCTAAAACGGAGAAATGTCAAAAAAAATGTATCAAGTCACTACGACCAGATCGTGGTGGCGAGTGCCTCTTTGGAGAGTTTAGGGATTATTTATCAGAGGCCGGGAGTACATCCTAATTTACTGCACCTGGAATGCCCTAGCAGAATGATGTAGCCAAAAGAAGGAATAAAACTATTAGGGAGATGGTTAGATCAATGATGAGTTATTCGGAATTACCAGATTCGTTTTAGAGAGATGGCTTAGAGGCTGCAGCTTATATTTTGAACTTGGTTCTTTCTAAGTCAGTATCTCTTACTCCTACAGAGTTGTGGATTGGGCGGAAGCCTAGTCTGAAACATGTTCGTATTTGGGGTAGTCCAGCACATGTGCTGAATGGAAAAGCAGATAAGTTGGAATCTCGTACAGAAGTATGCTTGTTTGTAGGCTATCCAAAAGGAATGAAAGGAGATTTATTTAATAGTCCTAAGGATCAGAAGGTCATTGTTAGCACCAATACCGGATTCTTAGAGGAAGACTATGTGATGAACCATAAACCCACAAGTAGAGTTGTTCTAGAAGAACTGAAAGGTGAGACACTAAGTACATCAGTACCAACTGTACAAGAGGATGAATCACAAATAACTACACAACGTGTCACAAATGTTACACTACAACCGATAGTGCCTCGTCATAGTGGGAGGGTTGTGATACAACCTGATAGATATATGTTCTTGGGTGAGTCGTCAGACTTCGTCCCTGAGGAACAAGATTATGATCCCTGTACCTACAACGTAGCACTCCAAGATAAAGATGTAGAGTCTTAGCAAAAAGCAACCATAAGCAAATTAGAATCTATGGATTCCAATCACGTCTGGGAGCTTGTAGAACCACCCGTTGGTGTAAAAGCCATTGGATGCAAGTGGGTCTATAAGAGAAAAAGAGGAAAAGATGGTAAGGTTGAAACCTTTAAAGCTCGGCTTATTGCAAAAAGTTTTACCCAAAGAGAAGATATCGATTATGAGGAAACCTTTCGCCAATAGCCATGGTTAAGTCTATCTGAATTCTATTATCAATTACACCTCATCTCGATTATGAGATTTGGCAAATGGATGTCAAGACAGCTTTCCTTAATGGAAGTCTTGGGAAAGACATCTATATGAAGCAACCAAACGGATTCATTGAAAAGGGCCAAGAGCATCTTGTTTGTAAGCTCAAGAAGTCTATTTGTGGACTTAAGCAAGCTTACAGATCTTGGAACATATGTTTTAATCAGGTGATAAAATCCTATGAATTTGATCAATGTCAGGATGAATCATGTGTATACAGAAAGTATGACAAAAACATGATGGTATTCCTAGTACTTTACGTAGATGACATCTTGCTTATTGGAAACAATGTGAAGGTGTTATCTGATGTAAGGGAATAGTTATCCAAACAGTTTGATATGAATGATTTGGGAGAAGTAGGTCACATCCTTGGGATCAAAGTTCTACGAGATCGCAAGAAAAGGATGTTGGGCTTGCCCCAAGCTTTCTATATCGATATTGTACTAACTCGTTTTAGCATGCAAAATTCTAAGAAAGGTTTCTTACCTTTTAGGCATGGAATTGCTCTATCAAAGGAGCAGTGTCCGAGGACACCTCAAGAGATAAAAAAACATGAAAGTAGTTCCTTATGCTTCAACAGTAGGAAGCTTAATGTATGCAATGCTATGTACGAGACCAGACATCTGCTTTGTCGTTGGCATGGTCAGCAGATATCAGTCTAACGTAGGACAAGAGCACTGGACTGCCGTAAAGCATATTTTGAAGTACCTAAAAAGGACTAAAGGGTATATGCTAGTTTACCAGGCAGATAGTTTACTTCCCTTGGGATATACAGACTCAGATTTTCAGTCAGATAGGGATTCTAGGAAATCTACCTTGGGTTATATATTTGCTTTAGGAGGTGGAGCCATTGTGTGGAGGAGTATCAAGCAAAAATGTATTGCTGATTCCACCATGGAAGCCGAGTATTTGACAGCCTCTGAGGAAGCCAAAGAAGCGGTTTGGCTCAAAAACTTCCTGTTGGACTTGGATGTGGTACCTAGTTTGCCTAAGGCTATTACACTTTATTGTGATAATAGTGGTGTAGTTGCAAACTCGAAGGAACCAAGAGCCCATAAGACAGGTAAACACATTGAGTGCACACTACTACAAAAATGGTTAACAATGACGGCCAAAAAAGCTAATTGATGATATTTGTACGGTTGTCATCTATGTTACCGGCATCTTTATCATGAAAAATCAAAGGCATCTCAACACACGTCATCTTTATCTATGAAAGATGACTTGTATGTGTCATCTTTATTTATAAAAGATTGACTTTGATATGTCATCGTTATTTATAAAAGATGACTTCTATTGTGAGACAATAATAACAGCTCGACACATGTCATCTTTGTTTATGAAAGATGACTTTTATGCGTCATCTTCATTTACTAACAATGACTTGCATACGTCATCGTATTTATAAAACTTTTATCGTGAAAAAATAATGACAACTCAACACATCATTACTGTTTATAAATATGACTTATATACATCATTATTATTTACAAAAGATGACTTATATGCATCATCTATATTTACAAAAGTGATTTTATCGTGGGTACAACAATGACAGCTGAAAACATGTTATCTTTTTAACAAAATATGACTTTTATGTGTCATTATTATTTACAAATGACAACTTACATGTGTCATCGATATTTATAAAAGATGACTTTTGACATTGGAAAGCAATGATAGCTCAACACACATCATTATTATAAAAAGATAACTTTTATCGAAGGTACAACAATGACGACTCAAAACAATAAAATGCATATACAATATTCCATTGAAGAAAACATATGTAACACCAACAAAAAATATTTCATTTCATAATTTTTCAAAGTCATGACATTGAACTAAACAATATTCCTTCATTCTACGTATTTCAAAACATAAAAGTCATCTTTCATTCTCAACATAAAGTAACAATGCTTCCGAAAGTACCTAATACGTCATTTTTATACGGTCTTCACTAACATTATCCAGGATAAATTTGGCGAGCTCTCCTCTCACATCATATTTTTTTCTGCAAAAACCACGGAAAAGGATAAGGTTATAGATACCTAAGATATATTAATACAAATACTTAAATACAAGTTTAAGTATGTAAACATGATTCCGTAGATATGAAGATATGTAAAACTACTAAGTTGAAAATCTTAAATAGAAATTTGCTTACACAGAAAAATTGCAAAGATATGAAGATCAGGAAAGGGATTCCATGCAACATGCTGGACAGTTTCGCCAAAATCCTTAGCTTTGAGGCAACGACCAATTTCAACCACACATATGTGCACAGTTCCATCAGTTGAACCTTGGCATATATCACAATTAGAAATTACCAACATATACACAATGTAATGTACATAAAGAGAAATATAGTGCAACCATATGCTATCCACTATCCCATTATTTGAACAGACAGTGACTTGACAAACAAATATGGCCTTGATACTCCAGATAGTAAGTCGAGCGATATGGCTTCAAATCTTTCCAATTGGGGACCTTGGGCGTGAGAGACTGGGGATCAATATTTATCTGTGAAAGTACCCTTATGTCAGTTAGTCATTGCAATTATCTTACAGAAGACATGCCATCGATAAAAGTGTATACATTAAATAATTAAGGTTCATATTATGCGAAATAACTTCTTATTACGGATTGTGATTGAAAAAGTCATATATAAAAAGGAGAAGTTTAAAGACTTATAAACGCTTTCTGGTTATTATACAGGTGATAAATTGACTCCTTAGTATGTGGTAGTAGACTAGTATCTATTATTTTTTTAAACTTACATGTATCTTCTCTATCCTAGGCATAAATATAGGTTTAAACAATGATCTTTTTCTTTGATCGATTTCTTCCTTGATAGCATTCTCATACGTAGGTACACTCCAAAGAGACTTGAACCTTTTCAAAGTAGAAACTAAGTGAACTAATTAGGTGACCAAAGCCACAATTGAGAATTGGTTTATAGAGAATAACTGGGGATTAATCCGCTAAAGAAAAGAGGGTTATTTGATTTAAAAGTTAACTTTACAACTTATTAGAATATTTGTAGAGAGTTGGCCTTTAAGAAACTGATTGTTATATTTAGGAACAAGATTGCTGATTAATCCTAAATAGGGATAACAAAATATCACTTGCCATGTACTATTATTTGATGCATATATGGTATCACCTGACACATGAGGATTTTTTTCAGGATTTCGGCTGATAAATGAGAAAATTGAGTTTGGTCATTGATCTAAATTGATGTTGCATTAGGAGTTTTGGCTCACACATTCCTGAGGAAATTGTTAATGGAATACATATTACATGCTTTAGCAATAAGAACGACCTTAATTGCTACAATTCAAAACATACCCACTATTGATCTTTTCAAAACTCATTAATTTCAAATTTTCTTGGCACTACTGAAGCATTGAATCATGAAGTCCTTATAAAGAACAAGGGCACCATTAATTGTCATTTCAAAAAAGACCAATACATTAAACATAAAAAGAAGAAGCAAGGGTCATAGACTCAGATATAGCAACAACAACAAAACAACAATGGTATTTACCACTGTGAAAGAGGAATTTCCACAAAAAGTTAAGATATAGCCTAATTCACAAAACACCCATTTGCAAAAGTGCCAGACAGACGTGAAAACTAAATCAATTTGGGTATTTAAAAAATATCCATTCAAAGACACAAATTAACAAAAAAAATTGAACTAACCTCTTGGTAGCTGGCGCTGAATCCAGAGGAGTCGTTGGTTGTGGTCGTGGAAGTAGCAAAGTAGGCTAGGACTGTTCCTGAACTCATCTGGGACGCAACAATTACCCCCAACCGTTTGACCTCACTTAACTATTATCACAAAAGGAAACATCAGCATGTAGGAGAAAGCGACCCTGTAGGTCGGCCAAATTAAAATACAATTATACAAAACGTTTATTGTGAACATGGAGCATAGTACATGCTAAAACTAAGTAAAAAGTCATATATCCATCATAAATTATTAAAGATAGTACCTCGGAACTTATCTTCTTGTGTGATAATCCCAAAGGTTTCTGCTGTTTTTCGAATCATTATACCACTAGCACCCTTGAAGGCAACATTTTGTTTACATTCAACAACTACAAAAGAAAGCACAAACCTACTCATTTATGAATGTTAAATAAATAAATGATGAACCCAGGCAACCATGTACGAAGTTGACAGATCCAAATTCAATGAAAAAACACATGACTAATGAAAAAATGAATTAGGAGGAACCACACCTGCTCACTTTAAGAAGCTCGGTTATATACTCTTTCCACATTTGATGCATTGGCTTGGAACGTCTTTAGCTACAAAATACATAGTAAGATGAGTATCATTCCAGCATTAATATATAACAAAAAACACAACATATAAATAATCACATTAATTTCTTATGAAATAAAGGTTAAATGACTTGTCTCGTTCAAAATCACATATTACACTCCAAGATATAAGACTAGTGGAATTAGAGGTCAAATGAGCCAACTTCACAACTGCAAATTGGCTATAATCTAAATGTAGAAAGCATGCAGCATGAGAAGATCCAACATGTTCATATTGTCGTGAATATTACTTCTAAGAACCCAAACTAATTGTACTTATACGCCTCAACCTGCTGGCTCGGAATTAGGTTCCCAAACATCTTTTAAAGAAAGAAAAGGCAATTACTTGTATATAATTGTAAATTCAAGACAAATCTTGTCTCCATATAAAGAAAAGTTAGTATAATGTAAAGGATAAGAATATGCCTACAAAACAATCAGGTTTTTACCAAGGTTTTCTTCCAGTAAATCAATTGCATCTACCATGGAATGAAAGTACATTTGCTGTATACAGAACAATGGAGATAAATCCAAATGACAAACATGCCTTATTAATTAGATAAATATGCCCCGAGTGCTGAAATGTTTTCTGGGCATGCTATGCCCTTATCCTTTAAGGGACCAAATATCACTTTTCATGCTGATATGCTCATCCTAACCTTAAAAATATTTTAAAATAACAAAAATAGAATGCCACGATTTGAGTTTATTTTAAAAACAAGTATATTGAGTTTATTTTTCTATACCTTCTATATATGATGCATATAAAACCAAATAAGAGAGGAAATGTGAAAGCTTTATCCTCATCGAACCACACAGACAAATGATAATTACATAATAGAAGATAATAATTTCAAAAATTACAAGCCACAAATTATGAATGCCACGATCAATATGCATACAAATCCCAACATGTTGTTGCTACTTCATTGCACCATCTGCTCTAATCTAGAAAATAATAAGTTAAGTTGCTACAGAAATTTTAATCTTAATCAAAGAAATAAAGTAAGCAAGAAAAGAAAAAATATGTAAAATATGACCTACTACAGTAAATGTCATGACATAATAAGGAACTGCTGATGCCAATACTTACAAAATCCATAATCTTTTCTTTTTTGTATCATTTACTAGTGCAAGATAGCTATACAGGCCAGATTGTGTACCGAACTGCTGATGCCAAACCTATAATCAAGCAAAAAAAGAGTATAACAAGATATTAATTAAACCTCATCAGCTAACCTTCACTCCTTTTGTGCTTTAGTCTGTCAGAAATAACAATACTGGAAATTAATAAGTACGATGATTAGTAACATCCATAAGAATGTAGTAAAATTAATATGGGAAGTAGGAGTAACTTAATTAGATATACAATGTATAAATTTGGAGGTCTGGAACTCAATTAAGGGACTACTTGCTAGGACCAGGATAAACCTAACAAAATGGAAATGTTGTTTTACAATTTGAAACAATAGATAATGATTATAAAGCAAAAAACACAGTATCGTGTCGGACATGTATCACATAATAGAGGCCCCATGTAACACAAAACTCTTAGAGACATAACAACATACACTTCACCTACGTATCTAGTTAATACTTACTATGAGCATGTCCCGGAGGGGAAAGCCCAGTAGGACTTAAATAAATTTAAGAAATAAAAAGAAAGACTCAATGTAGTTACTTTACAGAGGGAAAAGTTGAGGAGCCGAACCATATCAAAAACTAAAACAAAAATTAGTTACCAATGCCATTATCAAGGAACCATATCATCAAGAAATAAAAAAATTAAGAAAAAATGTCACGGGAGCGTAAAACCTTGTCGCCGGAAGTGATACGTGGGGGATGGCACGTCTGCGGTGGCCAGATATTCTGCCCAGGAAGGAAATGGCACCTGGGGAATGGCACGTCTGCGGTGGCCAGATATTCTGCTCCTGCTGTTGTCGTCTTCGGTCATCGACGAGAAGATGACCAGAGCAGTGGGTTGTCGACTACTACTCATTTCGTGTCCAGTGGAGAAGAAAAAGAGGAGGAGGAGGAGGAGGAGGAGGAGATTATGAGGAGAAGAAGGGAAAAGGAGAGCATGCTTGGAAGAGTTTTGATGTGGGGGGAAGGAATTTTTAGGATATTTTTTCCTGAAGAATTGAAGAAAGAGTTGGCCTGGAAGAGTTTTGTGGAAGAATTTTGGAACTTGTTAGAACGCCTGTAATCCAGCCCTATTATAAGCCTAGTATAATCAATCAAAAAGAAAGAATGAAAAATAAAAATATTTTATTTTATTTTTATTTTTATTTTTATTTTTATCTTGCTATATATATTTTCTAATTAATTATTTGTCTTCACCATAAAACATATATAAAGTACTTGTCAAAAGTCTGATGTACGCATGACATCTGTGCATGACCTTCCTTATATGCAAATGGACTACAACCAACTAAAAATAGATAAAAAAAATTGTTAAACTAAACTAAATTATATTTAAGTATATCAATTATTTAATTTTGGCTTTTTAATTTGTAGTAATATTTTTATTAATAAAATGATATCTTTAATATTTAATTTTCACTTGAACTTTTTTTATCGTTAGAGATAAACATAAGTGAAAAAAAATCAAAATATCCTACCCAAAATTTTAATAACTAATTATATTCAGATTTTTATATTTTAAAGAACTAATCCAAACTCTATTCCTATTATTGTCCACTCTCCAACCATAATCAATACTAGCTTATACGTTTTTCGTCTAATCTGAATTCAATCCAATAATAATCAATTTTTAATCAATATTTTATGACACACAACATGTCTCTATCATTGTTTAAACTAAATATGACTCTTAATATTACTGTGTCATTGTTAGTCCCATATCTTTTATTTCATACACAAAAGATGACATCCATAATTTTTTTTACGACCCTTATCTTTTTAATCGACATCTTAGTACACATTTCATGACACTATTTTTTATAATGTCACTGATTAAGTTATTAATGACGATCATTTAATTGGCTGACAATAAAGCTATCATAATGATATTTTTTTATAAGTGTCATCTATAAAGTGTCATTGTTAATGATTTTTGTAGTAGTGGCTGTTGGCCCAATGATTACATCGTGTTTTTGAATATGGAAAATCAGTTAAGTTTAACATAATGATGTCACTAATATTCATATACTCACTATCATGTTGCTACTTAAACTTAGCATTGTCCTAATTGTCCTATATTATATTGCTATGCTTGTATCGTACGGCAACATATTTTGCTGGCCTAACATGTATTTGTAGACATACAGTAACCATGATCAAACATGATCAAACCAGGACATAGGCAATGAAGAATTAATGATTGACCAAAGACGGCGTCATACAAAGAGATTTCTCCGAACCGCCTAGTGACCTATCTGGGGCCTCGCATCGGGGGTTCCGCTGCCCGGTCAGCGGACAGGGGTCGAGGGGGCAGCGTCCCCCGTCGGGGGTTCGAGGGCGAAGCCCCCGAAAGGTATTCAGATTTCCAGATCTGTTTATCTTTCGACGACTGCTGTCAAAGAAAAAGACGACTTCAGGTCTGCTCAAATATCAAAAGAAAGGCATCATCAAAGGGCTCTTGGCTTTTCTATTTGTTCCAAGTCTGTAATCTTCAATTTATTGAGTCTAGGAGAATGTGTACGTTGAGTCGCACTGAGTCATCTCAACCCCTAGACATATCTCTCCAAGCTCTACCATACAAACAAACCATTTCCTGAACCAAGCCCAAGATCCACCAAGCCAAATAAAGCCCAAAGGCCAAAAGTCCATTCTGCCACCTAGGAGGCAGAGTTTGGACAGTACTCTGCCCCCACACAGAGTTTGGGCCGAACTCTGTCCCCAGATTTCCAGGAACTGATTTTTTAGGGTTACCAATTGCTAGCTGGTACAACGGCCATATTTTTGAATTTTGAGGACAGAATTCTGGCCGAATTCTGCCTTCCAGACTAGTATATATAGGGCATAATTTCAACCATTTTGATTCATCTCTTCATCATCTTTCTATCTCTCACTCTCAATCATCTAAGCCTTATACTACCTAAGCCTTATTCTTCTAATCTACTAGCCACAAAACTTCCTAAGTCCCAAGGTGCTCAAGTGCGATTCAGCTAGAAGTTTTTGTGCAAGAGTTGAAAAGAAAAGTCACTTGGACAATTTCAAGTTTCGCCACCTGCGAATCTATAAGAAGTTGGCGTGCTCTTCTGAGTAAAGGCATGTGGTTGTACACTATTTCACAAATAGTGGATTTCAATCCTGAGCTAGAGTTCTCAGGCCTGGACTAGTCCTCCACGAGGAAAACCAGGTTAAAACTGTTGTGTTTGCGTATGCTCTTCTGATCTTTATTTACTTCTGCATTTCTCTCTGATTTATTTACTATCTTGATAGTTGTTTTGTGGAGGTGATATAGAGTTAATTTTTTATTTGGTGATTATCGACACAAACTCTATTCACCCTCCTCTAGAGTTACCTACACGTTATTTCAGTGGCAAGTACCACCTGATACGAGATTTCGTAAAGAAAGAAAAAGTTGTTGTGATCAAGATAGCATCAGACAACAACCTAGCAGATTCCTTTACAAAGAGCTTATCAGCTAAGGCTTTTGATAGTCACGTTGAGGGAATGGGAGTCAGATATGTAGTAGCATGGGTTTAAGTATAAGTAGAAGATTTGTAACAGTATACTGAAAAGCAATGCTTTGAGTATAAGTGGAACATTGTTAGGGTTATATACTAAAAGCATCACTTTTGTATTAACTTTATTTCCTTAAATTTTGAATAAGAATCATATGGGAAAATGTTTGTATATTGTATTTATTGCAAGTGTTAATGCAAGTGTCTGATATTATATATTATAGATAATATGGTGTGTGATGTCACACAGAAAATCATATTATCAGTTTCCTATGGAATATATAAATAGTTCACAACCTAGATGGACTTGGACAATCCATTGGAAATATTGTAGTGTAATATGGTATTAGTATATCTTGACCATAGGTTTACACTAGTACACTTTGTGTGTATTGAATAGGACCACTTGAGGTTGTTCTCTTTGTACTGACTACATAAGAGAACAAATACCCCTGTTATTATGGATGCTTGTGCTTTTAATCTGGATATAATAACAGACATATATATGCAGTGTGCATTACTTTGACTCATAAAAGAGTGAGATTCATTATGGTCAACAACCTCTATGAATTGGGTAATAATATTGTATGTATGATGGGCTGTTGATTATAAAAGGAATCCATGTCCCGATACGTCGGGTTGATGATGTCCCCTTAAGGAGCTTATAAGGATTGACATGTAAACCCTGCCGGTAGATTATATCCGACATGACAGATAAAGTTGAGTGGTACTACTTAAGGATAAAAGATGTCGATCAATATAGTGTCAGTAACTTAATTTGATCGACGGACATTCGATATCTTAACATGGGGACCCAAACGAGCATATAATAAACGGATCCCATAATCATAATTGGGGATTATGAAGGTAGTGCAACAATAGCTCTCTAGTGGACCAAGCTATTATTAGTGGGCCTGGGATGTGTGTTCGGGCTGAACACGAGATACAAAGAAATCGGTAGGAGACATAATCCTAATTTCTCCCCATGGTCCCTGTCGTAGCCTTATATATATTCTCTATTCTCTGGCCATCAAATACTTATCAAACATAAGAAGCTTTCTCTAAATTCGTGATTCACGTAAGGAGAGAAAGGGAGGGCTGCCAAGGAGAGAAAAGATTGGGAGATCGTCGCCCATACGACATCCAACCCGAAGAAGGAATACGTGCAGAAGATCTTGGGATCGTGATTGCTCGAGATTACTTGGAACTGTTGTCTTCTTTCCGCCGCAGGTATAATTCATGAACCCTTGTTTCCGTCTATGAAGGGTTAGAACACATTTATATCTGTTTAACTTTCTATCGATCAATACATACACCAAACTAGGGTCTTGGGAATTCCCAGTTCCATTACGGGCAGCACGTAAGTATACCTTGCCTTGGTTACGAATTTGTTTCCTTTATTTTCTTCTTTATTCTGTTAGTACTTGCATGACGTAGGATTGTTGATACTTAGTGTTCGTTTCGAAGACGGGTGTAGATGTAATTTTATCGACGTCGAGTATCGACACTAGGCATTGTGTTTCGTTAATCGTGCCCATTGACACGATAGACCACAGAACACGGACACAAATCATGATGCGAAGTCATACATGATTATTCGTGGTTTGGACTTCGTGATAGGATACTAGATTGTAACTTGCACTTGTGATACTTGCTAGACTGGACTTGACTTGACTTGATAGATTTTAGACATGGGGTGGGAAGAATACTACTGTTATATCAGTATGTATATATATATATATATATATATATATATATATATATATATATACACGAATATCCTCATTTTAATATATGGGACTTGGCTGTTTTTCTACTAGTTTAGCCTCGTTTCTATATAGGGACTTGGATGGTATTCTACTAGTATACCTTCGTCTATGTAGCAAAGCTTGGGTGGTTATCTACTTGATCTACTCGTATGTCCTTTGGTCCCACGATACGGTACCTGAGGGCAATAGCCTGCTGAGGAGATTGTGAGCCTCAGTGGTTAAGCCTGATATCCGGAATATGTTCTCACGTACATATCAGTTAGACTGGTTTGGGTAGTACCCTTTAGTTCATATGTTTTCATTTATCGTTTCATTGGCATGTTGTATGTACCTTGCTATGTCCCCTGAGAACCTGGTGATCTCGTCAGGTATTCGACTGAGTGGAGTTTGTTGCTGATCATGATGGTTGCTATGTACTAATTCAGGTATCTCTTGCGGTTACGTATTTATCTCTATTCATTTATATTCTGCTTGTTAGCATAGTATTTGTAGACTCAAGTTATTTCTTTCAAGTCTATTCGAACAAATGTAGCATGGGGTGCACACTATGTTATATATTGTTCATTCTTGTTTTCTATCTTACTATGGATTGAGACATAGATATTATTGATTAATATAGATAGTTGGTCGTTATTATACGGCTTATACATATTCGAGCTAGGCTGGAGTCCACTTGATACATAGCTGGCATGTATACGCATTCCTAGTCTTACGTATTTTGGGACTGGGGCGTTACATATTTTTATGGTGGTCCACGCAGGTCAGAGCATATCATTTTTGTTACGTTACTGTGTCGAACGAGCATGCAATAGAATATTGTAATAGGATCTGAATCCACAATTGCTTTGAAAATCCTTTTGTTTTTATCCATCGCCTTCAGAACTTATAATTGAAGTCGATCATCCTTCTTGAACTCCTTGTCTTGGGCTCTCATCTTTTCCTATTTTGAAAGGACGAATACTCGTGCTTGAAGAACCAATTGGATTTTGTTCTATCATAGCCTAGAAAGTAGTTAATAGAGTATTTTAGAAAGAAATTAGTTATCTACGGTAGTAAGGGTTTGGATAGACGCTTCAATTCGATAGACCGAGTAGATCGGACTGGTAAAACAGAATTCTTATAGGAGACTTAACCCTAACGAGAGATTCCAGCATCAATTGGCTAAACCCATTCTACCATCCACCTATGATATAGAGATGGGCTAGAGATATAGCACAGTTAAGTGAGGATTGGTAGGCAAGTTACATTTCTTCGTAAGCAGTCTGGTCGAATTGAACAACCAGAGTCTTCTTTGTCGATCCAATCGACAGTCGTCCCCAGCAGAGTCGCCATTTTGTTTCACTTAACAAAATATCCTTAAAAGGCTTTTGAAAGAAAACGAAAAAAATTACAAAAGTACAAATAGATTCTGGGAAGTATTGCAATGGAAGTCTGATCTGAGAGCGATCACTTTGTTCCTTGGACCACACGATGATGATGAAGAGAACTGCTTGAAGAAGAACAACCAAAAGAACTAAGTCACCAGAAAGGTATCGACACAATTGGCACTGAAGGCACAGTCGAATGCTTTCCTGCTTTGCTTTACTCTGTTCTTGAGAAAAAGTTGAAGAGAAACACTCTGGAACTCACTTTGCTCTGAAAGTCTTTGGGCTCCAAAATCTTGTGCCTTCTATTTAAAAAACAAGTCTATTTATAGACTAGACCCTCTGTGCATAAAAAGCAACATAATTGGGTATCTACGCAAGTAATTGCCACCCACGATTGAAAATCGACCTCTACGCGGAATGACACGTATCCCATGTAGAGTTGTAGTCTCTACGCATGGTGACACGTGTGCCACAACTTCAACAATATGGAGAGAGCACGTATACACGTTCTTCGATAAGTGTGGCATGAAAGCCATGTATATAGACCACGTTCTCACATAGCCAGAAAAGATTGAGCGTAAAATAACCCAAAACAAACTTCCTGCGTAGAGCGACTAAAAAGTAACCTTGAGCGTATAGCTAGCTCAAATGAACTCTACGCACACAAAAGTAGCTAAGATAGCCTTGAGCGTAATAAACTCAAATAACTTTCATGCGTAAAGGAAGCGGTCTCTTGAGCGTAAAGTAACCCATCTGCACACTAAACTACAAGCGTTGGGTTTGGTGCGAAAATCTTCTTGGCTTCTGTGCACTGTTCTGTCAGAAAATCATTCTGTCAGAGCAGTATCACGCGCATTAAATGCAGTCTGGACAGCCTGTCTCTTGCGTAAAGTCTGAGAATGCTCTCGCGTAAAGGAGCTTGCGTAGAGTTAGACTATGTTTGATCTCTGCGTAGAGCTTGAATCTGACTCAGTTAAACTTGTGTAGAGTCTTTAAATAGGCTTCGCGTAGAGTCTGAAACTGACTTTGCGTAAAGCTCTTAACTTCTTTGACTTGGTCAATGAAGTTTATTTATGCTTCTACAAGACCTCCTTTAAAGTTTTTAAAGTTTGTTTCAAATTTTGAAATACTTTAAACAGAAGCGTAAAATCCGTGATATCCAACAATCATCTCAGAAGCGTAAATTTTGGGATACCCAACAGTCATCTCAGAAGCGTAAAATTCGGGATACCCAACAGTCATCTCAGAGGCGTAAAATTCGGGATACCCAACAGTCATCTCGGAGGCGTAAAATTCGGGAATTTGAACCGATTTCAAAATTTTCTATAAATAGAGCTTCGCTAGTAGAGAGAACTTTACTCATCTCTTGCAATCTCCATCTTCTTTACTCTTGTCTTTGAAATCCCATTCAAACAAATGGCACCAAAGAGCAAGGCGATCAACACAGTCAAGGGGAAGAAGCCCGCCACCACCTCATCAACGAGATCGTCGGAGGGACACGACACCGCCGTTGCATCCCCACGCCGCGAGGAGACTCGACCAAGACACCCAAACGTGGCTCCGGCTATGATAGGTAGAAATCCCCGTTATTCAACCATGGATTTCATCGAAGAAGATGACCCAAGTGAAACCCTAATTCGTACGCCCACGTTTACACGTGTCAGCGTGAAAAAAAATAAAAAATACGCCCACATTCATATGTGTCAGCACAAAAATATGAAAAATACGCCCACATTCATATGTGCCAGCGTAAAAATATGAAAAATACGCCCACATTCATATGTGCCAGCGTAAAAATAGAAACAACAAAATACGCCCACGTCTATATGTGCCAGCGTAAGATGTTAAGCATTAAATACGCCCACGTCTATACGTGCCAGCGTAAAGTTAAAAATACGCAAGTTACCCACGTTCATACGTGTTAGCGTAAAAATAATACTATATGTTTTCATGCGTACAACTTTTACTCTTTTTGAACAGAGAAAAGTACATGTAAAAAACTTTTAGTCATACACTGCATTAACTTAGAATATTTTCCAAAACTTTTTGAAACAAAGAATGAAAAATATTCAAAATCCTTTACGCACAAATCTTCACTTGCGTAAAAAAGCTCTTGCGTAGAGATGAACCAACTTAGGATATTTTTCAATCTTTTTAAAACAAAGAATGAAAAATTTCAAAAACTTTACGCATAAACATTTACTTGCGTAGAAGCATTTGCGTAGAGATATATAAAGATCAATTCTGAATTTTACTAACTTGATTTCTTTTTTTCTTGATCTTCTTTTTGCAATGGACTTGCAGATTCATGTTTGGGGATGGCTAGCAATTTTTGAAGCCTGCTTTCATGTTTGGGGATGCTATTGATTTTCAATCATAGACGAACCCCAAGAAGGAGGCTTGGGTGTTTAAGTTTGGAGAGAGGGCGATGTATCTCCCAACCATGCCAATGGATTATCCCCTGTCTTCGTTTAGTAACGCCACTCACCCAAGACAGATGATCTGGAACTTGATTCCTAACAGTCATGGTAGACCAGGCAGAATTATTTTCAAGAGGGACGGGTCCACCCAAATGGGCTACCATACCAGTACTCCCAGCGGTGGTGTCATTCCTTTCTCCGATTTACTGCCTGGATTCACATCGAGCGAGGGTTCAGCTCTGATCCAACCAGTGCAGATACCAATGTTCATAAACAAGTTTATGAAAGCCTCGATACTATATCCCCAGGTCAACCCTATGCTGCCAGGGTGGATGACCCCTCACAATAATAATTGGATTCAACTTAGTGCTTGGATCATTAAGAACTTTGAAGCGAACCTGCGAGCCATTGGGCTGTTTGAAGCAGTAGCCTCCATAAGTCAAGGCATACCAATGAATAATAACTTGTTCTTAGCCTTGATGGAATTGTATATCAGCTCGACGGGGACTTTTGCAACCCTAATAGGTGAAATGGGTCTTGCACTGCATGAGATACAATTCATCTCCAAGCTGCTAATGGGGGAAGCTCCATATGAAGAATACGTTCCCTCCAACCAGGAACTAGCAGAAATCAGGGAGAAAAATCCTTAGTTAGTTGATGTATACCAAGAGTTGATGTGCCATTATCTGATTTGCACTACTATGTATGAAAGTGGATCGCATTTGGCATACATCAATAAATGGACAACATATCTATTCTATCATAAGAATAGAATATTCAAGGATGATAAAGAGAGATTCCAAGACAACAAGGCTCAACCCATCAACCCTTGTTCAATAATTCTTGTTGATACAATAAACACTTGGATGAGCACCTATAAGTCCCTAGACAAATATTTGACCACCAAGACCGGAGAATTCCCTGCAGGAACTGAAGCATTGAGCTTTCTAAGACATGGCAGTCGGAAGCTCTCAAAGAAAGCCTTGCTGGCGGGCTTTCTTTTCCTGTGGCTACGAAGATGGGTCATACCAGGGACTGGTAAAGTCGACAGGATTCACCGAAACGTACTATAGCCAGCAGTACGTTTGGTATTCAAGGCCAGAATCAACCTATTATCGGTAATGGTATGTCAGATAAATGCAGGTTTGCGAACATTTGGTGATGAACTGATCAATAATGCTCCTTACCAAAAAGATTTCCCTAGGGTGGAGATGCCCTACACTTATTTAATGGGCTGGTTATTGCATCACAACTGTAATTGATTGCCACCAGGCCCTGGAAATGATACGGAGGTATTCCTCCTGAAGTTTAATAAAGCCACGTGGACTGCGACTTCAGTGGCGGATATCCGGGCAACACTAAACTTTTCCCATGGGTGGAACTTCTTCTACACAAGACCACCAGTCCCAACTGACTGTTTCGGTATGCAATTTGAAGATGTAGGTCAAGAGGGGAGTGAGATACCTGCACCAGTCTTTAAATGGCTAATATGCATCAGACCCTCGTATCTGATGTATAGAACTGAAGACAACTGTATGTTCGAACCGTATCTACCCATTCGGTTCGCTCGTCAGTTCGGGAATGACCAACTTCACATTGGTAATCCCTCCACTTGCTTAAACTATTATGGAAAATTAGTTGATGGTGCAAGGGCATGGAGGTATTTCAGCGCTGGATGTATCGGTGCCAGATTCCGTGTGTCCATTGCCACAAGTACAACTGAACTATGAATGCTCCATTCATATGCTCATTTTTATGCCTCCATTCGTTCCTTCGCAAATGACTATAGCATGAAGGAAAGTCTTCGATGGGACAAGGAAGGAAATGTCGAAGAACCAGTTAGGGTACCTTCGGACATACCTGATGATGTTGCTGTTCCGGATGAATATCTGGAAGCACTCCCTATGGAAATGGGGGAACCAGTTGCAGGACCCATCACCATCACTACAACCCGGAAGCAGAAAACAGATACAGCTGTTACTCTCTGGAAGAAGAAAAAGAAAATTACTGTTAAAGGGCCTTCCAGACAGAGTGCCGCTACTCTAGAAAGCGAAACTCCTGTTGAGGAGCCCCAAAATATTATATCTTTTTCAGCTCAACCTGGAGAAGGGTCTTCAGCATCCCAGCCAGCAGCAGCAACAGAAGTTGTAGGAGTCCTATCTTCCGGATGCCTCAGTACTTTACTACATCTCACTTCGCCACAAAAGATGAAAGCTGTTGAAGACACCGCCACAACTCATGCTGTTGATCCGGAACCCATCCCTTCGGATGTACCGGCCCTTGAATTAGAGGATGATGACTGGGATATGGATTATGAGACACTCTTGGCGCGTCCTGCACCTACTCCAGGTAAAGATAAATTACACAAAATTTATACAAAAATATGTACTATGATTTTGTATATTAACTATTTTCCTTAATCTTTGTAGGTATCATCGCTGCAGCAAAGCCTGTGGCTCCTCCTCCTCCTCAAAAAACTATTTATGAAGAAGACATAGAGTCAGAAGAAGAGAGTTCTTTTTTCAAAAGAAGAGTTTGCTTCTAAAGAAGACTCTCCACCTATGGAGATACCACAAGATCCTACAGAAGAGGCATATCAGAAATTGCCTTCTCCTGCCGAAGAGAGAGAAAAAACAGCTGCAGCAGAAGAAGAGCCAGTTACAGACGAGGAGCAAACTATAGACAAAGAGCCAACTGTATTCCAAGAATCAATTGCTGCTCAAGAACAGATTGCTGAGACCGTAGATGTAGCAACAATATCTATTATTACTGCCAGTCCAGCTCAAGTTCATGAGATAACTGTGTTCGAGTCTGAATCGAACATAGGAAGCCGCACCTCCATGATACCATCTTCTACCACCAAAACTCATCCTCCGGAAGTAGCAGAAAAAATTGTTGAAGATGTAGCCCCAGAACTCCTAGGGACTCAATTAACCATGGTAGCAACAACTATAGCTTTATCTCATCTTGCTACCAAGGCAACGACAACATCCGCTCCTAGTCTTCAGAAGAAGGATTTAGTAGACCTTGCTGCCACACCAAGTTCTCATGCAGAAATGAATCTTTTAGTTGAGATTCATACTGAAGCTTTCTATAAAACCTTGGCGGCCTTGATCAAGATGGTCCTGAAGAAGGGCCTAAATTATAAAAGCTTGAAGGCTGCGATTGCTTCCACCATTAGAAATGTTGCTATGTTTAATGATACTGAAAGAGCAGCAGCTCTAGAGAAAGTAGTGGAAGGACTTGAACAACCTATTAAGGAATATCTAAGGCTGTCAAGTGAAACCCTCGAAAGTCTAATCCAGACCGAGTATAATGCTTTGTCAGCTGAATACATCACTCAAGAGACTATTTTTAAAGAATCTCTTTAGGACTACAACATCAAAGTTGCCAGAGAGATCTTTTTTAAATGAAACTAAACCCTTACTGGAGACACATAGAGAAGCCTATGAATCTTCAAACATGAGAATTCATCAACAAGATGATAGAATTCGTGAAGTTGAAGCAGAGTTGGCTCGATTGAAGGCAGAGAGAGAGCAGATGATTGCAGCTCGAGATAAACATCTGGCGCAGAGCTCAATATTGGAAGAGAAGGTCTTTGGTGCTGAAGCAAAAGTAAAAAACCCTTGAAGATGCCAAAGACAAAATGATATCTGCCTTTGCCGAACTCTCTCACCTCTGCACTGCGGAAGCCCGAAGATCTATAGCATACACAACTATAGTGGGCTCTCGTGAAAAACGTCTGGTAGAGTTGCAGAAGATGATTGAAGATCTGTCTGCTCCACCTTAGAAATTTAGTATCAATAAAAAATTTTGTATTCTTCCTTTCATGTTATCAATAAAAAAATTTGTATTCTATTTTTCTTTTGCTGTAATATTTCAAATCATGCAATGAATGAAATATTTTTTATAAAATGGTTATGAGATAGAAAACAATTATCAAAGGTAATATGGACATGATAAGTTTTCCAAACTCAACAAAGTAGATTATATCTATCCAGAGATAATATGGAAATAATAGATAATAAATCTTGTTTTCTTTAGAATATACAATACTATCAGAGGTAATATGGACATAATAAATCGTAATGACTTAAAGAAAATAGATTAATATTTATTCAGAGGTAATATGGACATGATAGATAATAAAGTAAAAGAAGTAGATTTAATATTTATTCAGAGGTAATGAAGACATGATAAATAATAAATCTTTTTCTTTCTGAAATCAGCTGGTAAGACAGAAGATCAAAATTCTCTTTTAGGAGAATAAATAATCAGCTTAACCAAACCTTGGTAGCTGGAGAATAAAGAAAAAATTCAAACATAGTATTTCTTCAAGAATTTACTGTTAATTGGCATCATGAGCAAATCTTCATTAGATTTAGATAACCTATATGCACCATTGGAGAATACGGTTTCGACTACATAAGGACCCTCCCATTTAGCTTGGAATTTGCCTTTACTCTTATGAGTCATAACCATAGGTCTTCGGACAGCTAAAACTAGCCCTCCTATTTTAAATACCCTCTCTTTAACTTTGCGATTGAAAGCTCGAGATATGCGGGCTTGATACAGCTCAATGTGCTGTTGTGCTTGAAGACGCTTCTCATCCAAACCTTCAAGTTCTTGGAGTCTCAAGCGATCAATTCTCTATAGTTAGCTCATTAGCAATGGCTATTCAAAGAGATGGTATCTGGATCTCCAGTGGAAGAATAGCTTCACATCCGTAAACCAATGAAAATGGTATAAAACCAGTTAGAGTTCGGACTGTTGTTCGATAAGCCCATAAACATTCTCCAAGTTTCTCATTCCAATCACGTTTATTAGAAGAGACAAACTTTTTGAGAAGTTTAATAATTGTTTTGTTGAAAGTTTCTTCTAAACCATTAGCAGCTGGATTGTAAGCTGTAGAACCTATGTTCTGGATCCGATTCTTGTCACAAAATCGATAAAATACCTGACTAGCAAATTGAGGCCCGTTATCATGGATTATCCTTCGGGGAATCCCAAAACGATAAATGACATGATGTTTGATGAAGTTGATCACATTAGACATTTTTACTTTAACAAGAGGAGTTGTTTCTGTCCATTTAGAAAAATAATCGGTTATAGCCAGGATGAACCGATGTCCTTTGACAGAAGGAGGATTAATTTGACCAATAATATCCATACCCCAAACTTCGAAAGGCCAAGAAGCTCTGTAGGATGTAAGAATTCAGAGGGTTGATGAATAGAATCAGCATAAATCTGGCATGCTTTACACCGTCTGGCATAATCCACAGCATCTGCTATCATAGAAGGCCAATAATAACCCATTATTCGAATACGGTCTTGTAATTTCAGACCTGGTTGATGTGCGCCACAAACTCCATCATGAACCTCACGAAGTGTTTGCTTGGCTACACTTTCCGAAGGACAACGCAGTAAAAGACCGTCATAAGAACGACGATACAACATGTGCATAGAAGTATCATAATAGAATCGAAATGATCGTCTTTTGATTGATGCAGCTTCTTTTGGATCTTCAGGTAAAATACCAAAAACCGCATAATCAATAAATGGACTTCTCCAATCCCTTTGCTGAAAATTTGATTCGGTAGCATAACTCTGTTCGATATGTAAATTATTTTTGACACAGAATAAATCTCTATCCAACCAAGTAATGGTGTTTTGTCTTCTAATTGGAATTGCTAAGTCTGCAGCTAGACTAGCGAGAGCATCAACTTCCAAATTTTGAGAATGTGGTACGAATTCAATGAAAAATCCTTTGAATGAAAGAGCCAATTAGATTACCACTTGATGATAAGGAATGAGGTCAGGGTTTCTGACTTCATATGTTCCTCTGACTTGATTAACAATCAGTTGAGAATCTCCATATGCTTCTAAGAACTCAATATCCAATTGTTTTGCTATTTGAAGACCAATTAGCAGGGCATTATATTCTGCCACATTATTGGAACATGGTTCATTGAGGGAATAAGTACGGTATATGACCATTTTATCAGGCGAGACCAAAACGATGCCTACTCCAGAGACAATATTGCCTGTACGTCCAACTCTTGATGCTCCATCAAAGTATAGTTGCCAAATGTTATTTTTCAAAGTCATGCTGTAATCTACGACTTCATCTGGAATATCTTCATATAGCTTGGAAGTTTCAGGTATAGGGTGAGCTGCTAAGAAGTCAGCTAATGCTTGACTCTTCACTGATTTTTGAGGTATGTAGACCATATCATAGGGAGTAAGCATCATTGCCCAGGTAGCTAACCTGGAGTTAAGAATACTAGCTTCTTCATTAATACCCGAATAGGATTTATTCTGGATATGACATGAATAGTCTGTCCCGATACATAATGTCGCATCTTTTGAATGGCAAAAACCAAGGCTAGACATTCTTTTTCCACAGGCGTATACCTGTGTTCAGCTCCAACCATCATTCGGCTAAGATAATAAATTGCTTGTTCATGACCCTTATCACTTTTCTGTGCAAGAAGAGCACCAAGAGAATAATCTAATGCTTGAACATACAACAAAAATGGTCTTTCCACTATTGGGGGTACTAAAACAGATGGATTTGTAAGGTATTGCTTGATGTCATTGAATGCTTTTTGACATGCTTCATCCCAAACAAATTATACACCTTTCTTTAATAGACGAGAGAAATATTAACATCTCCCAGAAAGATTGGATATAAATCTCATGATATAAGCAATGCGACCCTGAAAGCCATGGAGTTCTTTCAGATTACATGGAGGACGCATTTCAAGAATTGCTTTGACCTTATCAGGATCAACATGAATACCTTGAGAAGTAATGACAAATCATAAAAACTTGCCACTGGAAACCCCTAAGAAAGACTTAGTAGGGTTCATCTTTAATTGATGTCGACGCATTAACTCGAATACTGTCTTCAAGTCTTGAATGTGATCATCTTTTAATCGACTTTTGACAACGATATCATCTACGTAACATTCAACTATTTTTTGCAGATATTCTTGAAAGATATTGCTCATGGCTCTTTGATATGTAGTGCCAGCATTTTTTAGACCAAAAGGTATAACTGTGTAGCAATAAACTCCAAGGGGTGTACGGAAAGCAGTATGCTTTTCATCTCCTGGATGCATTTTAATTTGGTTATATCATGAAAATCTGTCCATGAAAGACATGCGTTCAAAACCACATGTATTGTCTATCACGACATCAGTAATCGGAAGTAAAAATTCGTCTTTTGGACATGCTGCGTTAAGATCTCGAAAATCTATAAAAACTTGAGCTTTTCCATTCTTCTTCATGACAGGGACAATATTAGGAACCCAATCTGGGTGTTGCTCTTTAGGGACAAAGCCACATGTAATCAGCTTTTTGATTTCTGCTTCAATTGCATCCATCATATCTGGTCAAAAATGTCGTTACTGTTGTTTTACAAGTTTGGCATTAAGAAGAATATTGAGTTTATGAGTAGCTACTTTGGGATCTAGACCCGGCATATCCTCATAACTCCATGCAAAAATATCGATATATTCTTTTATCAGCTTTATCAACTCTTCTTTTTCATCTTCAGAAAGATTTTTACTGATGAATATTGGCTTAGACGTAGTTTCGTCTCCAACATCAATCTGGACAATTTCAACTTCTGTGGGTGGCTATCGTTGTTCAAACCGAAGCTCCCACTGAGTGTCCATTTGTTGTGCCCAAGGGTCATTTTCAAATAATTCAGATTCACCATCGGTTTGAACCATATTGACTGAAAAGATGCACTTAGATTCAACATACTGGACTCCTTCCGAATCTGAAGATTGTAAAAAACTGGAAAAAAATTCTTCTTCAATTTCTTCATTAAACATGTGGGATGGATCGTATCCCAACCCATCACGAGTTTGTTGATAAAACAGATCACCACATAATGGTAATCATTTACCTTTGCATTGATTGAGACCCAGCATGGTTTTCAAATCATATCCCATATTTTGGATAATCTTAAGAGATTGTTGACTATATTTGTCAATTCTGTTTTTTCCTTTATCTTTCTCTACGAGATTATCTGTCTGAATAACAGGGATATTTCTAGCCAAGCCGAACACAATTTGACGCTTGTTTTTCTTATTAGACGGGATCACAAAATAAGATTCTTCGTGACGTCTATAAGTTACACAAGCTTGTGATGATGAGGCTACGGGTAGAAAATAAGGAGAAGATGTTAGGAACCTCTGAGCATAGGGTCCAACATCGACATGAGAAGGAAAAGAATTCTCTTTATGATTAATATATAAGATTTTCTCTTTATTTATGTCAGTTTTATGTTGATGACTTTGATTATCATCAAATAGAGTCATTCTTTCAATAAATTTGAAAGCCATATACTCCAAAAGGAAATCTTTATTAAAATAAAAGAATACAGAGTAATCAATATTTACATCATTGACAGACTGACTACTATGCTTTGGATTAATCATTAATGGACCATCATCCGTCTTTAGCGTATACTGGCCAAGGTTGATAACCAGTGGTTCTGGATCAGCTGTACGAGAAGTACGTCCTTTAACCTTGATCATAAGAGGCTGATGACTAGTGTTGGTTTGAACCTGGTTCTTGACTGGAACCCTTACAGCTTCATCAGACGTAGTTTGAATTTTTCCTTTGACTTTAATCATCAAAGGTTCATCATTGACAGGTTGGGGTTGAATTCGACCTTTAACCTTAATCATCAAGGGTTGATCTTCTGAAGGTGATTGATCTTCTGAAATCGATTGATCTTCTTCAGGTGTTCAATCTTCAGCCATATCAGATATTTCCTTTACACGCTCCTGTTTATAGAGTATTGAATCAGAGAAATAGGCTTCAACACCCTTAAAAGGATTAATATCTGCAAATTCAGTCTTTACAATCCCCTGAGAATCCACATACTTGAAGCATTGGTGGAGAGTCGAAGGTACAATATTATGCTCATGTATCCATGGTCTTCCAAGGAGGATATTATAAGATACATCTGAGTTGATAACATAGAAGGTTATCATGGTTCGAAGATCACCTATTTGAATCTTCAGGCAAATTTTCCCCACCGGTTTACTCCTTTCAGAATTAAAACCAACAATTGTTGTACTAGTGTAAGTCAAATCACTAGTAGGAATCCTCAATGGTCTTAGCATACTTTGAAGAATAATGCTGATGGAAGACCCAGGATCGATGTAAATCCTGTCAATTTTAGTAGAGTCAATATACCTCGTATAACACAAAGGCCTGTCATGTCGATTATGCTTTAATAGTATATCCTCTTGTGTGAAAGTAATGTTAGGAATTGATTCCATCACACTATGGCATTGGGGACATGACAACGGTATATTGTCAGGACTTTTGAGCCGAGCTAAGCATGAATCTGCCTGAAGTAATGCTTCACTCAAGGTTTTTCAACTTTCTTTAGAAAGACGGAGCAGCTCAAAGATAAAAAGTCTAGCCGGAGTATTGGCTAACTGGGCTAGTATGTCAAATTTATAGGGTTTCATCGACCCTTAATTTGAACCAGACTTCAGCAGAACGTCAAAACATACTACCTTATGTTTTCCTTTTTCAACCACTGGCGGTTTAGAAGGCCTTGTCTCAGCAGGAACAGAAGATGACTGAGTCGGTAGTGTTTTAGAGGCATCATCCGCTTCTTTGGAAGTTCCCTCATAATCTTTGTGGTAGTCTTTTCCAGATCTTGTTCCAGCAAAAGACTCTTCTTCAGACTCAGAAGAATGAAGTACCATATTATAGGATGTAGTCTTCTTTCCCTTAGTCTTCTTCTTATGTGGATTTTTATGAGGAACTTTAAATTCCGATCCGACGGAGGATTTTTGACCTTGAATTTGTAAAGGAACTCGCAAAGGAACTCGCATACCTTTACCATAATTCAAGCCTTCCGCTTTCTGAAAGTCATAGCCCATCTTTTTCATGAGATGGACCGATTATTGACTGTACATGTGTGTGGGTAGCGGACTTTCACTAGACAGTTCAATATATGAAGAGGGAATAGAGACCTCTATAGTGGCAAGGGTAGAAATATTTGGTGCAGGAGGTAGAATCCCTACCAGAGCTTTCTCGTAGGTAGCAAAAACTTATTGTGCCCTGTATAAAGGGACACTATTTATTGCTAACCATTGCTGATGAGTAAGTTTTAGTTTGGAAGGAGGAGCCAAACTCGGAGGGCATATGTTTAAACCCCTTAGCCTATCTTCCAAAGGGATGCCATCCCACAGATGATCAGAATCATCATGATCTGTGGTAACAACATGAGAAATCATATTGCAGGTTTTGACTTTTTGACCTTTCTTGGATTTTGAAATTTTACTTTCATGTTCCATTTCAGGAACTAAGTCAGGGTGTACCCACATAATTTCACCATTTTTCAAGGTAAGAGGCACTAATTCTTTACTTTGATCCCGGGCTGATGGAAGATTGACAATCTTCATCGTCGCCTTTGGAATCAGGACAACCCCATCAGGAACTTGTTGTGGAGGAAAAGCTCCAAATTGAAGAGAAATCATATTGGTTGTGACTGTATGCTCATCATTTGTTAAAGCGATAGCTTTAGCATTTATCAACTCTTGAATCTTCTTTTTGAAGACATAGCAAGATTTCGTAGAATAATTTATGTATCTATGATAGATACAATACTTGGGATTATCAACCGAATCCACCTCATTAGGTCGTTTTGGCTATAGGATCTGGAGTTTACCACTCTTTACGAGACATTGAAATATCTCAAGAATATCACTGTCATCGAAAGAGTATTCTTCTTTCGGTTTAGAAGACTCTGGATTACTTGGTATTGTTCTAGGTTTTGAAAGGTTTACCAATAGGGTTTTCTTTCCTTTTCTACTACGATTACCAGAGTTGTTGCTTGAAGAGGCTTTCTTTCCTTTGTCTTCTGAGGCGAAGATCATCCCATGTTCACGAGCCAATCTACCGTTGGTCTCAGCTGAAACTGCTGCTATAATAAACGAGGCCCAATCTGTGAATTAAGAGCTTGTAAAAACAGTGATGGTTGGTCGTAGATTCATTTTGCATGTATCAATTAATGCTGAATCTGGCATACCAGGAGGCATTTCAAAGTAGCATGTCAGAAACGTTCAATAAACGTCCGAGTATCCTCCTTTTCTTTTTGTTTAATTTCTATTAAGGAGGACATATTCATGTCCATTTCTCCTTCATAGAAACGGGAGAGAAACATTGCTTTAAACTCATCAAAAGACGATATACAATTGTCGGGTAGACTGCGATACCAGTCGTATGCTGAACCCGTCAAACACCCAATGAAGACTCGGGTGAGAAGAGCATCATTCTTCTGTAGATGCACAGTCATAATATCAAAATAATTGATATATTGACTTGGAGAAGCCTTTCCATCAAATAATACCATAGATTGTGGCTTAAATTTAGGAGGAAAGGGTACATCATTCCAGTGGGGAGGATAAGGTTGCTTGATTCCCATCTTCTGGAGCTGATCTTTGTGCTTCAGAACCTCAAACTGTGCTTTTAACTCCCGAATAGCTTGAATAGCTTCATTAGTTTGAGGGAGTATGTTTGATTGAATAGTAGTTAGATGTATCGTAACCCCCACAGGAGGTGATACATCTTCTGGAATGAGTGGATCAGGAGATGCGGAGTTTTGGTTGATAACAGGCTCTTGACTCAGATTATTCAAAGGTATGTCAACCCCTTGACTATCTTGAGTTTGCGCTGCTACCTGCACTAGTGTTACCACTGCTGTTGGACTGTTTGCTGATTCATTATTAACTGATGCATATTTTGCATCATTGCAAGCATATCCTTTAGCGATTGTTCTACCGCAGAAAGACGTTGTTCTGTATGAGAAGTAGACGTCTCATGTTCTTCTCCGATAGCATAAGATTCAACTTCTCTTGAACACACAGAGGGATCGGTATAGAGATAAGAATCAATACTATCAGTTTCTGACTACAACTATTGGGTACCCCCAGCCTCTGAATCTGAAGAATGCATATTTAACGGTTGTCGACTTCTTGACCGAGTATGTTGATATACTCCTTCAAAAGAGTCGAGGATTCGGTTGAACCGTTGTTGACCTGGAGTCTGGGATGAATTGCATCTTGAACGTCGTCCTCTATTGATATGAGATGCCATATTAACTGATGCGTAGGACAACTCATGTTCTTGGTCGTCAATTTGTTGCTTTGGTACGTTGTAGCTTAATCGGTCAAAAACTAACCGTTTAGTAGCAGTACAGCAACATTTGATTATAATTTGATGACACTCACAATGATGGTTTCATTGGGGGAGTGTCACAGGAGATTTTCTATTTTTACGCTTCCACCGCAGAAAGACGCTGTTCTGTATGAGAAGTAGACGTCTCATGTTCTTCTCCGATAGCATAAGATTCAACTTCTCTTGAACACACAAAGGGATCGGTGTAGAGATAAGAATCAACACTATCAGTTTCTGACTCCAAGTACTGGGTACCCCCAGCCTCTGAATCTGAAGAATGCATATTTAACGGTTGTCGACTTCTTGACCGAGTATGTTGATATACTCCTTCAAAAGAGTCGAGGATTCGGTTGAACCGTTGTTGACCTAGAGTCTGGGATAAATTGCGTCTTGAACGTCGTCCTCTATTGATATGAGATGCCATATTAACTGATGCATAGGACAACTCATGTTCTTGGTCGTCAATTTGTTGTTGTGGTATGTTGTAGCTTAATCGGTCGAAAACTGACCGTTTAGTAGCAGTGCAGCAACATTTGATTACAATTTGATGACACTCACAATGATGGTTTTCTTGGGGGAGTATCACAGGAGATTTTCTGTTTTTACGATTTTGTACAAGTAACTCGCGTAAATCAGAAGAATTAGAAGGTAATATGTTCTTTTTTATATTTGGGACAGAGAAATATCCAGTCCCTTGCGTAAAAATAAGATTACTAGCTTCATTGGCAGAAGAAAGTTGTGCGTTTTTACGCGCTTGAAGTTGTGTGCGTAAATCTTGAGTTGATTTTTATGCACTGCGAACTCCATCAGCATTGCGCGTAATCCTAAGATTAGGCACTTTGCATAAAGTAGCACTAGAAAATTGTTGGCGTAAAAAAGAAGCTTTGCCACAATTTTTATTCTCCTTGGATAAACCAAAGGAATTATCTGTCACAGTAATAGAAGACTTGTTTTTATGCTGCATGCGTGTAGGCAAGTTCACTTTAGGTACAAAAGCACCATTGTGAACTTTATCTACCATGTCACCGAGAAGAGATTTGTCTTTACGCGTATAGCACAAAACATAAGTATCTGCCACGTCACAGACGGGAGATTTACCTTTACGCGTGGAGCACAAGACTTGAGCGTCTACCACGTCACAGACGAGAGACTGAATTTTATGCCCTGGGTGCAAAACTGAAGTAGGAACTGCCTCGTCACAGACGGAAGCCCCAACAACAGGAGTGGGAAGAATTCCCTTGCCTTCAGAAACAATTGAGAGATCAGAGGGTGCTTTGGACTTAGGGATCCAAACCTTTCGCACCTTTTGTGATTTTTGAACATTGGAGGAGCGAGTACTACCCCCAGATCAGAGCATTTCTTCGTAAGCACTCTGGTCGAATTGAACAACCAGAGTCTTTTTGTCGATCCAATCGACACATCATCATATTGAGCAATTACCTTCTCGTCAGAGGAGAAAGTCGTCCCCAGCAGAGTCGCGATTTTGTTTCACTTAACAAAATGCCCTTAAAAGGCTTTTGAAAGAAAAAGAGAAAAAGTATAAAAGTACAAGTAGATTCTGGGAAGTATTGCTATGGAAGTCTGATCTGAGAGCGATCACTTTGTTCCTTGGACCACACGATGATGATGAAGAGAACTGCTTGAAGAAGAACAACTGGAAGAACTAAGTCACCAGAAAGGTATCGACATAATTGGCACTGAAGGCACAGTCGAATGCTTTCCTGCTTTGCTTCACTCTGTTATTGAGAAAAAGTTGAAGAGAAACACTCTGGAAAATCACTTTGCTCTGAAAGTCTCTGGGCTCCAAAATCTTGTGCCTTCTGTTTAAAAAACAAGTCTATTTATAGACTAGACCCTCTGTACGTAAAAAACAACATAATTGGGTCTCTACGCAAGTAACTGCCACCCACGATTGAAAATTGACCTCTACGCGTAATGACACGTGTCCCATGTAGAGTTGTAGTCTCTACGCATGGTGACACGTGTCCCATAACTTCAATAATATGGGAAGGGCACGTATACACGTTCCTCGATAAGTGTGGCATGAAAGCCATGTATGTAGACCACGTTCTCACATAGCCAGAAAAGATTGAGCGTAAAATAACCCAAAACAAACTTCCTGCGTAGAGGGGCTAAAAAGTAACCTTGAGCGTATAGCTAGCTCAAATAACTCTACGCACACAAAAGTAGCGGAGATAGCCTTGAGCGTAATAAACTCAAATAACTTTCATGCGTAAAAGAAGCAGTCTCTTGAGCGTAAAGTAACCCATCTGCACACTAAACTACAAGCGTTGGGTTTGGTGCGAAAATCTTCTTGGCTTCTGTGCACTGTTCTGTCAGAAAATCATTCTGTCAGAGCAGTATCACGCACATTAAATGCAGTCTGGACAGCCTGTCTCTCGCGTAAAGTCTGAGAATGATCTCGCGTAAAGGAGCTTGCGTAGAGTTAGACTCTGTTTGATCTCTGCGTAGAGCTTGAATCTGACACAGTTTAACTTGCGTAGAGTGTTTAAATAGGCTTCGCGTAGAGTCTGAAACTGACTTTGCGTAAAGCTCTCAACTTCTTTGACTTGGTCTATGAAGTTTATTTATGCTTCTACAGTGCCCAGAAGGATCTTTACTAGGGAGATTCTTATTAAGGGAACGAATCAAAATGATGCGTGATAATAGGTTGTGGCATGTGTCGATCTAGGAATATTTGTTTGAAGAATGACAAGGACGGTATTAGAGTAGATATACTACTATATACATATAAGGAATAGCTTGAAAGGACCTATTAACAACCATGACTAGAAGATTGGTCGATAGGTAAATGGTTATCAAGGTATCATATATAAGCATTGTCTAGCATTAGCAATATGTCCATTACTTAGTAGACAAGCATAGAATGGGACATAGCAGACCACATTTTAGCGTGAAGATACCATATTGCTAGGGAGACGATTGGAGAAAATTCAAGCCACATGAGTGGGTGAACTGGTTGGAATCAATATATATGACTTCTAAGGTATTATAAGTTAAAACATGACTTTAGAGATTAGCTAGTCTCATTCTTAGAAAATCTTGATCAATAGTTTATGATTTAGAATGAGTCGGTGGTCGTCATCTTCAGACTGATTGATCATTTTAAGCCCGAGATCACTCTGGTAACTGGAAGTTTAGTTCTTTATCGACTAGTTCGACTGGCTGGCAGAAGCAAAGGTATGTTTTATTGACTTGAGATCGGGATACCATAAGGTGACGATGCAGAAATAAGATATTCCAAGGACATCATTTGGAGTTCGGTACGGCCAATACAAGATTGATGATGCCATTTGGAATGTCGGATGCGGTGCTGTATCTGTGCATTTGATGAACAAGGTGTTCCATCAATGTCCATACTAGTTGTGGTAGCTTTGATTATATTTTATCGTAGGATAAAAATTTTATTGGTAAAATATTTTGTAGGAGGGTAATTATCTAAGGTATGTACGAGTAGGGTAGAACAACTATGCTAGAAAGACCAACTATAATGGTGGCATTATATTTATACGAGTTTTAGTGTGGTAGAAAATTGCTCTTTGTCGATTGATAGGTATTCCTACACCTGCCCAACCAGATATGATAGATTAGAGACTTTTGGTACGAATAGAATGGCTTGGTAAGCCTTATATTTAAGACTGGACCTAAGTTTGTATAGAACCATTATTGAATAAAATTTTTTTATTTGAAGGAGATAGGAATCCAGGATTACAGGACTAGGTAAAAAAAAATAAGGTGGGTAGAATTTCATAGATACTTTCACAAGGAATAAGTTAGAATATAGTTCAATATAAAGCCTAACCCTAACAAGGAATTATTTTTACGTATGTTGGCAACCTTGCATGCACAAACTAGTTGTCAAGTTGCTAAAACACCTGGTCGACATGCAACAAAACTTTTTACATGCAACGACAATTATTTTAGTATTTTTCACTAAATAAATATAAATTCCAGAATTTAATTCATATTAATTTTAGTTTTATTTGTTGTCGACATGCGTGTTTAAGAGGCATGGGGTTTAAGAAGGAGCACTTGATTGAATATTTTGTAAGAAGATTGTTATCCATAGTAAGAAGGGTTAGACTAGATAGTTTTCCAGATATTGAGCTAGACATAATTGACGGGCTACGGTTTAGTGTAAGATTTGAACCTAGCAACATGAGCCTAGAATTAGACAAAACCTACACATTGCCTGAGTTAAAAACGATTTAGAAGTATTGGTGGCTAGAAGGTTTTATTAAATGATAGAAGTTCAAGTACCATGTGATGATTTATGGTAATGCACAATTAGATGTTAAGGTTAGCTATAGTTCATGGTATTATAAAATGTGTCAAGGACTTAAGAAAATGAAAACTTGAGGCTCTAAGCTTGGAGAAGGTTGTCTGATAATAGGATTTCAAGTAAACTCATGTTTGGATAATACCAATTCTTATATTTGGATGACACTGAGTAATAACAATACGAAGGATAAAATTATGGAATATGAATATGCATAGGTTAATATAAGAATTAGGCGAAGGAACAACCTAGACGAAATAGTTTGTGACATGTACCTGGGATGAAATTATGAAACCGCTACTGAGTATGGACATTTACAAGATAGCATCGGATTATGACCGTATTCAGAGAATGTAAAAGAATAATGGATAGCATAATTTAAAGATAACAGAATGAGGGGCTAAGTAAGAAAATATATCGAGGATTAAGAATGCCGATTAAAGTTTAAGGGGTCATTTGAGAGCAAATTAAGTATACGATAAAGAAAGGAATCATGACAAAGGAATAATAATGTAAGGTGCAGACAAGTTACTATTGTAAATTAAGTACGGAAAAATCTCTATTGGACTTTCAACCTATGGCTATGCTTAGCATTAGAAAAATATGATAAACACAAGATGTAGGAAAGAGCTACAAGATCAAAAGAGAGACAAATAAGATGGGTACCTTATGAAAGAGTTGAATTATAAACTTGGGAACCATAGACATAGAATATGTCAAATATATAAGTAAGTGTCACACCCCAAACCAGAATACTGGAGAGCGGGGGATAGACACAGCCAGCAACGTACGTTGAAGTGAAGCCCACCTCGCAATACGGTCACGGCTGTCTAGATAAATGAGGGTTACTACAAGCCATTAGTCTCTTAGGGTCAAGAACAAGCCTAGTGTCTCAATCTCAAGTAAGCAAGTAAATGTAAAAGATGGTAGATCATCAAATATACAAAGTAAGGCGTCCCATACATTACATATTCAGATGATCATGAAACTAGTCATATAAAATGTGAAGACTAACAAAAGTTTAGAAATACATAATCAACCCTAGGATTTGTCAATCAGGTTACAGCCCGTAGGCAGACAGTAAGTAAAGTTGCAAACGAGCTAACACTAGCTCGGCGGCTAAACGCCTCAAAAGAATATTTTTACAAGGGAGTGGAAGAGAAAAATAAGAACCCACTCGTTGCCAGGATTACGCCTAGTGGTCACCATCTGGCAGGAAGGCAGGGAGATTCTCGAAAGCTGCTCCAAAATATGGCCATACAAAACCAGCTGGGTCAGACCCCAGAAAGAGCAAGTGCCACAAAGGAGGCTTCACTTAAGAACTAAAACCAGCATATTAGCACATAAAGTCATAGATAAAATAACATAAGACATGAGTTAGAGAAAATAGGGTGATAAACGATAAGTTAACTAAAGGACTATTCCGGTAACCAAGTTACAACCCGTAAACCAAACAAGGACCGGGGTTGTAACCTTTCACCTGAACGGAACTTTAGTCTCTAACCAATTATCGATAAAGTAAAGCATACACAAATGTCCAGAGATAACCATGTACTGGGTCTAGGCAAGACTAGACAAGATGGGTCTCCATCTAACATTTACGACCAAGCAAGAGTACGGCTTGATAGTTAACTAACTAGGGTTATCACAAGCCTGGTTACTAGCAAGATGCAAGGAGGTATACCTACAGCCACAAGCCCTGCAGACCATCCAGGTTATCCAGACGCAAGGTTCAAGCTAAGAGTTATCATGACTTGTTAGGTGACTTGAGTGCAACATATGACAGTATGCATAGTAATCGTTTCATGAAGTGCCCCACATGACAGTGAGTTGGAAATGTGCCCTACTCGTCGGCAGGCTACAAGTCCATCAGAGAAGGCGCCCAGATACCGGGATTGCTTGTAGCTGGAATACCTCTCTATATGAACTACTTGATCAATCTAGTCATTAACCTAGTCAGATTCAGTATGTATCCCTAACCGTGGTTACCAGGGATACAAGTCCTAGACATGATGTGGACAAGACTGCTAGCTTATACAAGCACATTCAATACAATCACCCACGGTGTCAAGATAAGAATTTACTAGCATGTCAAGTTAGCCGTCGCAACAGCGTTCAAGAGTTACATGTCAAGATTACTTGTCAAGGGTGCACCATGATGGGTCACCATCATATCATGTTACTTGTACTTATTACTTGTTAGAAGTGCGCCACGATGGGCCACCATCCTGGTTACTACTCATTAATCATCATATCGTGATCACATATCATGGCTATGCAGCATATCATTATGCAAGCTAACATGTAGGTAAAGGAGAGGCATAATCCTGAGTGCACCCTAACAGGCCACCGTTCCAAGTAGAAGACATGGCATAAAGAGTACGGTACAATAAAGTTGAAAAGACATGGCAACTTGCATCATAAAAGAAGGAATTGCAAAAAGGAGGAAAATGCCAAATCATCGTGCGTCCAAGGGCTATGTGCCCACATGGTTCTATGTGCCTACATAAAGGCTAACATAACGCCAAGTCATGCCAAGCCTTGCCGTGGCTCGTACCAATCGTGTCGCATTCTTATATAGCCGTTCATAGAAAAGCACGCCATGACTAAGCAAATCGTGCTAAGTCGCGCCAAGTCGTGTCGCGGCTTGAATGAGTCGTATCATGCCTAGCCGTGGCATACACGTGCCATGTTGTGTCATGTCATGTCATGCCAAGCTGTGGCACGCATGATTCGTGTCGTGATCGTGTGAGCAACTCATGAAAAATCATGAAACAACTTGGCAAAAATGAGCAAAAGCCAAAAGATCACCAAAAACCCAAATGAATGCTGCCCTTACCACTATGGGCCCAAAGGGGGGACTTTATGCGCCCACATGGTAGCCCCCTATACGCCCATGTGAGGGTAGTTATGCGCCCAAGGAAGGGAAGCAAGGCCCTAGGCCAAGTGCCAAGGAAAGTGCTGTGACATGCTTATAAAGTTCATGCACCAATACAAGGCTATGCGCCCACATAGGGATGCACCTATGCGCCCAAAGGGGACATACATATGTGCCCACATGAAAGGATGGAATGCTTTGGGCACATGGCAAGTTCATGCGCCCAAGCACTGTTCTTCTTCCCGACAGATCCGAGAAGAAGAACGCGAAAAAGGCCGTAGCTTCCGAGCTCCGCCAAATATCCGTCCGGAGTCCAAATTCGGACTTTCATAGGTCAAAATGGGATAGAACGCAATTCTTTATAACATGGAACCATCAAAATATGAAAATGAAGAAGTTAAATAGATCAAAACTTCAAAAATTCAAAAAAGGCAATTTTCTAGATCTACAAAAACCCATGCACCAAAATAAAAATCTTCAAGTTCTAGAGGTGGTTTAGAATCATGCTAAGAAGCCATTTGAACCATCAAAATGGGTTCTTAAGTGAGAGCAAGATGCACTTGCCTATAGAGGGGAGAGGTTTCAATGGAGAAGAAGAAGAAGTTATGAAGAATAATGAAGAGAGAGAAAAGTAGGTGGGTTTTTAAATGGGGATGGTGGTAGGTAGGGGTTTATCATGATGAACCATGGAAATAAACCAAGACAAACCAATAATGAACCAAGTCAAACCATGATATGTCATGATGAACCTGAACAAGATTAAACCAAACTTAGCTAGCAAGATAAGATAAGTAAAAATATAGGTCAGGATTTCGTACACGTATACCGAAAATATGTATAGCGGAAAACGGAGGTGACAGTAAGGGATATTAGGATTTGGGTGGTTCAAGACGATATCTTAGAAGAAATAGGATATGGATGACCAGGCTCAAGAGGGAGTAGGAGCATGAGTTTCTATGAACAGAAAGACCAGATAGCAGAGATAGAGAACCAAAGTTTTATCACGATGAATGTTTCACGATGGAAATCTTTGGACTTGTACATGCAGAAGGAGGAAGGATTGATATGTTGTGCATCGACTACAAGAATTGAATGCAGTGACAGCGAAGAACTAGTACCCATTGCCACGCATAGATGATTTGTTTGACCAGTTGAGCGGTACTTGTGTCTTGAAGATTGATCTCAGGTCAGGCTATCACCAGATCAAGGTTCGGAAGAGGGACATTCCGAAGACGGACTTTTCAGACGAAGTATGGACACTATAATTTCTTTGTGTTGCCGTTTGGTTTAACCAACACGCCAGCTGTATTCATGAGTATGATGAAAAAGGTGTTCCACCAGTACTTGGATAAGTTCATGGTGGTCTTCATTGATGATATTTTGGTGTACTCCAAGAGCCACGAGGAGCATCTTAGGATTGTGCTGGAAACGTTTAGGTGGGAAGACTCTATGCCAAGCTCAGTAGGTCTGAGTTCTGTCTGAGCAAGGTATCTTTTCTTGGACATATAGTTACTGGTGATAGATTAGCGATGGATCCATGATGTTCGAGTTCATGGCTGAAGGCGTCAACATGGACATCAATGAAGGATCTAGTCAGCAGAAACGTATAGAAGCCCTTGAGACGGGCCTAAATACGTTGAACGATACTATGAAGTCCTTGGCTTCGTCGTCTTGGAGATCAAGGAGAAATTGACACCCGCTATCTCTGCTCCTACAAACCAAGACCCAGGGACTAACAGCTGGTCCAATTAGCCTCACATCCTGAGCCAAGCAGCGCCCCCGTCATCTAATCCATCAACCATATGACCTGCAATGTCAAGTAAAGTATAGCATGCCCTCAAAGAGTTGTACGCTCACCACGGTGCCAGAGAAAAGTGAGAATCACTCTAAAAGATGGGGATTCGGCAACCATATCTTGCCGAATGGGATAATGTGAACTATCCTCCATATATAACCCGCAGACGCTAATACTGTTCGATGAGAAGGAGTCTTTCCGTCGATACTTGAGGTACTTCACCTCAGTAACAGGGCATCTACCAAAAGACGATGCTCTTCTTACCAACATATTCGTAGGAGCACTGCAGGGCGTGGCCAACGAATGGTTTTATAGCCTTCCGGACAACTATATTTCGTCATTCGAAGACTTGAAGCACCTATTCCTTAATCGATTCTACAAAGGGGGAATGGACATGACAATGTCGACTCTCATAGACATCGTCCAGAAGGAGAAGGAACCTGTACGCACATACATTAAGCGCTTCCGCCAGGCCGCTCTGAGATTACCCCTAGTATACCAAAGCCCATGCTTATGGACTCCTGCCGCAAAAATATGCTTCATGCAATCAAATTATGGCACAATGCTCCTTGTATAGAGTGGATGCCCTTCATTACTGAGGCAGACGTGGAGGAAAGGAAAGCTCGAGACGCGCAGCTATTGGGACTGAGTTTTCTATCGCTTGAAAATGAAGGGAGGCGCTCATCTAGCAACAATCCCGCTCCCAAGGACGGTAAAGGGAAATAAGCCATGACCGCCAACATCTCCAAGGGTTCAATAACAATAAAACCTAAGCCGGCCGAAGCACACTAGAACTCTTCGATATGCTGACGAAGACACACTATAACTCTTTGATATGCTGACGAAGGGTGGCAAGCTTTAGCTCCTGCCTCCTAAACGTCCCGATGAAGTGGAAAAGGTGGACAATCCAAAATACTGTCACTACCACCAGTATGTTCACCATTCGACACATGACTGCTACGTGTTGCAAAGACAGATCCAGCGCCTAATCGACGCCAAGGTCATTTTTCTCGACTACGAGGAAAAGACTGTCACTGCCAATATGGTCACTCTCCATTTCAGAAGTTTTCCGAGAACAGAGGCTCAAGACGGCGTAGTCCCCATCCCGAGAGCAACGATAGAAGTAGTCAATCTTCTACCGGCCCTTGACAATGCTTATGGCCTCATCCCATTTACAACGTTGTGAGGCAAAGTGATGTGGATGCATCCTGATCTCACCCCAGGCATGATGGTTCCTGTAGCACACTTTGTCAAGGGAAAAAAAGTCAAGTCATGTCGTATAGTTTCTATATCGACTGATGACACTCTAGTTACCACTCGCTCGGCTCACCAGTAAGAAGAAAATTAGGCTCCGAAAGAGGAAACACCTCGCCTGTTACGACCACCGCTCTCGATATATCAGAAGCTGGCCCGTCTCAAGCCCCTGCCACAGACAAGCAAAGGTGGAAGGAGGTTTACTTTGACAAACCTCTGAGAAAAGACTCGACAGTAGGACCGATCAAGCCCTACAACTTTGACATATTAGTGCAGCTGGCCAATACTTTGGCTCGGCTGTCACTCTTTGAGCTTCTCCATCTCTCCAAAGAGACTCGAGATGCCCTCAACGAAGCTTTGCAGAACACTGACTCCTTCCTCACTCAGGTGCAACCACCCAAGGAGGATCCTGCCGCTTGCCCGCATTGCCACAGCGTGGTCGAGGTGATTCCTAACATCATTTTCACTCAGCAGGACATGTTGCTGAAGAACAAATTACACAATAGACCTTTGTACTACACAGGGTATGTTGGTGCCATTAAGGTCGACCGGATCAATATCGACTGTGGATCTTCTTTTAGCATCATCCCTCGGAGTTTACTCCAAGCTTTGGGAATTCCAATACATCAGTCGAATGCATCAAACACTACAATCAGCGGCTTCAACGTTGGAAAGAGTGAGCCCTTGGGCAAGATTTGCCAGAAATGCTAAATAGGTGATCTCTAGACTGACGTAACTTGCTACGTCATTGACACCGATATAAACTACAATATGGTGTTAGGACGACCATAGATTCATGAGTAGATGATCATGCCCTCCACTCTCCATCAATGCATGAAGTATGTGGCCAGCTACGGTACCATCAAAACCAAATTCACTGACATCGACCCATTCCGAGGACTCAAAACATATTGTACAGATGCTGAGCTGTACATCAACACACAACATTGGTGTATTTATATCATACACATAGGCCCTATGCCCTATAGTCCATATCACACATATTTCACATATCATATACATAATAATATATATATCTAAAATATAATACACCCACATATTATAATATATAGGATACCTATATATTCATCTCACATATATACACACATGTCCATAAATGTATCTAATATAATATAGTGTACTCATATATTTGTAGGATACATTAAAAATGTGAGTCTAACATGAACATATGTATATAGATATATGTGTGTGTACACATATCCATAGGAAAAAAGGAGAATAAAAGTGCATGTGTTCAAGTGTATGTGTGTGTGTGTGTCATGTGACATAAGAGTGTCACTTAAGGGTATGAAACCTGTGTGTGTGTGTACATGAAAAGAGAAATCAACACTAGTTATGAGTTTATACTACACATGGCACAAAGCTAACCCATCTACATTACACATGTATTATACTTAACATGCATGGCTACAAGTATACATCTATATACATTAGAGTAGAGACTATTTAAGTTATAACTAACATGCATCTATACTTTACATAAATCTATATATATTTTAGTAATCATTTAGAGAAGGGTTACATGGCATGGTGGTTGATATAGAGTGGGGTGTCCTTGTGCAGAGGGTGAAGTTCATTCTCAGTTTAGTTCCACATTTACATATAAACTAAAGTGAGCTATCCCATAAACTGGTGTAACTAACCACATAAAATGAACCATGTTATCTGAAATCTGCCATTAAGCCAACATCCCATATGCATACAGCTCATGCATTGGTTCTATGTCTACATATGAAATCTGATATTGCATTTACAATATTTATACATTATGCATTCATATCTATCATTACATATATACCTTGCATTTATATCTAGCATTCATTATATACTTTCATGCATGCATTGTATATCATTCTTTCATTCATGCATTTATGCATTGCTTACATATATTACATTAATTGCATTCCTACATGCTTGCATTCAACCATATATATACATTAATGTAAAGAGGATATATATCGTATATATATCATTTCATTCATCTAACATATCATGCATTAGATACTCTATATTCATTTAATATCCATACTACATAGGCTCATAGGTTATACAAAATACATATATCGTATAGTCACTCTTTTACTTAAAACTAATACTGTACCAATTGGGCATTTACTAAATTCTAGGATTAAAGTATGTTATAGATCTATGTGTTAGCTTTTCGAAACTTCAAACGGATCGCATTTTCGTTTCTGGAAACTCCCAGAATCGCGAAAACACCGAGAACGCGTTTGTCTTTCGTACAGCTGACACTCAAATAATTCTCCAGAAAGTTACAGAAAGAATTAGTCCTATTAATACATGTTTTTGGAAAGCTAACTTCAATACGCTTCTTTTAAAAAAATGGGAGATTAAACCGAGCTTTGAGCTAGAGGTTATGACATTTCTAAGTTAGGGCTGAAATTAAAAACGTGGATAAAAATCATGACGGATTTGGGTAGTTTGAGACAAAAGAACACAAGTATATAACATAATATATCAAGAACTCACTCTCTACACTAATATATATATATATGAGACACTATAGAACACATCTCCAATACAAAAATATGAGATTAAATATGTAATAATTCATTCATACATAACAACAACACATAGTGTGTCCAAATTTGGGATTTTCCCACATGGACACAACTACAACACAAAGGACACTCCTATGACCTCCAAATAGACACGAAATGGACACAAATGGAGATACAACTATGAGGGTCATTCCTATGGGTTCAAAATAGACCTATATGCATGAGGAAAAGAAAAGGAGAAGGGATTTATACCTTCCGGTAGATCGAATCGAAGAAAAGCCTTCCCGGAGCGACACCAACACGTAGAGATTCCAAAAGGACACGAACGAGCTCCGAATCCTCCCAAACTTGGGAAGCTTCCTCCTTGGCTAGAATGGAGAAAGAAAGAAGAAGATTTGGTGGCAAAATGGAAGGATTTGGTGGAGAAATTGCTAGGAATTGCTCTCTAGAAATTTGGGGAAGAACAAGAGAGAGAGAGTGTGGATGAGAATAATGAAATGAACTTTAGCCTATCCTCTCCCAAAGTGGCTGGCCATATGGGGCTATTTGTCCTATTATGGTAAGGTCCAAAATGCCCCCACTAACCTATTCTATGAGTATTAGGAAAGGGCTAATTGGTTGGGGCTAAATTAGTCATTCTAAAGTCTCTAATCACACTAACCTTATCCATAATAATTAGTCTAACCTCTAACTAAAATATTTTTATCATGTGGACTAAATTTAATATCATGTAGGCCATGCCTAACTAGTGTGTGGGTTCCACTAGAGTCAAACTACCCCCGGGTCTCCGTTTCAAGTCGGATTGAGTTGAAATTCGAACCCGACTCAAATAACCCCAAAACAATATCATAAATAATAAAATGATATCAAAATAATTCAAAGATGTCAAATGCAAAAATATCCTTAGGCAAAAAATGATATTAAAATATCATAATCACATGGTTGGGCTCTAGGTCAAACAGTCTCTAGGGTTTCACTAGCAAAACGTCAAAACCACAAGTCATGAATTTAAATAGTTTAAAATAATTTAAAAATCACTAAAAATTATAATATGAAATAAATATCATTAAATAATAATTATAATTATAAAATTTCAAAATTACCCTCATCTGGAAAACTGGGTGTTACACAAGGACCTCAATTCTCATTAGGAGGTCGAACCAAGGACCTATAGAAGTCGGGGCTACCCCGTCCCCATGGCAACGCAACAGTGTCCTGAGAGAGGAGTTTAGAGGCCTTATAGTAGTACGGACCTCTTTTTCATTCTAGGTCATGCGAAGGGGGCCAGTCCAAGATCGTACAGTTATTTTCAAAAGACAACAAACGCTCTCAACGGCTAGGCGCCACTTTCTTTCTGAGTTATTCCAGCTTCTTCATTCTTTCGTGCCACGGTGAACGAACAAAACCAAAAAAGAGGGCCACCTCAGCGGAAGGAGAAGGACCTGGATAGAGACTACTTATCCTCTTCTTGTTCCTAGCCGTCTGTTACGAGTCCGGGAAGCCTGGAATCATTAATATGAGGGATCCCTCAAAATAGAGAAGGGCGGGTAGGGCTTCCGCAAGAGCCTCCCCCTCTTCCCGGTCAATATAGATGGGAGGGGCCAACATAACCAGCCTCTTTTTATGTATGTACACCTTTATTTCAGGCGATGGAATCCCTCCTGCAAATTCGGCTATTTTCAAGCTTTCTTTCCCTTTCATAATTCTTGCGATTCCCGGCCCGGCACGAAGCGTGGTTATGTACATGTTCTGACTCGCCGGTCATTATGGATCTAGTGCATGGCGAGACGAAGGGATTGGATTTCACCTAGTTTCAGATCAGTGGGCAACCAACGTGTATACTTTTTCGTGTTGTTGTTGTTGACGTTGACTTTCAAGCTCTTGAGTAGGCCGGGATTTTTGGAGTAGCTCACACTATGGTGGCGGAGGTGCCGCCGTGAAGATCTAGGAGTGTGAGCAGTACGAGCTGAAAGGCTCTCATACTGTTTGGAGGGCAGGGGCATAGATGCCAAACCTGACCCCTATCTATCGTCGTAGAAGCTGTTCCTTTGAAAGATTATGGTTCTCGGGTATCCAATCAATCCATCCTCCAAACCAACTAAACCGGGGAAGCTAAAGCGGAAATGAAATTGTAGGGCTTAACTCCCTTCTCACTGCGTTAGCCTCACTTCGATATATCTCGCTCGCTCAATTCGCTCTAACGCTCGTTTAGTAGACAGCAAGTGGAGGGCGTAGCAACAATGCCTTATTGAAGTAGGGCTTAATGCTACGTGCCTTACTATACGAGCTCGTAAGTCAGGAACGAGCCTTGTCTACGAAGCCAAGCCGTCAACCTCATATTGCTTGCTTCTGGCGAAGCTTGACGTGCACTATAATATAGGCATTCTGGTATGGTAGGAAGACTCCTTTTAAGGCCATAGGAGCGATAGCAAAGCCAAGCCGTCAAATCAAAAGCGAACATTCCTTATAGCAATAGCAAACCAAACGGCCCACTTATAGCCCTATTTTTTCTTCTTCTATTTAGTCGCTACTGAACTACTGAAGTCCCAAAGTCGACCCTTCCATGAGGCATCCTTCACCCCAACTCTTTATCTTCTTGTTCTGTCTTTCCGTTTGACTTCTAGGCACAAGAAGTAAAAATAAGCGTACGGTTCGTAAGTAGGCGCGTAGCGGTGCTTGCAATAGGCTTTTTTTCATTTTCGCTAGCACTCTTTAGGTAAGCACTCGTTCCCGGCTTTTCGTCTGCAAGCGTAACCTAGTCGTCGTATCATTTTCACTTTTGCTAGTACCGTTCCTGCGGGCGTTATTCGTTCCTTTTTCTGTGAAGTCTACGTGTAAGTTCCGAAGTTCCCGTGGAGTCAAGGTTGGAGAATTTCGTCTTTCAAGTGGATAAGTGATCATCCCTTTCTTTTAAGTCAGCTAATGAAATCAATGAGTTCCAGCTGTATGTAAAGTTCCAAATCGCAAGCACCTTACTCCCAAGCACTGGTTTGCGCATTTGTTTAGGTGGGTGATTCGTGCATGTGGATGATATCTCCTTCAGCTGAACCAGAGAATTTTATCTGTTCTCTGAGACCAAAGGTTTGAGATCCATGAGAGATATGGTGTCATGCGCTGTTAAGCCCTTGGGCCTCTTCTTTCCTAGCTAACTCTTGCCCGTCTGCCAATAGACAGAAGAACTCAGTGATCCGTTGAGAAAAGAAGAACTTATCTAGCTTTGAGAGAGGCCGGGTGAATGAGAGAAAAAGAGTGAAGGTTATGAAATAAAAGCACTCGACTGAAAGGAGAGAAGCGAAGCCCTCTTTCTTTACTGCATCTGACCCCGTGGGTCCTATTCAAAGCATCGAGCTCGGCAGCGAGCCTCTTGTCCTTATCCCTGTCTACTTCAAATTTAGATAAAGGTGCTTTTTTTTTGCATCTCGGATGCTTGGGAGTCGGATTATCGGCTTATTGTAAGCCCTTGACGGGATTTATGGTCGAAAAGACTAGCAGCAGCTCCCGCTAAAGCAGTTCCGACCCCCTTCAATGCCATCTCAATCCCTTCCCTCACAGCTCCCTCTCTCAGGGTATTCTCCGCCTATTCTCTTTCTCTTTCTATTCATTCGTATCTAAAGTATGTCACTTTCGGATAGCTAGATTCGATAGCAACCTATGCTAACATGGCATCAGTCTTAGATGTTCGAGAAGGCAGATCTGTGGGCATTCATTCAAACAAGACTTTCAGCCGAGTCCTCTTCTTCTTTACCCCATGGCCTACACTCCGTTGGTGATTGAGCCCTGATTTGTATTAGAAAGTTTCTCCTTCTCCTTCGATAGATGTGGGCATACCACGGCATAGAGCGAGCGGCTGAAAGGGATGCTTGGGGGAGGACTAGAGGTGGACTCGGTGCACCTACTTCTCAACTGGGAGACTATCTCCATCAAGTAAAGTCGTAGAGATTGACCCAGTAAGCTCTCTCTCTGTCTTAAGCGAATCGCTACTTCGAAAGTAAAGGCTGTCTTTGAGTGAATGCACCTGGGGCTGGTGGTCCCATGAGAGGGAAGCTATCAACGTGGCATAATTGTTTATAAAAGGAGACAACCTCCATATGAGGTATTTTAAAGGGAGAACTAGACATTCTTCATTCCGGATTTGTCATTCTTTCTTCGTGAGACATGGGTCAGTCCTTGTAGACATCCTTTCATCTAAAGCAATAGATCAAAAAGAAGGTGCCCGAAGGTGAGCGAAGTGAGATGACCGTTAGGGATGTAATAGAAGAATAGATCCTGCAAGTCCCACCCCGGCTACCTCTCTCTCGTGGCCTGCAGGCAGCAGCTCTATTAAAGAATGAAAGTTTTGGCCTTACAGTAGTATAGGCGCTGTTAAGCCCTTCCTTCTTCATCATCTGGAGAAATGGGATTTGATCCCTCCTCCATTAAGCTCGCTAGCTGCTCTACCCCACTTCTCTCGGTCCCTAATCGCCCAATGAAGAAGAAAAAAGGGATGATCAAAGACTAGGTGGCTTGGGTTGAGAGCTTTTGCTCCTATGTGGGACGGTCTTTAGCTCACTGTCGCTCGCCTTTCTTTATATTCTTTTTTAGGATTTGACCAATATTATAAAGCATGCTCTTCTTCCTATCCACCCGGTGGGGAGTACTAAACAAAGGGAGAAGGTCAAGTTAGGAAGAGCCTTTTTTTTGTCATCCAGCTTAAATCAGTACAGAGAAGCCATCATTAAATACGAAGAAGCCCCATTTCTTGGAAGTTTTCATTGTGGTGATAAGACCATCTTCGCTTAAATAAAGTAAGAAAGAGTTCAGTACCTTCCTCCCTCCCTTCTCACTACTCCCTTCGGTCGCCTCACTTCGATTATTCAGTACTCGCCTTTTTTCTTTATTTACAGAGAAAAAGTCAAGAGGTAGCACTGTCAAAGCGATTATAAGCCAAAGCTCACTTTGCTTGCCGCAAGCGCCTCTCTCTTCCTTTGATAGTCGTAATGACCCGAGAAAAGCCTATCATCGGATGGACGGTTAGGAACCTCTCTCAGTATCATTTTCTTCTTTGCCGGTTCAATATGAAATAGAGCGATTTCCTTTGCTTTGGTTCTTGCGCCTGAGACCCAGGACTGAAGATGAGATCCAGATGTTGCAAAGGGATTTCCCATCTTATGGGGGTGTTATATGCACTAGCTGCATCTTAGGCTATATAGATGACAGAATTTGGAATTGTGCGAGAATGGAAGACCAGGTAGAATGATTGTTGGGGAGCTATTAAGCACATCTTGAAGTCTCTTTCTGGTATAAAGGATGACGTGCTTGTATGTGGTGACAGATGCCTGGATTAGATCGGATAGACCGATACAGATATTATACGGAGTGGGTGTGTCTTTTCTTTCTTATGGTCTTTCATGGTACCATCAAGACAGAGCTGTGACGTCAACTTTGCATACTTTAGTCTTGATTTTCGTATCAAAATCAAGCTTATGTTCTATCTTTGAAAAGCCGCCGCAGGGAAAAGCCGTTCAAGTCAGGAATAGAGGTGGAAAGTTTGTATGTGTCAAATCGAGATTGGTGGGTGTGAAGTAACCCACGTTCAAACTATCGAAAATCATGTATTGGATGGATGCCCGGGCATTGAGAAGGAAGGACGCTTGCTTTCAGAGGCGAAAGGCCATAGGGAGAGAGAGCGTCTGTGATCCATGGATCTCCGATCGGGAAGCCGTATCCAAGCTCCGTGGCTAGTCTGCGCTCTTTGGACTTTTCAAACTTAGCGAACTGAAACATCTGAGTAGCTAAAGGAAGGAAAATCAAAAGAGAAACCGTGAGTAGCGGCGAGCGAGAGCAGAACAAGGCGAGCGAAGTGAGGAAGCGGTTTCATTCGATTTGTTGTGGATTGGATGATGGAAAAACTAGCAAGCAGCAAGCATAGGCTGTGTTGCCGTAGCGCGCCCGGATGACTTGTATAAAGTCAGCAACCGTTTTGGGGCGCAAGCATAGGCAACACAGTACTTACCGGGTGGGGCGCACAGTGAACTGGTTTTCTGAAAAGGTTGGAAGATCTGGCAAAAGAAGGTGATAGCCCTGTGAATTCGTTCCCATGGTTCGATCTTTCCCAGTAAAACACGGCGTGTTCGAATGATGATCGCTTTTACGCGAGAAAGGGGGACCACCCTCTAAGCCTAAGTATTCCTCATTGACCGATAGCGTACAAGTATCGTGAGGGAAAGGTGAAAAGAACCCCAATCGGGGAGTGCAATAGAGAGCCTGAGATCCGATGCGAACAATCAGTCGAAGAAGCAGAGTGCGGGCGCACTCACTCTAATGGCGTACCTTTCGCATGATGGGTCAGCGAGGAAATGGGAACATCGGCTTAAGCCATTCGGTGTAGGCGCTTTCCAGAGGTGGAAGATGATAGTTCTTCATATTTGACCCAAAATCGATCGATCTAGCCATGAGCAGGTTGAAGACAGCTCTAACAGGCCTTGGAGGACCGAACCCACATATGTGGCAAAATATAGGGATAACTTGTGCCTAGGGATGAAAGGCCAACCAAGATCGGATATAGCTAGTTTTTCGTGAAATCTATTTCAGTAGAGCGTATGATGTCGATGGCCCGAGGTAGAGCACTCAATGGGCTAGGGTGGCCCCCATTTCGCTTTACCAACTCCAGGGAAACTTCGAATACAGGTCGTCATAGTTTGTATAGACAGACTTCTTGGGTGCTAAGATCCAAAGTCGAGAGGGAAACAGCCCAGATCGTACGCTAAGGTCCCTAAGCAATCACTTAGTGGAAAAGGAAGTGATCGAGCGATGACAACCAGAAGGTGGGCTTGGAAGCAGCCATCCTTTGAAGAAAGCGTAATAGCTCACTGGTCTAGCTCCATGGCACCGAAAATATCTCAGGGCTCAAGTGATTCATCGAAGCGACGAGACCTTGAAAGTTTTTCAAGTGTCGGTAGCG